>VXAB01012428.1:34795-200293 GCA_013399175.1 Odontophorus gujanensis
CGCGCCGGGCACCGCCGCGCCGCGCTGCCCCGCTCCGGCCCCGACCGCCGCCCGGAGAGCTCGGAGCCGCTCCGCGCCGCGGGGGAGAAAAGCGGCCCCGGTAGCACCGGGCTCCTCGCGGGCGCGCGCGGCTCCGAGCCCCGGGTTTTATTTCGGGGCGGCGCGGGAGATCCCCGGGTCTGCTGCGGGACGGGACGGGCGCGGCCCTGCGGGGGGAAGCGGGCGGCAGGTCCCCGCAACGCGCCCAGCACCCCGGAGCTCCAGAGTGTAGTGCCCCCTCCTCCCCGTTTTTGAGAAGTCTCTCGCGCTGTTAAAACCTTTCCCCATCCTCACGGGGAACTCGTCCCGTCTCCCTCTGCCAAAGCGCTTTTCCCCGCCGCGCTCAGCGCTGCCCGCGGAAATTTGCATGGCAAAGAAAAGAAGAAAGAATTCCTTAAAGAAGTGGCACTTTTCCTCCCGTGGAAAACATTCAGCGCTTGCTATAAGCGTCATTAGACCTTGCACCTACCTGGCATTTTTCTCCCTTGTGAAGCATTGCCAAAAAATAGTTATTAATGGTATCAATAAAACAATCTGCGCTCCTGGATTTCCCCAGCCCGGCCTGCGAAGCCCTGTGCCCCCAGAGCCCCGCAACGCTGGGAGCCGAGCGCTGCTTTCATTCTCGTTGCCCAGATTGAAGATAGTTTCCCAGATACTGCAAAATACAAATTCAGTTTTTTTCATTCCTTTCGTGAGGGTTTTCTTCTGAAACCTCTGGATTGTGTCATTACCAAGTTAAATAAAAACAAAGGGAGTTGATGGGGAAAGTGGGAATGTGTGTGGAAGGGATGGGGTTGTCAGGCCCTTCACCCCGGTGTGGGTGCCGACAGGAGACCCCCGAGGATGTGCACAAAGCCAAAGGCAATGCTTAATGCACGTTGCAATACTGTCTGAGAAAGGGTTGGAAGGAAAAAAACAGCAGACATTGTTGTGTTTGGGATGCCAGCTTACCCCAGCTGCCTCCTCAAGCCCTCTCCTGCCTTCTGGTTGTGGGTACAGAATGGATGATGCACGGCAGCAAACAGGGAACCGCCAGAAACACCACACGGGCCTTTTCCGTGTGGGATTTTGCGTTGGCTGTTCAACGCCATCGCATCACTGCCAGTTCTGGGTCAGATGTTGGTGCCTGAGGTCCCTGGGTGCGTGCTGCTTCACCTGTGTTGTGGCACCTGCAAACTCACCCCTTCGCTTCTGAAGCATCTTCAGAGCTGAATTGGGTGACAGCTGCTCAGCGGCCCCTTCAGAAACGACTTCTGACCTCCAATGTCTGCTCTCCCATTATATTCCCCTCGGGGCTGCAGGCGGAGGGCACAGCGAGCACTCCCCACTGCCCCGCACTCCCAGCTTCATGTTTCCATAATTTCCTATCTGTGAAATAGGGCAGCAGGACTTCACCAGAGAGCTCCACAGGTGCTTCAGGCTGGGAATGCCACCCCGGTTCCATCCATGTGCTGCAGGAGGGGTCCTGACCATGCTAGTATGACTACGTATCGTCATACACACATATGTAAGAGGGCTGCCCTGCAAGCTTGGTCAGCACTTGTGGTGCTGTAGTTGCGTGTGTCCCCACAGTGCGCTTTTAAGGCAGGCAGTACAGTGTCAGTTCTGTGTGAGCATCCCAGCCCTCGCAGCATCTGTCATGAGACAGAGTTTGCGTACCACAGCACCAACTTCTGCCTGATAGCAGCAGAAGGCCGGTGGCTGGGAGAGGTGGGAGATGGCACAGCCCCTGGGAGCATTGTTTCAGGGCACAGCTGAGGATGAAGCTATGACCTCCTGGAGGCCAAGCCCAGCCAAGTGATGGGCATTCTGCATCAAGCACTGCTGCAAAAACCTCTTCCCATGGCATGTGTCCCTGGAAGAGGAAATTATCGATAGCTGGAGAAGTAAATCTAGCACTGATGTTGTCCTAAATCCCACCTCAGACCTCACTCATCCACACTAATGGCCGTCCTGACGAGCAGCAAGGGTCTGTTTGTGTCGGTGCCCTCTCCGAAGTTCAAACTCTGTATCTGAAGTGTTGCAGTCCAGCCCTGTGCCCAAGCAAAGTGCTGAGCGCTTCTCATGTACTGCCATAAATAAGGCAAACCACAGCCAGGAAATGGCAAAATGACTATTTATAAACTGCCCCTATCTGCAAAGATATTTGTGAGGCCAGCAAAAAAATCCCCACGTCGCTCTTCCTGACCCCAGTGCCCTCTATTTGCTTAGCTTTGATGTGTTTCAGCTCATCAGAAATGTTTGCAAATGGTTATGTAAGGGGAAGAGTAGGATTGCGTTCGTCCTTGGCAGCACTGAGCTGCTCCTGGTCCTTCTTTTTCAGGTTGCCATCCTCTTTGTGCCCTCCCCCGTTGGGATGCTGGGTGCTCTGAGCACTCAGGGTCAGTGCTGAGATCCCTCCAGGTGGTGTGCATTGCTCGGAGTTTTGTCCTTGCATCCAACGGGGGCAGCAGCTCTCAGCAGTGCCTTGACACCAGCAGTGGTGGAGACCAGGAGGTAAGCCTTGTAAACATGCAGGTGTAACTCCATCGTTTTTCTCTGCAGGTTGATGAATCGGTCTTGACTTTTCAGCGGCTGAGCCACAAGGATCTGTTTGGTGATGGTGGTGAAGCCCTGTCCAGGGAAATATGGGCACAGGCAGCGGTGTTCTGAGTGCCAAAGTGATGCACAGTGTGGGGTGCACGTGGTGCTTAGCTCCCCTGTTCTGAATGCTTTGGTGATAGGGCTGTAGCCTCAGGACATGGCCAAACTTTGTGAGGAAGCACCATGGTGTGGGAGTGTTTGTAAGCATGTTACCCCATGTAAAACGAGAAACCTCTGGGTTTAAAAGCATTATGAATGTATAAACATGACCATCTCCAGAGTGAACTGCAAAGCCGTGCAGTCCTAAGCCACGGGGCACCCTTTCCCCACTCTTCACTGCATGTTGCAGCTGACCATGAGAGGTTTATTGCTACAACAAAAGCTTCCTTCCTGCCTCAGACAAGCCATGCGACGGCCATGTCCTACATTAAGCCCTTAGTTTGGAGCTGCAATGGCCATAGACCCTTCCCTTGTGTGCCCTCCAGATGGGGCGGACTTTTATGGGATGCTGTGAGCCCAGCTGCCCTCTTGTAGGCAGTGCTGGGGCTGCGAGAAGGGCTGGAGCAGGCTGCCCTATCCAGGCAGCAGTGCTGGGTGATGGAGAGCATCAGTTGTGCAGCAGATGAAGCGCTTAGCTGCAGTGAACCCAGAAACCCCTGGAGATGTGGGGCTGCTGTGTGTGTGCCGACTGTGCAGGTGTGCGGGGGTATTTTCTCAGCATTGAGCTGAGGATTGCATTTGGCAGGAAAAGGTGCCCAGGAAAATTCAGACGCTGAAGCAGAGAACCTTAATAAATGGGATTTAAATAATAGATTTAGCTGAAAATCCCCAGAAGACGGATTTTTTATCCACACATCAGGTGCTGTAAGCTTAGAAAAAGATAACAAAAAATGTTCTTCAGACAGAAAAGGTTGAGTTTCTGCTTTAATTGAAAAATCATATGCGGTATTGATATTCCTAGAGTGATGTTATGTTAAGAAGGAGTTTATACTGAGAGATGTATCATCACTATTTGGGGGTAAATTAGATTAAAGTGATTTGCAGTTATCCCCATGCTAAGTAGCGTAAACGGAAGAAATGGAAAGTTAAAGTTGTACTTAAGAGAAGAGCATGGAGTTGGCTCAGGAAATCCTGGCTCTGCTCTGCTGTAACACGCAGCCATCAGCTGAGCATTACGGAGGAATTGCAGCTTTCTGGGCCCGTGATCAGACTCATCTCTCTTCTCTTTACAGTGCCATGGCAGAGCAGAATTAAGAATATCTGCATGCCTTAAACAGAGCCTTTCTGTTTTAATTGTTGAATTATGGAAATCACTATTTAGGGAACCGCAGTTACGGCAGTGTTGAATTTTGCATGTCAGGCAGGAGAACCATCTCTCTGTTGAAGAGTATTCTCTCCAAAATCCCGGCATCTACTTTCTGAATATCGAATGCATGTCTTGGACATGTATTTGCAAATTCATTAATTAATTTATCAGTTAAAACTAATTAAACATCGACCCTTTAACAAATCTAATGTGTTGTGTCAGAACTGTCTATTTCTTTTTCTCAAAGATCCTATTAACGGAATAATGCAGACCCTGCAACCTTCCTGTGTAATTAATACTCTCTGAAATCTTACATATAAATTTCACTTATTTTACAATGAGTGGTCTCCTAAGAGATTCTGCTCAGTAGCTGGAGGTTTATTCAGCAACACTGCTCTGAGTGCTTTTCCCTCTAAGATTCCCATAGTTCTTGTACAGATTTGCACCCAGCTCCTCTGGTCCGCAATGGCAAGGGCACAAGTGTCAACCTCAAAGTGCTGTATGCTCATGGGGCGTGGGGCTCTGCTGGTTTGGTGCTCCATGGCTGAAAGATTTCCTCAATATTTTTGCCATCACAAATAGAATCACAGAACTGTAGGAGTTGGAAGGGACCTCCAGAGATCATCAAGTACAGCTCCAGAGTAGAGGGGGAGGATCACCTCCCTTGACCTGCTGTCCACACCCTTTTTAATCCACCCCAGGATCCCATTGTCTTTCTTGGCCACCAGGGCACACTGCTGTCTCATGGCCAGCCTATCATCCACCAGGACACTCAGGTAAATATTGAATTTTATTGAGTATCGTTTGGAAAAATTTCTTCTCAGAAGGACTGGTAATGCATTGGGCCAAACTGCCCTGGGAAGCAGTGCAGTCATCGTCCCTGAAGGTGTCCCAGACCTGTGGAGATGTAACACTGAGGGATGTGGTTTAATGGGAAGTATTGGTGGTTGGTGAACCTGGTGGGCATGGCAATTAGGGGTTGAGTGATGCACTAGATGTTCTCAGAGGTCTTTTCCGACATTAATAGTTCTATTATTCTATGAGTTCAAGATCAGGTATTATTTTATCAGCACTCAGCTGTGCTGCTCCCAATGAACCGCTCGTAGCCTCACCATGTGCAGCAGTGTGTCTGTCCCACACGTATGGCATCAAAGTCCTTAGTGCCACCACAGGTAGTGTATCCTCAAGGAACCACCCATAGCTCCCATGGGGTGTTTGAGGCCACAAACCTGACCAACATGACGTAGATGTGACACAGATGTCATGCAGATGTCACTTGTGCTCGGCCACAGCTGCTGCCCATCTGGGATGGGATGGGCTGGCACAGGCTGGGCTCAGCATGCAACAAATCCTCAATCTTCACTAAACTTACCATTTCTTTAATGATAATAATCGTTCCCGTTACTCCGCTCTCACTGAAGTTTGCTACCCTGCAGAGATGAACTGAGTAGAAAGAAAAAGGGAAAAACGGAGTAAGTCAGAAGAGGGCAAATCTGAAAAAACCTTTTAAAAACAGAGTGGCAGCATGTGGCTCTGCTCCAGGACCGAACCCACACCAGCACATGCATCCCACAGCACACGGCACTCAGCGCTTTTCTCCCCCTTGTTCCTCACCCCCAACCTACAGCCTGTAAATTAACGAACTGCCAATACAACATTAAATAATGGCCAACGCATACGAACAAACAAACAAATATTTCCAGCGCTTTATTAATAGAATTTTGACAGCTTCATTAAGTCGGTGAAATTTCAAGATACTTAATGAAATAATGCTTCATCCCTTGGCTTCAGATATAAATTCTAATGAAATGCGCAATTCCGATTCATCACCAACAAACTGTGCTGCTCTGTTCAGAAGGCACTATCATACTGCCGAGGTTTTTATTTCCCTGACATTACGATCTTAACAATTTTATTTTAACAGTTAGAATGGTAATGCCTAATAAGTTAAACAGCAGAATAAAGGATTCCTCTAGAAAGGTAAAGAAGTATATGTTTAGGTGGAAGAGGCTTCAGAAGAGATTATGGGTTGTTTTATATTCTAAATATGACACATTAATATCTACTTGTTTAATACTGTAATTTTTTTTTAAAGTTCCTTTCTCTAAAAGATGATCTTTATTTCTCTGAAAATTGCCTGGTGGAATCCCCACTTGTGTAAATGATAAGTGACTGCTGCACACCGAGAGCTGAGCGCTTGGAAGCTCAATGGAGCTGCCCTTAAACGAACAAAGTGAATGGAAAAAAAATTAAGTAGAATTAATATTATTAAAGATAATAATATAAATTATTAGTAGTATTCTATTAAGGTCAGATTAACCCCACTACAATTCAATTGGAATTATACGTTGCAATTTATGCAGTCACAAATGTTTTAACATTTAAATTACCTTTTTGGCATTCTGGAAACCTGCATTTTACATTCTGCAGCAAGTCAGTTCTGTGCAGTGCCAGGAGCAGAGCTGTGCTCTATGCTGGGCTGGAACATGAGCAGGCACCAAGGCTCAGGGCTGCTTTCTGAACCGAGGTTGGACATTGGGCTGCAGTCCCCCCCAGGAGCAGAGCAGGTCCATGGCTCTGGATTGTGTCTCTTGGCTGAGATTTGCACCTGTTGGTTCCAGCTTTGAGGCACCAAGAGACCCTCCTGCCCCTGAAGCACTGCCTCATCTTGTGAGCAATCACAGTCATTGTCATGGAACAGTTTTCTTCAGAGTGCCTGGTCTGGTGCTTTCTAAGGGAAAAAACATGTTGATAGCACGCTGATATCTGCTATTGCTGCTGAGCAGTGTTGTACAGAGTCAATGAAGGTCCCAAGGAGTTGGGAGGGAACAGAATTAGGACGGCTGACTGAAACCGACCAAAGGGATATTCCATTGTTCATCACTTGTTATATTCAGTCATATATATATATATGTTTATATCTATTTTCCTTTTCTCTGTCTTAGTGGTTTCATCTCAACTCTTGATTTCCACTTGTTTTTTCTCAAATTCTCTCTCCCATCACAGTGGGAAGATGAGGAGTCAGCAAACAACTGAGTGGTGCTGAACTACCTGCTGGGTTAAACCACAGCAGTCCATTTGGTGCCCAACGTGGGGCTCAGAGGGTTGAGATAACAGCAGGTCCGACCGGGGCGTGTTAATGCAGAGTGGTGTGGTAGTTTGATAATTGCTGGTCTTGATGTTGGTTTTTTCTCTATTTATGGAGCTCTTTGAGAGTCTTCTCATGGAACTGTGTTGCGCAGCACCTTGCTTGCTGATTGTTTTCCCTCCCGTGTTGTTTGTCATCTCTAAGGGTTGAATTAAGGTTTTTATTTTGCTATGGTATGTGGCCTTGGCTTATATCATGATCAAATTGGCAACTGAGAATCTAATGTTTTGTGCATACTCGGCATTGCAGTTATCATTGAACTTTGGAGACCATATTGTTGATGGTTAGTAATTACACCCTTTGCTTTGTCTCCTTGGGAACCCAGCTATGGAGAAGATAGGGGAGGACATTTTCCAGAAGTCTTTCTTTCTCTCTTTCACTTTTTCTTTCTTCCCTAGAGTATTTAGAAACCTGTATGTGTGGCTTAGAATCATAAAGTCATGATTTGAGGCTGGAAATACACCCGAGATCTTCAAGTCCAATCCCAACCCATCACCACCATGCCCACTGAGCATGTCACTCAGCGCCATGTCTCCATGGTTCTGAAACACCTCCAGGGACAGTGATTCCCCACTTCCCTGGGCAGCCTATGCCAATGTGTCACCACTCTTTTGGATAAGAAATGTTTCCTAATATTCAACCTGACCCTCCCCTGGTGCAACTTAAGGCCATTACATCTTGTCCTGTCAAGTCCTTGTGGGCTTGCAGACTGAACCCAGTTCCCAACCATTCTGCAGGCTCCTTGTTTGCCTACACTGTTCTGTGGGAACACCTCCAAAAACCATTATAGGAGCCCTGCACCCCATCACTCACCTTACTGCTACCCCTAAAGCCACACTGTGGCATCAGGGCTGCTATAGCTCAGGGCCTGGGCACCTTCTCCCTGGTGCAGACCAGCAGGGCTGGGAGTTCCCCAAGGGATGCTGAAAATCATGTAGGAAGTGCAGGGATAAATTTTTGGTCTTTCTTCCTGCCCTGACACCATCAGCAGTGTGACCAGGGCAGATAGTGGGGACCTTGCTGACTGCTGGGGATCCCTAGGTAGGATGTGGCAGGTTGACCTGGGGGCTGTGAGTGCCCCAGCTTGAATAAAGTACCTCTGGGCAATGTGCTTTGGGTTTGTCACACTTCTTCCCCATACTCTTCCAGTCTGTGGTGGGAAATAGAAATGCCATCGTTTGGTTCTAGCACAGTGCTGAGCTCCTTCTGAGCAGTGGTGGGAAGTAAACCACATGGCCAGTGCCTGTGGCCATGGCAGAATGGAGAGCAGGGCAGCGTGGAAAGCCTGCATACAGGCTCATGTGGGCACCCAAACACAGTGGTGGCACTGCTGTGGCTTCACTGGCAGCAGAACCCATCCAGCTACTTGGAGTTGACTCTGTGAGCTGCACTGAGACCTGCACTAATCTCATTCTCTACTTCACTGCTTCTTGCATGAATACATATATCACTCCAGAGTCCAAGGGGCTCAGCTATTTTAATAATGGGGTTATACAAACAATCTAGGCTCTAGATTAAAAATCATAATTTTGGTTTGCTTTTTACAAAATGTACTGCAACAACTGTCTATGAACATGCAACTGTCCCTAGATAAAATCTATACAAAATAAGAGAGGGGAATTTGCCACCATTTTTAAAGACATTTCTAAAGAGCATAAGTACAGTGGCAGAGGACGAGCTCAGCAAAAGCAGAAATGTGTGGCATGGTTCAAACCCACGAGCAAAGGGTGACAATTGCCATATTGCAGAGAACTCAGGCAACACACGTGTCATTTGCAACCCTGCCATAAAGCCCTCAAAGCAGAACATCTTTTGTAACCCTCTCTTTAAATTTAATCTTTCTTCATTGCCCTGAGAATCTTACGAGCTGCTTGACCAAGATAATGACATTCTGACATTTTTGGATCTTCTCTGAGTCACTGTTATTAATTTTATGATCCAATTTTATCATTTTTAACATCTTTTTCAAATTTTGGATGTATATCATCATTAGGATCCTTTTTCTTGTTGATAATAACAGCTTCTATTACCTCTAACTCATCAGCTAGAATTTTCTTTAATCCATTTAGCTTTCCTTATCAATTTTCTACCACTCAGAAATGTTGAATTATCTCAATTACTAATTTTTCTGGTTTTTTTTGTCCCTGTTTTTCATATGTTGCTTCTGTTTCTAATTGCCACTTTCATGTTCACCTCGAAATACCTCAGAATCAATTCTTAAAAACAGTTATAGTGGGAATATAACTTTTTAGCCAGGTTGTGAACCCTTAGCAGGAACTTTTCATTTCTCGCTCATTTACTTACATGTTTATTTTTCTTCCCGGTGAGTTTCACTCATCTCTTTGTTCAGCTTAACAGATCCCGGGAGAAGAACCAGGTATATATATTACTGGTTGGGACTGTCTTTTATTATCCCATAATTAATGTAATCAGGTCATGATCACTGGTCTCTAGGCAACCACCGATTTCTAGTTCAGTGATCAATTCATCTTTATCCATCATAACAAGATCTAAAATAGAATTACCTCGCGTTAGGTGCCATCCTTTTTGTGTTAGAAAATTATCATCTATAATTTTTAGAGATGCCACCGGTGTTTTATTACTGCCTGCAGGAGGTCTCCAGCGTTCCCCTCCTGCAGTAACGTCCTGCAGAAAAGAGCAAGTTTCCTTTAGGTACCTTGCACATCCAGCATGGGGTACGATGTAGCACCCAGCCTTTACCCACAAAGCTAGTTATCACATTGCACCATGCACACATTACCACTTATCGATACAGCAACAATTGCCACATCCTTTTGTTTATGGACAGTTAAGTTATCACAACCATTTCTTCTTCCATGACTTCCTATCTTGCTTCTATATGCTTACGACCCCATTGATTTCTTGTGAAGAAGATCCTCCAGCCCTTCAAAAGAACCTCCAACACTCCCGGCTTCCTCACTGTGCACACACAAGCACAAAGGCTAGGCATGAATGGAAGAGCTGTCAAACTGTGTCCCCATCAGAATAATGGAGGGGTTCCCATTGAACCCATCTGTAACGTGCTAAGTCATAAAGATGTTTTGAAATATTTTTGATCAATTAGGATAATTCAAAATTTTGAGGAGCGTAATGAAAACCGGTGATTTAAAAAATCAATCTTATTGAATACAACTGACTTTTTAATCAACACTGCCATTGTATTTCCATCCATTATTATTTCCTCTTGGTTGATTTTAGACCGAAAAAAAGTGGCTGCTTTTAGTCTTTGGAGCTGAGATTGCATCTTATGTCTACACAAATCCTGGGAAAAGAGCCCTGTTCTTGTTTGGCATCTTCAAATGGCACTGTGAGTGATAGGGTAAATAAATCAATACCAGCAATGCTTGGCTTTACAGGGAATCCATTGTAGTTATTGGCGGAAGCATGTCTGAGACAGAGCTGGTATCTCCTGCAGTCTTGAAGGCTATAGTAGGTATGTTGAAGCTTCCTGTGCTCATGTGGGCAGGTGATTTAGGGTCATAAACAGTCCTGGAGATGAGGAGCAGCAGAGCTCATCCAGTCTCTGCAGCCTCAAGGAGGTGAGTCCTCCCATGGCCAGTGGAAAATTACATGCAGAGCATCTGTCCTGGGTGTCCAAGGGGTGTCATGAGCACACCACCCATGCCCACTCAATGCACTCACTGTGCATTGGCAGCCCTGTGGAAGGGGATGTCGGGTCATCCCATGCTCCTTTGCTGTTTGGTGTCCCATTCCAGGGGCAGAACAAGAGATGGGGCTCTGCCCTTGAGCCTTGCTTTATCTGTGTTCTGCTGTCAAGTGCAAATACCAAAAATCAGCCTCTGGTGTGGAACTCTGCAAGAAAATAATTCCAAGATTGTGTCAGACTGCCTGGTAAGATGGACAGAAAGATAGCTACACTAAAAATAATTAGAATAATTATTCAAAAATCAATAGCTGTCTCAAAAAAAATCAAGCAATTAATCTGGATACATTTCTAAATGAAATCTATACCGATTGGGTAAATGAGGTCCAAATGATCACTTAAAATTTGCTCTGGAAAACTTTTAATTTCCTATCACTCTAGGTCCTCTGTGGTTGGCAGCCAATCCTGAATCACCAATTGCCCCAATTTCAAGGTGACCAACTGTGGAAGGAAGAGGATTTGCCTTGCTCAGGGCTATCCCTTGTCTCTCATTACAGTGACGGGACTGGAGACATTCCTATGAAGAAATCAAGCTGTGGAGAGAACAGCTTGCAGAGTGAAGACTTGCGTCTTTGTTTAGGAGAAGAAATCCTGAAGGAAATTACAGGGCTTCTGTGTTTGTTGACCCAAAAGAGGGACAAATGGGATGATGTATATTGGAAAATAGGGCTCACGAAAGGAGGCTGTCTCTCACAGAGCTCTGGAAAACAGGCAGTTCTGTCTTTAAGCTCTAATGTGTTTCCAGAAAGGGCAGAATAAAACTCAGGGATAGGAAAAAACTTGGGCAGGGTTGTTTTTTATCAGATTTATTAAAAAAAAGTAACAGCAGTATGCAAGTGTGGTCTTCAATGACCGACTACATAAAATAGCCTTTGAAATGTTTGTCAGATTCTTTTCTAAGTCTCTGCTGTGTGTCCTGCTGCACATATAGTGCAGTAAGAAATGGAAGAAGCCAACCATTGTCCTATGGAAAGCCTCTGATAAAACATCTCTTTTGCTGCTACCAATTCTTGGTCCACTTTCTGCAGCTACTCAGGTGTTTTCTGCCTGGGTGAAGGGAAAGATTATCTTCAGGCCAAGCAGGAGATGCAACTCACTACGTGCCCACAATGTGCATGACCAATTCCTTCCTCATGTCCACCCTCGCTGAACACACTCTCATGGTCACCCTCAGTGCCCTCCTTTGAGCTCAACCTGTCAGGTGAACTGATCCGCATCCATCCTTTGTGCTAAGTTTGTGAAGTACTTTAGGATCCAATGACATGTGTTGAATATTTAAAGCAGGGAAGAGGGGAAAATGAGCAGGTAGCTGCCAGCTGCTGTGCCCTCAGCTCTCATCCTGCCCTCCAGGAGCCTGGACAGTTCTCTTCACTCTCCCATTCTACACTAAGTCAGATTATTTTCTTAATTTCACTTCTCTGCAAAGAAAACATGGGGATGGACAGAAGGGAATGTTACAAAGACTATAATTTTTCTTTTTAATTCAGCAACCTAAATAAAATTAATAGATTTAACCCAATTTTTTTTCCTCATATTGATAGTCTCTGGCTAGTCCCTTATTGTTTCCTCAGGGCTTGAGTTATGGTGTAATAATTCACGCTGAGTTGCATGGATGGTACTCAGCTTTCAGCCTTGTGCCTGACAGTGCTCCAGGCATGAATTATTGTACTATAATTCACACCTTGTCATATCTTATTGCCGGAACATCCCCTAAATGACAAAGCTGGATTCATTAAGTAGAAATTCAGTCAAAACTTGGGAAAGGCATTTGATGGCAGGAAGGACCATGTACTTAAGATCTTCATCTGTGTCATTTCAGCCTGGAAAGGAAGAGCCCCAAGCAATTAACACAGGGGCGGAAACTTACGCATCCATGTCTCTGTGCTTATGTGTGTGAAAATCTTGGGTGGAAGTTCTCCAAATGAAGGGAGATGATTCTTCTGAATTTGATGCCCACATGCAGTTAGGGTATATGGATCATTTGGTCTGCAAAAGGCTTCCAGCTGTCCAGGCTCCCAAGCAGACCAAATAGCCTTCAGCTTCAAGGGAACTTCAGGAGGTATTCACATCCAAAAGATGCTTCCAAGGTGCTCAAAAGCTGCTACACCCCTTCACAGAAACAAGCAGCCTCGTGCTCATGGTGAGCACCTCTCCCTTCCGTAACCCATCTCAATTCACAACCAGAGCTGCATGGGGACAGTTCCTGCTGTCACCCACCCATTCATTGGGGCCGCAATAAAGTTTCTTGATGAGCTGTGTGCTCTCAGACTGTCCTTAGGAGGGCTCAGGGCTACACGGTCCAGGGAGAGGAGTCCTTAATAGCATTCTGAGCTCATGGAAAGGCATCCCTTAGGGGAAAAAAGAAAAGAGATACAGAGAAATCAGCATTTCAGCAGATAACAGTAGGCAGTTGGAAAAGCAGCAGGGACTGGAGACATCTCCAGGAGGTGAGAGTCAGGCCAGGCCTGGCACCATGAGCAGATGGCACAGACATCTTCCTGTGCAGAGGGTGCTAAATGAAGTCAGTCCCAGAATCAGCAGCATGCTGGTGTTTGGGGTAGACGAGAATAAGCGCTGCCAAACATCTAGGTGCTTAAAACAGCACCAGGCATCTGCTGTGAGTCAGAAAATTCACACCCTTCATGCCCACTGCTGTTTAAAACATAGCAGTTGAAATATTGCTTTCTACCCAGCCAACACATGCTGGCAGCATCTTGCACTCAAATGGGCTGTGCAGTGACCATCACTACTCCCCTGGCTCTCCTTGTCCTCCCTGCCCTGCTGGGAAAGGGCTCACCTTCATACAGCCGAAGTGGCAAAGACGTGGCCATCCCCACCTGCTGCTTCCTCCCATCTCCCTGCGTGATGTGGGAGCACTGGGAATCATAGAGTCATAGAATAGTTTGAGTTGGAAGGGACCCTTCAAGGCCATCTATTCCCACTCCCTGCTGTAAACAGGGAGACCCACAGCTCCATCAGTGTTCAGAGCCCCTTCCAGCCTGACCTTGGCTGTCTGCGGGGATGGGGCATCCACAAATCCCACACAGACAAAGCCAGTTAGCACTTTGCTTCCTGATGTCAAAGCGACAGTGGAATGGAGGAATAGGGATCAGCAAGTGGCAGGAGGTGACAGGCTTCTGCTGGAGGAGCTCAATGTCTTCTGCAGAAGATTCTGCATCACAGAGCTCAAGGGCTTTTTGGTGTCATACAACTTGTGCTTGAAATTTAGCACCTGGACCTCACAGTTCATTTTGCAATGTTACAGCAGATCCTGCTATGAGCATCTGCTGCAAAGGTGGTCACAGAGCTCCAGCTCTGGGGCTGTATCTGGCAGGAGTGCACTCGCTGAGCGTTGGGATGCCTCACTCAATAGCAAGATCAGGATACACCCCATCTTAGCCACCCTCCTTGTGACTGCAGACAGCTCCTTGGTGGGTCAGATCTAGCTGAGTCACAAATCTCATGTGGTCTCACCTTAAAACCAGAGGGGCAATGACACTACTGGCTTCAAGATATAGAAGTGAAACACCACAGGTCACACCAGCCAAAATTCACTGGCTTCCTCAGGCTCTCATTTGTCTGGACATTTAATGAAATAGCAGCTGGAGGAGGCATAGCACACCCTGTCTGAGCTGGCACGGTGCAGGAGGGAGTTATTTGAAACAGTGCATCTCATACAGACAGCATTGCAAAAGCAGCAGACATTTGGCTGACTCTAACTGGGGAGGCCACTTTTGACTTGCATGTGAGCATCAGAGCCTCATGTCTCATGCAGCAGCACATGGTTCAACTCACAGTGTCTCAGGTGGGTCTGGTGGTGACACCTTACACCCCACAGAAGTTCACATTTATTTGTCTGACCATAAGAAGCACTTTAGCCTGTTAAAATCTCCTTTGGGATACTCAATGGGACTGTCACCACAAAAGAAAAAGAAAAAAAAACCAAGAAAAAAAAAACCAGGCTTGTTCCTCCAGGATTGTTGACGTAGCTTATTGCTGAATACTCATCTGTTTGCAGATGTTCTATATTTTCCTGACATGAAGTTTCTTAACATCCCTTTTAAATTGTCTTTATGCTCACAATGTTGATGCATAATCTCTTTTTTTCCTTGAGAAGTAACTGTAAGTGCCTCATGCAATGATGAGATGAAAGCCTTCTTTGTGTTCCTGCCAATCCAGTTTGTATGCCTCTGTTTGTCACCTGCAGATAAAAGCTCGGAGATGTTGTTTAGAGCTCGTCTATGAAGTAGAGACTCAACTGGAGGCAAGGACAGGAGGAAAATATGAGCAAAGCAGACACCTAATTCTCCAGCATCCCAGCACCAGCCATTGTGAAACCTTGCCCAAACAAGAATCCCCACCTAAAGCCTCTTAGGGTGGCTTATGTGAGTGCATTGCACTTCAAAGGGGTACACACAAGGCCAGTGCCTGCAGCTCAGCTGATGAGCAGCATCCCATTAAGCTGCAGTAATTTGGCAGTCTGTGTTTACTTATATCTCAGTTGGAGCATCATATTTTGTGTACCATTTATTTCCAAACAGAATGCGTACCAAAACATTTTGAATTGTGTCATGCTGATGAAACTCAGTAACAGGTACTATAGTGTGGCTTAAAAGCAGTATCTTTAAATAATGAAAATTTGCCTGTAGATCCTTTCATTAAATATAGGACCAAGATTTCTTCATTTATTTTTAGCAAACTAGAAGCAAATCATACTTCTTGACAGATACCACCATGCAGACACACAGGTATTCATTTACACTCCATGTCCCCTGCCTGTAGGGTGGCACACAGATGAGTTAGGAAGCCACAGACACTGTTTGTTTTGCTGGCGACTGTAGAAACAGCTCAAAAGCCTTTCCACTTGACAGCTTGAACGCCAACAACTACAGCCTGAACAACTCCTGAGCTTGTCTGTGTGCTACTGGCACATTTGTGTTTGTAAACTGAAGGAGACATGGATTAATGAGGAGTAGGGACAGATTCTTGGAATGGCTGAAATGATTGGGGGCAGATGAAATTTTGTCCCTTTGAGTGGTTTCTGAGTCCTTCTCCACAAACACACACCACAGCACCGCTGCCATCATTGGTCACCTACCTTTGCTTGCCAGGAAATCCCGTCCTTGCTGAACCGTAGGTGAGGGAGGTGCCACAGTAACTGCTGCAGCAGCTGCTCCTGCTGCCAATAACCTTCTTGTCAAGAACACCATGGCCACAGGAGCACAGCATTTTAAAGGGCAACAGAACAGAGGAAGGCAGCTTTTCCAAAAGTTCTACAACCATGGCCACACAAGCAGGACATTCACTGTGTCCAGAAGGTAAATCTTTGAGCACGATCAGACTTTTTGGACTGGCAGAGAACCTTAGAATCATAGAATCAGTAAGGTTTGAAAAGACCTCTAAGATCACTATGTCAACTGCAACCCATCCCCACCATGCCCACTGACCTAAGCTCAAAAGTAAAAGGCAAGGATTGGAAAACAGCACGAGTGGTGCTACTGTGGCACATGTTAATAGAAATATCTGTGGGGTGATGGCTATGACAGTGCAATGGGGAAAGCAGTGCACATGGATGGTGACCCAGAGCTGCTGGAGTGAGACTCTGAATGCTTTACTGAAATTCCTCATAGAAACATAGAATTATTATAGTTGGAAAAGACCTCTAAGATTACCAGATCTAACCCCAACCCCACCGTGCCCATTGGCCATGTCCTTCAGTGCTACATCTCCCCTTTTCTTGAACACCTCCAGGAACAGTGCCTCCACCGCTGCCTGCGCAGCCTCTGCTGATACCCAACCATGCTTTCTGAGAAGAAATTTTTCCTAATATCCAACCTGAACCTCCCCTGGCACAACTTGATGCTGTCATCTCCTGTCCTGTGAAGGAATTTATCTCCATGGCTTCTGAAGACCTAGAGGGAAAAAATTAATAATCAGCAGATCTTTAGAGTAGCACTGATGACATGGAGAGGTCAGCGTGCATTCTGCGTTCTGGAGGGGTTCTTTTGGGCTAGCTTTAGTGGGGTCCTGTGGACTACTGGTGTATGGAGAGCACCAAGTGACAAACTGTAAACTGGTCACAGACTTTAGCAATGTGGTCAACAAATCACTGGAATAAACTGTTCAAGAAAGAGGTGGAGTTCTCTCTTTCTTGGTACCTTTTCTCAGGGCTGTCTTGTTTCTGAAGACTTTAATCCAACAGATCACTGATTCTGGCCCAATGGAAATGGGGAACATGGAACATGCAGTAGGTAAACAGAAACATTCTTCTGGTTTAAAATACAGTGCTGATCATAGTGCCCATTCCCAGTGAAAGATCTCATACAGACCAAGAGCTTATCACTCAGGTTGATCTCATCCATATATCTACCCTGAAGAGAATCACAGACACTTGGGAGTTTTTTTATCATTGATCAATTTTTTACTCAACAAATAAACAAAGAACGGCATCTCTCCTCCACAAAGCTTCAGCAGAGATTCAGAAACCTATAAATAAGAAAAGTTAATGACAACTGCTGTTGGTGTTCAATAGGCTGATTTAGTGTAATTGATATTCAACTCACTGTAAAAGTAGGGATAGAAAGTCAAAGCCAGATTCCTAGAAAGCATCTCTGAACATCAGATTTCACCAGCAGTCAAACGATGCTGTGAGCAACCGTATCCTGAGTCATGTTTCAGACCTCGCTCTGCATGGTTCTTTGACCTCTTGCTTTCAAGACTGTTAGGATTCTTAGGTTCACCCAGACCCTCACCCAGGCAGCACCACAGGATTGAGAAGGATCGTATTTTTGGAGAGAAACAGTCTTACCTTAGACATCTATCAGCAGAGAATTCACCACATCTCTCAGTATCTTGTTTCAATGATTAATTAATCGGTGTTGATAAAAACATGCACATTAATTCGAGACTGAGTGTGCTTAACATCCTTTTCCAGCTGCTCTGCACTTTGTGGTTTCTCTGCTCTCAGGGTTGCCCTGAAGTGTTGATCAAGTCATTTCTTGGCAAAGATTATAGACTGAGGGAATAGTCAAACATGCTCAAACCACTGACAAACAGAGCAGAAAACATAGAAGGATCCTTTCTCTGAAACCACAAAGAAAAATGTTGCTCTCCATGACTTTAGCAGAGGTTATCAGTGTGAAATAAAACTTCTCTTCAAGGAAACAGAGTGGCAGAGAAGAAGAGGAAACTTGGCACTGGCTTGACAATACCTTCTGCATTAAATCAAGAGGAGGAGACATGGGTTTTATGGGATACCTGAGATGCAAGGCATCATTTGCAGTGAAATCACACCAGGAAAGCACACAGAGAATGAGAAAGCCCTAACAACTCCCAGCTCCTCCCAGTCCAGGCCTGGTAATGGTGGCTCTTCAAATGGTTATACACCACTGGAATCTTCTCTGCACCTCTCCCTGTTTTCTTCCTGTCATCACTGTATGTGTCTGGTTTACTGTGAGAGCACATACCTGCATCCACATAGAACAACTAGTCCTTTAAACAGTATGGAATGTATAGATAAATAGGTATGAACAAGGACAACATCACTGTAGAAATTATAGATCTAGAATTGAAGTGCTCCACCTGGGCCTGTCAAAGTTCATGTGTTCAAAAATTTCTTCTTTTCTTCTTTTATTTTCCTGATTGATTAGATTAGTGGCCAAAAAGAAAGAAAAAAGAAAGTAAGAGATGAAAAAAACAACACGTTCACTCCCATCCTTCTTCCTCCCTTGCATCTTGTCTGCCCCTCTGCTCTGATGCTCCTGTTGGCACCCCCAGCTGCAGTGGGGAAGGGGAATGCAGACTTTCAGGATTTCAGAGCTGTTTGCGTTGTACAAAAAATGTCATTTTCTTCTCTTTTTTCTTTTTTTTTTTTTCCAAGGTAGGAAAATAGTGTGCTTTTCCCCTTCTCTGCTAATGCAAATGTAGCCAAATTGATTTCCCTCCAACTTTCCATAAAACACATTTATTCCAAGAGGAGAGTTTTGGGAAAAGGTACAAGTCTGTGAAGACAGAGTGTTCTTACGGAGGCTGGAATAGTTGCTTTAACTAGAACATTTGTGGCACATGGCCTGTGAAAAGCAGGGATTAAAATTAACATAGGGAATATCAGCAGGGAATGTCCCAGATTGGGACCAGAGAAGAAAGAGAACGGTTGTGTGCAGTGTAGGACAGCATGGGGCATCGCTCTGCATGGTGCTCCTGGTTTGGGGCATTGCTGTTGGAAGCAGTACAAGGTGCATCTGCACCCTCAGAGCAGAGCAATAATGAGCACAACATAGAGGATAATAAAACAGTTAGATGCAAGTGCAGGCTGTGGTGTGCTCCAGGTGGCAGGATGGATAAATCTCACGGTTTGGCTGACGTTTGTTCTGAATCTTCTAATGAGGTCTAATTTTGATTTCTTTGAGCTGTATTATGGAGCAAGGTCAATAAAGCACCACTGCAAATCAATTTAAACAAACGTGCAGGAGTAGATAACTGTGAACTCCCAACTACTTAAAATAGCTGCTGCATCCTTAGCGAGGAAAAGAGACTGAGTTATTTGGCTCATCTTTGTCAGCTAATGAAACATCCCCCGTATGGAAATGTGCTTTCTGCATATTTTTGCTGAGAACTAGTTGAGAATAATATAGGCCAACTCTCTCATTTCAGGTTTCTTTTAAATTACCTGGAAGTCTTGTTTATTTACATCTTTCTGAGCTTTTGGATGCAGTCACTCAGTTGATATTGCTGCAGTATGGCTGCAGTTGGGCTCCTGCTGGCAGAACCATGGGAGGAGCGAGGGGTGCAGAGTCACTTGGAGGAGTGCCTGAGTGATGACAAGGGAACTCCTCTGTAGGTGCCATTACATGGGCAAGTCCACAAGGATATCTGTGGATATCTGTTCTATGGGACCTCCCAGTGTGTGCTGGGACTTTCCAGTAGGGTGGGGTTTGCTTCTGCTGCTAAATTGTTCCCCCAAGGCAGTTGGTGCATGTGAAGTGCTAAAGATTTAAAGTTGTTGAATGTTACATTTCCCTCTTGGAAGAGCATGGACAGACCAAAAAGCGGAAAGCAGCGGTGCTGGGTCAGTGCACAGAGCAGACATCTGCCCTCCAAGCCAGCCCCAAAGCCCTGAATCCAGCAAGTGGAGGTTGTGCCCACGCTGCTTCCATGAATTTTCCTTCAGCCTGAGGTTGAGTTTTCTACACAGAGTGCTCCATGTTGATGATGGTCATGCTGCCCATAGCTCGGATCTGAATGGGACACGTGTTCTTTCTGAGTGCTGGCTCCTCCAGGCTCAGCCCAGGGCTGTTCAGGGTCTGTCCCCAGGATTCTGTGCCTTACAGCGGGCTGGGAACAGCACAGTTCCCTGCAGGATAGGAAGTCCTCATTTGGTTTTGCTGGAGACATCGACCGTACAGCAAAAACGTGGTCCCAGAGCACTGCAGCAGTGCATTTAGCAGGCTGACAGCAGGATGCTCCATGCAGAAACCCCAACAACCATCTGGGGAGGGTGCCCATGTGCATCATGTGAGTGTCACAAGCAGCGTGAAGGTACAGGGTGAATCAGTGCGGTATTTCTTTTTTATTGAAGAATTAATGTGTAATGCACCACCTAAAATTAAATGTTAGTGCGTGAGTGTACAGGGAAACATGGTGACTAGAACAGGATTCTAGAGTACATATCCCCAGTAGTATACAGTTCAGTATCTTATGAGTGCAAAAATGTCTGCCTGAGAGAATATTAGCACAGTTCCAAATCCATCAGAATCCGTCCACTTTTTTCTTTTTTTCAGACTTTTGATCTCCTGAACATTGCCCTTTTTGTAAGTCTGTGCTCTGTTTCATGAAGTGTCTTTTGCAATTGGACATTACATTGCAACTTGTACAAAATAAACTTGCAAATGAAAAGCCATTTTGAAAAGCAAATTTTAAAAGATTTGTCAGCGAGATGTAAACTTGCGTGCATTACTTACATGTAAACTTGCCATGCAGTAATTATTAACAGTAAATTTGAGCAGAAAAAAAATGGTTAAGACTTTATTCATGTATTTCAGCATATACATTTGTTGAAAACTGTACAGCCCCGTGAAATGTTTGGATTTGGATAAATCTGCTTTTTAGGAGAGAAATTTCAGTCAGTTCTGGTGGGCATAGCACTGGGTATCCCTTCAGACCCAGGGGGAACCCTCATGGCCACACATCCATAAGGCACAGGCCTCAGCAATGCATCTTCCACGTGCCATGAGCCTACTCCAAAGGGCTGGACTTGTGATTTTCCATGCACTTTATTGTGCTGGACAGTTATAATATAGAATCGTTAAGGATGGAAAGACCTCTATGACCACCAAGTCCAACATCCACCCACCCAAACCATGCCCACTAACCATGGCTCCCCAAAGAGCCACATCTTCACGTTCCTCCAGAGACAGTAATTCCATCCCTGGGCAGCTGTATCAATGCTTGAGCACTCTATTGGAGAATAGATATTTCCTGATACCCAAACTGAACCTCCCCTGGTGCAACCTGAGGCCATCACCTCTGGTCCTATTGCTGTTACCTGGGAGCAGATACCGCAGGACTCAAGCAGTGTCAGGGGGCACAAGCCCTCTGACAAGTATTTTATTTTATGCTCTGAGCAAAGAATTAAGGACGAAAGTGCAAAACATGATGGCTTTTGATTGAAAAGTTCTGCCAATCCAAACAAAACAGTTTTTCCAGCACGATGTCTTCTCTGGATGTGTGCTGGCTCCTGCCAACCAGCTCTACCCAGGTGGGCTTCTGCAGCCCAGCTTGTATTTCATTAGGGGAGGAGCAGAGTCTGTATCAGTCTTCTGCCCATCAGATAAGAGTGTGAAGTACTCAGCTAATGCAAATGTATAGTAAATCAATAACGTGCCACTACCAATACACTTTAATTAAAGCACATCAGACTGCAGCTCCTCTGCAGATACAAGGAGGAATTGGCTGATGTGGCATCGGGAGAAGACAGCTCATGGATTTGAGGATGAAAGGAAACCTGTCCAAGGAGTGGGTTGGGGAGTGGGACTGATCTAAGTTCAAAGGGAAAATGTGAGCACTGGAAAGGAGCATGAGCTCTCATGAACACTGTGGTACGTGTTGTTAATAGAAATATCTGTAGGATGATGGCCATGGCAGTGCGATGGAGAAAGCAGTACACATGGATGGTGACCCAGAGCTGCTGGAAGTGAGACCCTAAATGCCCTTCTGAAATTCCTCATAGAAACATAGCATTATTACAGTTGGAAAAGACATCTAAGATTACCAAGTCCAACCTCAACCCAACCCCACCATGCCCACTGGCCATGTTCCTCAGTGCCACATCTCCACATTTCCTGAACATCTCCAGGGACAGTGATGAGTACATCATCAGTGGGTTCCTACTCATACCCTGCAGTGATATCCCAGCACACTGGAATGAGGTTTTCCACATTAGACAAAACACAACTCGTCCGGATCACAGAATCATTGTAGAATCATGAAGGTTGGAAATAACCACTAAGATCATCACATGGATGATGGCTGTAGTGCTGTGAAGGCAAAACTGAAAGGACAGTCAGGAGCTAAGGGGATGTGCTGGAAAACATGGACCATGCCTCGGCGCCCAGGAGAGTTGGCAGGGGCACAACCACTGTGCCATGCTATCTGGGCAGCACCACCCTGCTCACTCCCTGGGGCTGAGTGGTCTCTGGTGACTCTTTGCTCCAAATCTGCCCTCACTACCTGCTGTGAGGCCCAGCACCCTTCAGAATGGCCACGCTTTTTAGGGCAAGCTTAGGTTTCCATATAGCCCCACAATCCCAGAAGTGAGTGCCACAGGAGTGAGCAGCTCATGTTTGTTCTTTAATTCAGCCCTCCTGGAGACTTTGTAGCATATAACATTTTGCTCAGATATGTTAATTGAAATTTAATTGAAACTGGTTGGCTAGGAGATCCCAGAGGGCTTCAGAGATGGAGGAATGACAGTCAGCCAAGGAGAGCATTGCGCTGCAAGGCAATTATTTGGGCTCATTAGGACCTGGACTCAACTGAAATAGCTGTCAGTTCTCTGAAAACGAACACAGCAAGAATGTTTGTGAGTTGCTCTTGACTTGGAAGAGGAATGGGCATGAAGGGACAGAGAAATGATTCAAAAGGTCCTAGAGAGGTAAAGAGAGGGTTTGTGTTGGTTTTCTTCCCAGTGAAGTGGAGGGGATCGGGTGGGCACTGGGGAACCTGGGAGGGAGAAATCGGGAGGCAGATTTGTGGGAAGGACTCAAAGCACAGAGAGAGCTGACAGGGTGGGTTTGCAGTGTGATATAAATGCAGAAAGTCTGGCACCATTAAGGGCAGATGTCTCAATGAGTCAGAGGTGAGCACTGCCTACCTGTCAAAGGAAATGGCTGTACCAGAAGTATCCCAACAACTGGACATTTTTTAGAACTGGCTGTTCTGATCTGTGCTGGCAGTAGTCAGACCATTAGATCTGATACCACGGAAACCCCTGAGAAGCTCTCTGTGGTTCTCCATGGGCTTTTGCTTCCATCCTGGAGGTGGTATCTCCCACCACATAGCCCTGATGAACCTATCCCTGCCAGCCTTATCCCTTCCCTTGTGTGGACCACCCATCCCAGCATGTATCCTGGTGATCCGCTTCTTAAATGCACGTGGAAGGTTGCCTGCTATTAATGTGATATTCCCAACATGTTTGAGTGAAGCACCCTTGTCCCTGGCTGCCTGCAGAAATGATACATGATGTTACAGCTCCTGTACAAAATGTGAAGTAAATAAATAGAGCACTTAGGCAGCAGGATTATCCTGAAATTTGTTTCTATCCTGTCGTTGTGATTTGGTTGTCTACGGACATCGGCTCTGCAATATAATAAGCAAAGCTTCTGAAATACCTTCATGAGAGTTAGGGTTCTATAAATTAACTGATTACTGATAAAGTCTAATTATAAATTAGGTCTTATTATCAAAAGCTTCTGAGCTTCATTAAAGCTGTAGGAGCAGAAATATTTCAGTTAACCATGTGGACTCTGATAAATGTCTAAAGAAGGACTGCTCTGCAGTACTCCCTGCCCTGGCTCAGGGCATTGGTGTCAGCCTTGCACGAATGCACGGGACCATTCCCTGAGACAGCCCCCCTGTACCCCATGTTCTTCTGGGAGCTCTGCACTCCTTTCTGTGCTGCCTGCCCAGGGATCAAGGCGATCCCCTCCTAGAGGTGGGATACCAGTTCATTGCAGCAGCCCCCACTGGCCATGGCTGGCAGCAAGTACGCTCCTGTCCTGATGGAGGAAGAACTCTATCTTGAAAAAATGTCAAAAACTCCTCAGCTCTTCTTGGTAAAACTAGTAAAACTGGCTGCTTGTAAGACGTTGGAATGTGTGACCTATCATGACCTCCTATATGGCATTTCTCCTGTGCCTTTGTAGGCGTATATGAGAAGAAAAGTGAGCTCAGACAGTGACATCAAACAGGAGAACCACCCTCTCCAGGGGCCTGGTCAGGTGTGAGAGGAGCACTGCTGAGGGACCCCACTGCAAGGGGACACTGGGAACCCCCACTGGCAGTGTTCACCTCCTCAACCTGTCTGCTGGCTTACACTTTGATGAGCTGTTGGAAAAGGCTTCAGGACCAGTTTCTCTGTATCCTTTCATTTTTCTCCTGATTCTGACTCACCCTTGGGTTTTGAAGTCTGAGCTGTGTGTCTTTTGGTTCTTCACTGCTCTGCTATCGTTCTGTACTGAAGTGGGAAATCCTTTGCTTTGTGGGAGATTTCTCTTTGTTAATGGAGACTGGGAAATTTGGGAATGGGGAACATAAAACGGAAGGATTTTGAGCACCTTTCCCTCAGTGCAAAGGCTGCCCCACATTGATGGCAGTCTTGCCCAGAAATGTTTTCATCTTCATCTGTAAAACAGTTTGGTGGAGTTGCTGTCCCTGGGGATGTTCAAGAACTGTGGAGATGTGGCACTGAGGGACGTGGTTAACGGGCATGGTGGGATGGGTTGGCAGTTGCACTTGATCTCAGTGGTCTTTTCAAACCATCATGATTCTATGATTCTTGCCTGTCCCACCAGACCCCAATTTCCTTGGGAGCTTGGATCCCATCAGGTCACAGCCTGCATTTCACTGTGGCAGGACAGCTGTTCTTGTGCCACCACAGTATTGCTGCTCTCCCTCTCTATTTTCCCTCAGATACAATGACAAACAGCAGCCTCTATTTTGCTCTCCTGCTCAGAGGAGTGAGCTAAAAGCCTGGGTTTTTAAGACCCCCTGTGAGATTCCCTGTTTCCATTACCCGTGAGTTAGGGTTCTTGAGCATGAACAAGTAGATCTGCACATAGTCCAGTACAACAAACCAGAGCCCAAGAGTTGGATCGTTCCCTATTTGAGACCTTCTTTTCTGTCAGTTTATCTTATTCTCTTCATCCCCCCACCATGACTTTAGGACACTCCCCACTCACCTGAGAGCTGGTCCCACTGCAGCACAAGGATGTGTCTGTTAATCCTTCAGTTCAGCTGCTTCCAACCCTAATTATCAGCAGAATCATTCAGCACAATGTTTGAGATGTTTAGCTTCTCTCAGACACGTGATTCAGAAGATGTGGGTATTCTCATCGCTGAACTGAAAGAGTTGCTGGAAGGCAGATATCTGTGGACTTCAGGCCATAAAAAACACGCTGCAACTACTGATCAGACCTTCTGCCTGCCTGAGCCCAAAGATTCCCACCAGCAATTTACAGTTCAGATCCATAACTTCCGTTGAACGCTTCTGAAGAGATAGCAGTACATCATCATCCACATGATGAAAAATCCACTGTGACTCCAACCATGCTACTGCTATCATCAGTTACTTTACTACTAAATATCCCACTTTATTTTTGTCCCAAATGCATATAACCGTAATTTTTAACCTTTTTTCTCTCAGCTTGCTTTATCCTAACCTGTCGAAGAACCGCCCACTCTTGAGCATCTCTGCCCATGGAAGAACTTAAAATCTGCAAGTCAGATCTTTTGAACTGATTTTGGAAAGGCCGAGGGGTTATCTTCAGTCTTTCTGAGCCTTTGAACTATTGCTATTCTCTCACACCTGTCCACCATCAACGCCATCAACAACTTTTTGGCACCCAACAAGATAAGAAATCCCAGTCATGGACTTACCAACCTCAGGTGGTAGAAAATATCACCGCAATCATGCAACTGAGCAAGGAAGTGCTGCACAATCCCAATGGGAATCCTGCAAAACACAGTGGTGTCCTTTACAAACACTGCAGGAATGACCTCGGAATGTACATGATTCTCACACAGGTGATTGCCATGAACTGGCTGGGGGTGCCACCAACTGCCTGCGGGTGCATTGAGAAAATAATACCCATCTGCTCCTCCAGCATGGAAAAATTATCATTTGGCTTTTTAAGAAGTTCCCCATAAAGCTGTTTTCATTCCTCCCCAGCAGAGCACGCAGATGGGACGGGATTGTTTTCATGATGACAAGGATTTGCTTCCTCTATTTGCCAGCGCAACCAAACATTTAATTATAAAAGCTCCTGAAATTAAGTAGATGCAAAAATTAAGATGAATATGCTCATTTTTGCCAATAGTGTGAAATGCTTTTACTCTGAAAGACTCATTTCATTACAATATAATGTAACGGAACGTTAACACTCACATAATGACCTTAAAACCTGCTTAGAATGCAGAAACAGGTCATTGCTGTTCACTCTGTAAAGCAAAGTTATAAACCCCTAAAAATTGAGTTTACAGTGGAAACACTGACAGACCTTTAATTATATGGGAACAACACGTGACACCGTAACACTGTGACTCAGTATACGGTATCTCCTGGAATACAGACTCTACAGGATACAGGTCTGTCTGAAGGTCACCACTGTGTATTGGTTTCCTTAATTTTCTCTGCTCTGAAACATTTGGAGAAATAAAGATTCTCATTTAGGCGGTGCTAGATTGCATGGCAGGTGGCCAATATGCCCAAGGCTGCCCATAGCACGTTCTCCTTGCACTTCCCTATCTCCTGCAGTGAGCACTTTGTGTATGCACATCTGGACCCTCCTTGGAACCGCACACTGCTTCAGCCTGCTCAGGGATGGGCATCCACCTGATGTCACCTGGAGAGGAGAAATGCAGCCAAGAATATCCCCTGTGCTGGAGCCCAGGTCTGTGCTGGGAGGAAACGTCCTCCCCAGACTGCAGTATTCTGGCTCCCAAATGCTGCAGGGAGATGTGGGGGCACACCTGAAAAGGGGACGTCTCTCCCTTGACCACCTCCTCCGCTAAGACACCAAGGGTTACCCCCTGAATGGACCAGTTCCCACCCAGACCTGGCTGAGGGCAGCTGCTCAGGCATCCCTCTACGTGCACACCCATTGCCACCATATGATTGCAGTGGCAGTAGAAGTAATGTTTGTTGCATCTTGTCCTCTCCTCCCATTCCTGCCTCATTTTGTAGATGAGTGAAAATACTGGTCCTGGATGCTAATTAACGTTCTAATTTAATAGAGGTTTGTTTAACCATGTGGTATATGCATGAACACAAGTCCCTTGTCATTATCACATGTGCTGCTCTGCTTTGCCACCTTCCACATAAAAACAGAGCTAGCAGCTCTACAATACCCATTCATCAGGGATTTCCAACTCTAAGACAGACCACGTTTGCTTTTAAGATGTTTGTAATTTATCATGAGAATATAGATAAGGAGGAATGATTTCCTACAGATGGTGTCACCATTTCCAATCATCCTCCTGTTTCTGGCTCTTGGTTTGATTCTGTTGGAAGCAAATATTTTACAATCCTGGAATTCCACCATGCAAAGAACAGAGTGTCTTGGTGACTCTAGCTGCTGTGCTCCTCAGTTACCAAGACTTGCTGGTTAGGGTCAGGGCAATACATCATGGGTGATGGCACAGGGAACTCCAAACCTTGCAGTGAAACTCCCCTGTTAAATACTGAATTTCCTGACAGCAGTTTCTCAGGGTGAAGTTCTACTGACAGAGAGTTGACCCTACATGACAAAACAGTTGCAAAAGGTCAGAAGAATGGGATCAGTCAATCTTAATTCTCCTCTGAAAAATGCAGCCTTTATAACAGCACAGTGAGGATGCCAAGCCACCTCATCTACCCAGATCTTAATGAAGTCCTCATGTGCTGCTCAGAGGAGGGAAACTCGTTTAAAGAAGGCATTCAGAAAAGACTGTGGTGAGGTAAAGGGAAATAATAGGATGAGAGGTAACGGTCTCAAGTTGCCCCAGGGGAGGTTCAGGTTGGAATTTAGGAAAAATTTCTTCTCAGAAAGAATGGTGGGACACTAGCAAAGGCTGCCCAGGGAAATGGTGGAGTCACTGTCCCTGGAGGTGTTCGAGCACCGTGGGGGTGTGGCACACAGGGATGTGGTTAAAGGACATGGTGGGGATAGGTTGGTGGTTGGACTCAAAGATCTTAGATGTCTTTTCCAATTGTGATGATTCTATGATCCTAGCTCTGAGAGCACAGGAGGACAGAGCTCACCCAGCATCAGAGCTAACGAATCCAGAAATGCCTCATGCACACTTCCTTTGCTGCAGACAATGGCCCATGGGGCTGCCAGGTCAACCCAAGACTGAATGGGAAACGTGCAGCCAACAGAGACTCAAGAGCCATCAGTAATGCTTACCTAAAGGTCTTCTTAGATGCAACAAAGGCTGAGCACAAAACTATCTGGAGTGGCTATCTGACATGTACTAACTTCTTACTGTTCTTTTTAGATCTATTATTGCTTTTGTGTTATCCTAAAGCAACAAAATACCAGTTTTAGAGCTCGTAAGGTAAGGCAGAACTACAACTATCCATGAACGCAATCAGGCTGCCCACACCTTACCTCTTGTTTCCAAGCCTTGTATTTGGACACAGCTGAAAACCTTTCAGGTTGATATTTCCTGGGCTCTGCCTCTACTTCCAGGTGGGTTCCTTCAGTGAATATTAAAGAAATAGTGCATCTGGCATCAAGCATCAGGAGAAAATCTTGGCTCCTTCTCCATCAAATAAGTCATGGTGACCTTGCCTGCAGCTGAAATGCAGAAATAGGTTGAAAATTGAGTGCTAGGCTGGAGATTTGGGGTCTGTGTGCTGTAGGAAATTTGTGTCAGATGCAGCTCAACTCCCATTAAGTCTCTACAAAACGTTATCAAAATATATGGTTGATATTTCCAAGGTATTTGCAGAGCAGGTGGGAGGGATACAACAGCCACAGTCTGGACGGGGGTAGGTGTGAGGAAAACGGAAACTGAGGTCCCCTTGCAGACTGTTCCCACTGCGTTTCTGCCTCTAAACTATGCCAAGGCATCTCGTGACAAACTCTCCTGAATGCATTTGCAGAAGCCTGGGACTGGGAGCCCTTTCCCATCTTGTAAAGGGTCACGGTTTGCTTTTTCTCCTTCAGACTATAATTATCAGTCCTGAGGATGCCTGTGCTAAGGCAGGAAGACAAATACTAGCTCTCAGTGCAGGAGAAATCACTGTCTGGGAGCCCCCAGTTGTCTGATAGGCACAGTAGGTGCTGAGATGTCATATCATTGCAGTTTTATGTGCTCTTCCTGCAAAGCATCCTTCCCTTCAGGATGGAGTGTTTCAGTAAAAGCAGGGTTAAGGCAGTTACTTGGCACAGACGCCACTGTCATCCTATGAAGATCTCACAGTCTGTTTAAATGTAAGACTTCTAGTGCTGAGATGGGATCTCCTTTTTAAGCCAGGCTGGAAGGAAGCGCCCACGTTGGGCAGTGTCCTCTCTGTTTTCACCATTGCTCCATTGCAGAGGGACTGACGCAGAGTGAGTGAAGTCAGAAGTCCAGCAGCTGTGTGGTGCCCATGCATAGGCTGCTTGTTCCCTCCTGTTTGCTTCCAGCATCAATTAAAGACCTAGAATAATGAGGTGCTGGCTGGGATGTGTCCAGGACTGCATAACCATGAGCACTAGGAGACTCCCTGCCCCCAATTTTGTGGTATGGGGAAAGATTCCCCAACGCAGCCAACCCTCTTTGGGCATGGGGGGTATATTTATGTTTCTATGCTGTGTCCCCATCCTTTACACCGACTCAAGGCCTTTGCATGAGGAGGAATGCACATGTTTGAGGAACGTGGAAGAAATTTGTGATTTCCCATATTTCTAGGTGCCACGTCATAGACCCCTGACTGCAATTATTATCCTCAGCTCCCACAGATCCTGAGGTCTGGAGAAGGATCACCCAGGAAAGGTGGGATTTCCCCTTGCCCTCAGCCCAACTGGCAGGGTTTGTTTGGCATTCTCACGTGTTGTCCTAATCCAACCATGTACCTGGTACATGCCATGAATATGTTGTATTTACCTTCAGATTTGTAGTAAAATAACACTGTGTCTGTGCATGCAGGTTGCCAGGCATTAACGTTCCTTTATTGCTGTCATTATAGGAGAAATGCAACACCCAACAATATACTATTATCACTACAAAGTGACAGGACTGTAGCTATATCTGTACTAATGTGCTGCACTATATGATAATTACAAATGCTTTTCATACACACACATTTATTTTTAAAGAGAGAAGTCTGAAAAGAGTCTGTGCCAACAGCGCTACACAAAATCCTTATTCCAAGGGGATGCTGGTCTGGGAAACAGTAGCTGGTTTGTAGCATCAACTCCACCACCACCACCCTCAAATGAGTCCACACTTTCGTTTCACACTCAGCCTTGCTTTACAAATAGAGGGGTAAAAAATACTGCATAGGAAAGCTCCACTTAGCTGTCTTCCTTTCCAGATGGATGTGCCTTTGAACCACAAAAGGACACTTGGGTGGCATGAGTGGACATGGAATGCCTTGGTGCAAATGCGTGTCACAGCATATAGATGGTTCTTTCTGTTTGTTGGTAAACCAGGATAACATCAAGCAGCATCTGTGACAGACTCACAGAATCATAAGGGTTGGAAGGGAACTCTGGAGATCATCTAGTCCGACCCCCACTACAACAGGTTCCCTAGAATAGATTGTCAAATCCAAGCATGGTCAGGACCCACCTGGACACCTACCTGTGCAACCTGGGCTGGGGAGATGCTTCAGCAGGAGGGTTGGACTCGATGAGCTCAAGAGGTCCCTTCCAACCCCTACAATTCTGTGATTCTGTGAGGTGGGGTGAGGGGAGGTTTCTTCTCTCCCCATACAAGTGTTCACATCCAGCCTGCGTTACAAGTTGCCAATCTGATGTTTGCACTTGTAAAAGGGTACAGAACTGGAGAAGCCACAGGAAAGAGCCACAAGAATAATTCCAGGACTGCAAAAAATAAAAAATAAAAATAAAAAAAATATCCCTACACTGATTTAAGAAGCATAATCTGTTTAGATTGTAGAAAGGACAAGTGAGAAGTGACTTGATTAGCATGTAAGTACCTTCGTGGGGAGGAAAAACCAGGTACTAAAGGGCTCTTTAATTTGATGGAGAAAGGCATAATAAGAGCTAATAGCTGGAAGCTGAAGCTGGGGAAACTCAGACTAAATAAGCCACAAGTTTTTAACAATGAAGATGATTAAATGCTGCAACAAAGTCCTTAGGAAAGGCGAGTTTCTTTGTCTCCTGAAGGCTCCTGTTCAGAACCCAGGTTTGTTTCCTGGAAGACATTCTTGGCCCAAACTCCAGCAGTTTGCCTTTTCACTAGAAAACAGCCCTCTCTGAGGGGCAGGGATCCATCTCAACAACACAATGGGATCTTCTGTCTTTTCTGCCTGTATGTGCCAACAGTTAAAGGAGCTAACTCTATGGTGCACCTCCCTTCCACCTGTCTATAAACATTTCAGTCACTCAATGTCAGGTGACTTATGTGACAGATCATTCATCATAAATAAACAGTAGTGGAAGAAGAGTACCACTGTGAATGGTTCACAGGCCATCAGTGCATAGAAACATGTTCCCATGATGAGTATTAACAGAGCACATTTGTACAAACAGCTCACAGTCAGTTTCTGAGAGAAAAAGATGTCCAGTGTTAATGGAATGGGTGGCAAACCATGTGTCACTTCGGCTGCAAAGGGGCTACCACAAGTGTTGCCTATTTCCAAAGGATACCAGTAATGCACCACAGCATTCAGCCACTGAGCTATTGCTGTGGACCACTGGTGGCATCAGGAAGGTCAGGGCAGCACACATATCTTCAAGTAGATTGCTCTAACCAAAACAGGCACTTACAAGGCAAACCCCCAGCTGCTGATGTCTGACCATTTCTGTTCCAGGCAGCACACTCAGGGGATGCATTTTATAATAATCTTCATTTGTAAATGTTGTCCATTTAAATCTTGGTGGTATAAAACTTAAGAATATCATTTTGTACTTCTTCATCTTTATAGGAAAATTATTCCCTCAGTCTCCACAGCACCTGATTCTCCTGTGACTCTTAGTAAGAGCAGGAAGCTGGACACAGGCTGGTTTGAGCTTCTTGGTATCCAGGTTGAATTTAATCTTTAACTCCTTGGTGTCCCCAGTCAGCTAAGCCTATAGTTCATTTCCTCATATGAAAAAATAGACACACAAGAAAAGAGTGCTTTTTCTTTGGTCAAATTGCTTAGGTTCTGATCTTCACAGGACTAGTAGAAATAACACAGAGTTTCGTAGAGTGGCTTGGCTCAATTTCTAAATTATCTTTTGCTGGAAAAAGTATTGGCAGGACATCAAAATTCTCAAGCAATCGTTTCAAGTGCTTTTGATATAGCTTCATCTGGTTGTTCTGAGGAATTAATTCTGATTTGTTGCATTCATCCCTAATAAAATTTAACAAATACAACCCAACCACAACACACATATCTTTTTTTTTTTTCACAGTAACCTAAGATTTGGACTTCTGTCTGATTATCGTCATCCAAGAGAGGTGTGTGGACATCCAGAAGAGGACGCTTGCCAATTGACACCACAAAATGTCAATCACAGGATGTAATGTTCCCATATGGATGATGCAACGGGGAGGATCTGTTGGACTTTTGGACTCAATAATCTCCAGAGGTCCCTTCCAACCCTTATAACTCTATTATCTGTTCTCAGAGGTCCACAAGATGAGACATAGTGTGCAGACCTCATAAGATGTCTAGCTCATCTACTTATGCTGAGGAAAGATAGTGGTGGTGGTCTTTGTGAGTACCTTTGACCCAAAGAGTAACAGAAGAGAAGTTTTAGAGACAAAGCCTAATTTGATACTAAGGATTTAAATAGCAAGATCTCAACAGTGTAGTAATGCCCTCAGAGCCAACTGTGAAGCAGACACAGAGGAAAGAAAATGTCTCAAGGCATATATGAGAAAAATGCATATGGAATTGAGATCTGGACTTGATAGAAATTCAACAATTTCTTGAATTAATAGAATGCGCCCTGGAGAGTTGGGTTCCCACATCGCCAAAATAGACCTCAGCTGGAAATGGCCTTTAAGAATTCAGTTTAAAAAACAGTAGCTGAGCCAAGACTAAATACTTGACTAAATACTTGTGTGAGACTCTTCAGATGCTAGAATTTAAAAGATTAAGACAGGTGAATAGAGAACTCCATATTAAGGGAGGGAATTGACTTAACAGGCTTACTGGATACCTGTCAGGGCAGTAGCAATCCATGGGGCATCCGTACCAGAGTGTAATTCATTGAGTAACATGAATAACTAGCAACAGTGGACAAGAGCCATTAGGGAAATCTTAAAGGTAAATAAAAAAGTTTGCTGTATCAATAAGTAAATCACAATTCCTGTGACGTAAACTGCATTTATATGTGGGAATAAATATTGCTGCACTCTGTAGACTATGCATAAGTGAAAACGTCATGATGGTGAATTAGGTCATTGTGCACTGAGTAGGATTAGAAGTAGACTTCAATTACCCCCATGGTGACTGTTACAAAGGGGTGAGGTGCTAAGACTACATTTTCAGGCATAAGTGACTTCCTTCAGAGATTATGAAAGAGGAGAAGCAACTTTTGATGTAGTATGGAGCAGTGTGGGAGAGCTGGTTCAAGGTCCAACCATCAAAACACGGCTCTGCAAGAGTGACCATAGCAAACTGAAGTTCAGTACTCTGTAGGAGTGTGTGGGAAAAAAACAGAAAGAACTCTGATAAAGTTTAAAGGGAATCTACAAAAAAAAAAAAAAAAAAGGGGACTGTTAAAAGGGAATTTAAAGNAAAAAAAAAAAAAATACAAAAAAAAAAATGGAAAGAAAAAAAAAAAAAAAAAAAAAAAAAGGGGACTGTTAAAAGGGAATTTAAAGGAATGGCTAAAAGGGTAGAATGATTGAAAGTGGCGGGGATACTTTTGAAAGACATTATATTAGAAGCTCTGGAACATTATTAAAAACTTTTAATGGACAAAAATAATTCTGGTCATGGTTATAGAGCAGCCATAAAAGAAGTGACTTGAACTAACGAGATACCTTTCAGATGAGGAAAATAAATTCTTGCAAGTTAATGTAAAACCATTAATGTGGGCCAAAAGTTTTGTGCTTAAGGAAGAACTTGCTAAAGACATTTACATTTTTTCAAACATTAGAAGGTGAGCACATGCTACAGGACTTGTGAACCCATGGAAGTTCAAAAGTCAGAGGGACAACAATGAAAGAAATAGTTCAACAGGAAAGTTAAATAAACAGAGGAATTCAGTAATGTTCCCACATGGGAAACTTTCATTACAAGGGATGAGTATAAAGAATTGCTTTATATTTTAGGGTTGAAATTAAAAATTGAGCAATAAAAATTCATAGAGACCAGATGTTATTTTCCAAAGAGCTGCAAAGAAATGAAAAAATGAAATTCCAGTCTATTAACAGTGCTGTGTAACCTTTCCCTTCTATCTATATAAGCGACAGAAAATAGAAGATGAAAAATTTCTTGCCTATTTATTAAAAGGATTTGAAGAGGAAACATGGAAAGCTACAAAATGGGAAGTAAGACTTTATTTTTTTTTTTAAGGAAAGATAGTAGATAAAGATATAAACTAATCAGACATACAAGGAAGAGTATGATGATTTGTTATCCAAATTGACTAGTAGAGCACTCTGAAATCCTGGAGGTGAGGACAGATGTAGCCACAAGTATTTGGATTTCCAAAATGTTTTCAGTAAAGTTTGCCCTGAAAGTACTCATGGGGTAAAAGGAAAAGCCCTTATGCAGTTACTCAACCACTTAAATGATATGTAAGAAGCGGAGTCTCAGGATCAGTTATAGACATTTTTGTCTCATGAGAGTAATGCTGGAGTTGAGGGAAGTCTGCCTACAAAGGTAAATTAAACAGTGCCAGGGAATCTTCCTGGGCAGTGGAATTCACTAATTACAACACAAATGGCCTCTAGTTTGTTTTCTCCTCAATAACACACTCTGTACTGAACAATTTAAAGGCACTATCTTGCACTTGGTGGAGCCTGGGGATAATTCCCAATGGTCAGTGTGGGTGCAAGCCCGTTTTGCTGGAGGGTAGAGAAGTACTAATATAGTGTATGGACATGTGTCATGCCATGTCAGATGCAATATGAAGAGGTATAAGTATGCAAGATGAAGATGTATAAAGATTGCTAAGCTACTCTCCATCATACTTGAAATATTACAGCTGTCAGGTGAAGCTCCCAGGAACTAGAAAGGTGGGAAAATAATCCGCATTTTCAGAAGGGGGAAAAAAGAGGAAGACCTCAGGAACTACAGACCATTCAGTCTCACTTCTGTGCCTGGTATGGTCATGGAGCAGATCCTTCTGGAAACCGTGCTAAGGCTCATGGAAAAGAGAGGGGCTGTTGATGAGGGCTTCACTAAGTGCAAATCACACTTGACAAATTTGACCACTTCTATGATGGGGTCATAGCGATGGTGACCAATGGAATAGCAACTGATGTCCTGTACCTAAACTTGTGCAAAGTATCTGATACTGTCCTGCATGATATTCTTTTCTGTAAAGTGGAGAGACATGGATGTGACAGATGATTCACTTCGCAGATGAGTAATTGGCTGCACAGCTACATCCGAAGAGTTGTGGTCAACACTTTGGTCTCCAAGTGGAGACCACTGGTGAGTGGTGCCCCTCAGAGGTCTGTACTGGGAGCAGTGATATTTAGGAAATGTATCAGTGATGCAGTGGGATTGGGCACACCCTCACCAACTGTGCAGCTGACACTGTTAGAAGGTTAACACTCCTCAGCTTGGAAGAAGGATGGATGCAGAGAGAGAAAAAGACTCTGGTGGACAAAGTCCTGTAAAATCATGAACGATACTGACATACTGAGTGGAGAACTGTTGGCTCAGAGTGGAGAACCATGCAATCATCATCATCATTAGTTATGAGGCAAGGGGTACAAAGCCAGTAAAGATCACGCCATTACACTCCTTAACACAATGTCTGATCACACTGGTGAGCACAAACATACAAATAGGATCAGAAAGCAATAGAAAAAACTCATGGATGAAAAGCATGGAATCTGGCATACAATGCTGCAGAACAATATGAAACAATAAAGGCACCCTGCTGGAAGCTATGGGGATCACCAGGGAACAGCCACTCCACACCAGCCCTATTTCCCTGTTTGTCCGGGGCATCCTCTGGTGATCATTGGCAGAGATGGGTAATGGGCAGATGGATCTGACCCAGGATGTCTGTTCCTTCATTCTTATCCCATCCTGATACAAGGTTAGTCACTGGCACAGTGTAAGGATTCTCAGTCGGGTGTTTTGGGGATTTTTTAATAAAAGCACTAATTACAGTAGTGGGCAGCAGTGAATTAGAATTTATGACAACAAAGGGAAGAGCTGATCTTTATTCTGCTTAGAGAACAGAAATGTGATCAGTCTTAAAAAACTGGGACACGTATTTGTCAACAGTGTTTTTAGAATTAAAAAATGCACTTTTTAAAATGTATGCTGGTGTCACATCCAATTCAACAGTGACATGAGCATATTACTTAGTGTGGAGGATTTTTTTTTTTCCCAGTAACTCCATGTTCTAATGAGCTTATCATGAATCACTGAGCAAGCATCATTGACACAAGCTTTGAGCAGAGGACCAGCCCGTGACAGTATCTGCGCAGTGACTTGGCTTTCCTCTCCATTCTCACACAGGTTTTTTTGCACTGAAAGCTCCTTCTGCCAGGCTGTTTGATCCTGGTAAGCACAGAGTCAGTTCTGGTCAGGAAAACAGTATGTCTTGCATAAGCATATTGCATTTATTTATTTATTTATTTAAGACCTTGTCAGAATGAATTGCAAAAAATTTCATGTGGTAGGACACCAGAACTGCACAAAAGCCAAGCCCACTTGAACTAATAAATAATGGGTCAGACTCCTGCACAGTGAGTTAGTCATCTGTGGCACTTAGAGGCATCAAAATCTCACCCGACGAATTGTCTCTGACATTCCCAGCAGTCTATTAGATGTAAATGTATGAAGAACCTTTGTTGCACAGCTGGCCCAGACCCCATGTACAGAGCTGTGACCTTCACCACCTGTAACTGTGACCACGTTGTCTTACATTTTACTTTCCTCCTGCTAGATCTAAGTTGAGCCTTCCCCAGCTGCAAAGGCTTCAAAGTCATTAATGCACAGGGGTGAGAAGTCAGATTTGGTGTGGGAGAGTGTTCGAGCTCAAAAAATGCTGGGATGGATGGAGAGAAAACAGAGCCCAAAGAGACAGAGAAGAACTGGATAGGAAAAACTTATCAATATTTTCTTGTTATCAACTGCTTGAGCCATATGTGGCTTCTGTACTTCCTTGGGGATGAATCCCTTCATTCATTTGATGAGGCACTGGTACAGGTTGCCCAGAGAGGTGGTGGTGCCCCATCCCTGCAGACAGCCAAGGTCAGGCTGGATGGGGCTCTGAGCACTGATGAAGCTGTGGGTGCCCTGTGCATTGGAGGGAGTGGGACCACGTGGCCTGTTGGGATTCCTTCTAATTCCAACCGTTCTATGATTCTATGATTCTGAGCCCCATCAAATATCCACAAGATTCTTTGAGACGAAAGGGTGCAGGTCAGCAGCCCATTGGGGAACTCCTTTTATTTGTTCAAAAACTGGTTCCTACTAGGTTTTCTTGTACACAGGAATCAGGGAACCTACCTGACTTCTCCATGGCTGCTCACAATTCTGTAGGCATCTACCACAGCTCTCTCAGTTCTCAGAAGTCACAGAGTTCTGCTGTACTTATTCAGCCCTTGAAATGGGCTTCCCCAGACTTTTGATCACAGCCACTGTCTTCTCCAAACATTCTTCAGGTTTACTCTAATCTATTAATGAGGAAGAGACCTGTAAAGGAAGCTGGCACACAGACTCTTGGCTCCTTTGGTCCATGGCATTTTGACAAATATCAGCTATCAGGACCAAGGGGAAGTCAGTTGAAATGGAATAATTGATTGACCTCCTCATGGACCAGATNCCCAGAGAGGTGGTGGTGCCCCATCCCTGCAGACAGCCAAGGTCAGGCTGGATGGGGCTCTGAGCACTGATGAAGCTGTGGGTGCCCTGTGCATTGGAGGGAGTGGGACCACGTGGCCTGTTGGGATTCCTTCTAATTCCAACCGTTCTATGATTCTATGATTCTGAGCCCCATCAAATATCCACAAGATTCTTTGAGACGAAAGGGTGCAGGTCAGCAGCCCATTGGGGAACTCCTTTTATTTGTTCAAAAACTGGTTCCTACTAGGTTTTCTTGTACACAGGAATCAGGGAACCTACCTGACTTCTCCATGGCTGCTCACAATTCTGTAGGCATCTACCACAGCTCTCTCAGTTCTCAGAAGTCACAGAGTTCTGCTGTACTTATTCAGCCCTTGAAATGGGCTTCCCCAGACTTTTGATCACAGCCACTGTCTTCTCCAAACATTCTTCAGGTTTACTCTAATCTATTAATGAGGAAGAGACCTGTAAAGGAAGCTGGCACACAGACTCTTGGCTCCTTTGGTCCATGGCATTTTGACAAATATCAGCTATCAGGACCAAGGGGAAGTCAGTTGAAATGGAATAATTGATTGACCTCCTCATGGACCAGATGCTAGTACAAAAAGAATCATTTTTCCCAAAAGGAGATGTTAATTTTATTAAACACTGTATTTTTAGAATGAGAAATTTCATTTGAAATTATCATTCTGATGCAATTCAAAAGTATCTTTGTTTGGATTTGAAATACGAAGAAGAATGACTGGGAACCTCACTACTCTCCCTCACAGGGTTGGCTGCCTTCCTCCTAGAGTTTTCCTCAGCCCTTAGGTCTCCCTCCCATCCCTGACACCGCCAGATGAGCCGCCTCTGGCTTTGGAAAGTCTGCGATCCCCAGAGAGATGGGGACAGCGCTGGTGCCCAGAGCCCTGCTGCTCCTTTCCCTCTCAACCAGTGCTAAATTAAACTGGATTGCACTTTTCCCACTTTAGTAATTTAGATAAAAGTAACATTTTGTTTGAGAGCAGCAGCAATTATGCCCTGGGGTTTGGGATTAACGTGATTAATACTTTCTCCATCTCCAAGTGGCCCTCCCGCCCCTGCTCCTGCTGCAGTCAGAGTCTTTCAATGGTGCTACAGAGGAGAGCATTGCCCAAAAAAGAGGCTTTGTGCATAAATCCTTATTAGGGAGTATTGCATGTGTTTAGCAATGAGCATCTCGGAAAAAAAAAATAATAAAAGAGAACTGTATCGCAATGCATTAGTGTCTGTATCACATGAAAAGCCTGTCACTTTGCCACCCAGGGAATTAATGAAGATCCCAATTATACAGCAATAAAATATACATATGCAGTACAGAGGGGCTTATGCATTTTTAATTTTTTTTTCCAAAGCCAAATGCAGAAAGAAAATTCTAATTAGTCGTTTTTTAATAGAAAGGTACGCAGTCATGGGGAACGCCCAGGAACCCATTGAAGTCATCCCATGTGCACAGCACAGAGCCCCTTCCTCCCACTGGCAGCTCCTGCCCTGCTTCTGGGAGAGGAACACAGATGTGGGTCCCTCCACAACATGTCTATGTGCATTGTCCACATCTTCCTGCTCTATGGAGGACACTGTAGTTGGGCAGGAGTGTGCTCAGCTCAAAGCCTTCTGCTCTTCAAGCAGCTTTGCATCACAGATGAAGATTTCATCTTTGTCATGGAGACATGAATATCCAGCAGATGTTCTCTGCAGGTTTTAATGCCGCAAAGATTATTCTGTCCTGTAGAACACAATACACACACATCTGGCTTTTGTCCATAGGAGCAATAAAACACAAATCTAGCCAGGTTGTCACGCCTCCCAACCATGAGGGTATCAGAGCCATTCAACACACACACACAAAAACTTCAAGAGCTTTTAGACATTAGCATAGCAATATATTTCCCTTAATTGTGTCCAAAGAAACTATTTGAGTTTCGGTTTTTAAAGAAAGTATGTATTAAAAGCATCAATCTGAGACAGGAACTCAGCTTGGAAAGTTTCTGACAAAATGCTCAGGATCTGGCGAGGTTTTAAGAAATTCAGAACAATGTTTTAAAGTGGAGTTGTCAGGCAACCTGAAGCGTAAAGCAGCTCTGCCAGCTTCACTTATAATAAAAATAAATGATCATTTGTTGCTTTCTGAATTCTAATATGCAGATGAGCGAATACATTATACAATGTCCTATGTCCCAAACTCCATCTTCATTTAAGTTTTAAAGTCACAGTAATATGTTGCATAAATATAAGGGGAAAAATAATTACTGATGATAGTACCGTTCTGAAAAGTTTTCAAGCATGCAAAAAGCACAGAAATGGTTATTTTGACATTGATCAATACACACAGATGGTCTCCAAGTGTATCGGAGCTGTGACAGACATAGGATCATTATCACCAGTAGGAACTTTCACCTAGCTTGGAATTATTTGCTAATAATTTGAGGGGAAAGGAAGAAACCCTTGGCACTTTTTTTTTCTTTTTTTTTGTTTGTTTGTTTGGTTGTTTTTGTTTTTGTTTTTTTTTGTTACAGAGATATTAAAAACCTTTAAAATGCATTTGCAACACATCTCTGGGCATCACCTTTACTGGGAGCCTCTCCAACACGCTCTGCTCAGTCTGCAGAAAGGCAGACATGATCCCCTTTCTCTTATCCTCCTGTAGAAACACAGGTGCTATAATTCTGCCCCAGCCCTCGGAAGAAGAAGGAAAGGACTCTGATAAGGTAGACAAGGGCCTCTGGTTTAATTTTTCTTCTAGGTCGCAAATTTCATCTTGAAAACCTAGTGTATACCTGACTGCCTTCCTAATTACTGTTATCTAAGCCGTCATGCTAGTTTTAAATTGCAAGTTGAACTGGAATAAAGAGCAAACAAAGTTTAATTAATTGGTTAATTAATTATTTCTCCCTCTTATAATAAGGAGATAATGCTCGCAGAGTCAAAACAGTGGCATGGAGAGGTCCTGCAGGAGGGCCATGCTGTGGGCACTGTCCATGGTGCCATGCCCCTGGGCATAGAGATGTCCTCCAGGTTTCCTTACCATTAAATAAAGCTATGGTCAATGCACACCAGCTAGATTCTGTCCACCTTAATATATATATATTCAGTACTCTACATAGAACAAGGCAGGAGACTGTATAATTGTGCTGCAGAAAGCTGAGCTATCTAGGGAGATATTTAACAGACAAAATGTTTTCCAATGCTGATAGCCATTGGCTGAACATGACAGGGTTGGTGGATGCTTTTTTTTCTATCCAAGAGTCTTTTCAGTGTGGACAGTTCTGTAATTTTTCACATGGAGACATGCAGCAAAATATGTGACCAACATTTTCTTGAAATACTGTTCATGAATATTGCATTTGGTGTGCTAGACATGCATAGGCTGCACACAAAGAGATGCACACAGCTTATATATTGAACATACCATGATGGTCTTGGTATGGATGTGTGAAAGATGTTCAGGGGGAGATGTAGGAAAGGGTTTGGAAATATTCTGGGGAGAGCAAAGATGATGAATGCTTTGAGAAATCAGAGGTGAAGATTTGGGACGAGTAAGGAGGTAGGGAAAATGGAGACGTTCTGGCAGAAAAACAGAGAGTGATTTCCCTGACTGACACCCATCTGCTCCCACTGCCCCTTACTGTAACTTAAATAATCTTTTCCTGTAAGACATAGAATCAAAAGATCTTCTCCAGTGTTACTGATTAGAAGCACATTATTTTTACTGAGAAAACCACCTTTTTAATCAAAGTTATCCAGTTAGTCTTGCATCATCTGACTTTAGAAATCCGTGTTAGGTTCCAACCTCTTTTCATTTATCTCACACCTTCAATTTTTCTCTGTCCAAATTGGCTGTAACTGCTCAGACATTACAGGGATCAAACTGATAGGTGCCAGACTGCTCTTTTCCTCCACCCTGGGAGCACCCCTGCCTATTCTTCATTCCTCCAGGGCCACTCTAAACTTGGTAGATTTATGGGTGGGACTAGATTTGATGTTCTGCCTATTTTCAGAAGTCCAAGACAGGTTGCATGGCCCTCAAGCTCACTGATGTGCTCTGAGTTCTTTAGAAGTCACTCCTCCATGGAGGTGACCAGCTCCATTTTCAAGCCCTTGCTCACAGTAGCATCCTGCTGTTGCTTCTACATTCAGTGTTTTCTTCATTAGTGATATCTGACAAAAAAATTATGCATGTAATTTTGGGACTGTATAAAAAAAATCTTTAATATTCACCATCACTGATCAGCAAATACCTTCCTTTATTTCTTCTCTTTTTTATTCATAACACGAGCAAGTCTTCTACAATTTGCTTCAGTTCAGCTTTAACTCAGCTTGACTTTAACCAATTCTCACTTTTTTTCTACGCTTTCTGAGATTCAAGATATATGTTTATTTGCTGCTCAGCTGTCTCTTGTCCTTGCAGCCCATCTGCTCCATCCTAACAGACTTTTGAATGAGGTTAAACCCATTGCCCAAACTCACAGGATTTTTCCATTTGTTTTGGAAGCCCTCTCCAGACTCTGTTGCATATTGGATTTCAATACCTTCCCACTGCTTTCTCATTTACGTCTCTGAGTTGCTCATCTTAGTCCACTTGACTTATTTGCCCTTTGAAACCAAGAGCCTCACCTGCAGACTAATAAATAGAGCCCTCCTTTTAATGAACTAAAATAATACAACAGAAAACTATCTGCTGGTAACTGGCTCCAACAGTCAAATATAATGCAGCATCATTCCCTGTTGGTGAGATAATTTTGGGGAAGTTCCATTGCCTGTCACACTTGGGGTGGGGTAGCCTGCAGAACACAGTGCTGGTGCTAGCACCAATGGAAGGGGGACAACCTCTGCTCCTACCAGAACAGCTCTAACAGGGGGAAGACATGTCATTTCCTTTTGGTGCTTTCCAAGCAGAACCTGATTGGAGGGGCAGAGAAAGGACAGGGACTTGGAAGGACCTCAGAGGATCAAACTTTTATCAGAAGTGCATTTTATGACATTTCAAGGGGCTCAGTTTTTCTTGGATCATGACCTGAATTAGACAACAGCCATCATTAGGAGTGAGTGTTACCAGCTTCTGTCTGATTAGAGCAGGGGTGGGCATTCATGGAGTATCTTAGCAAGACCAAGAGAGTTGAAAAGCTCCTGTAGTTCTCAACTTGATTATAAATGACAGCAAAATTCTACCTCATTCCTGTGTGCCACCACTACATCTCCACAGCCCGTATCAATGAGTGCCACTGCACAATTTGCCCTAGAATCAGCTCCAACTGCTTCAGCTGGATCAATTCATGTCTGCTTAAACCAGCAGTTGAGGAATATGAAACACCATCAGCCTTTTATCTTAAAATACACTTGTCTCAGGAATTTACCTGTACTTTTTCTGTGTTTCTTCAGAGAGAAATTAATCTGTCTGTCAACAAGTGCCCTTCCATTAAACCTGAGCTTGTTTATTTTAAAATAAAAGTAAGCTGCTGCACTGAGCATAAAAACATGTGGTGTTTCATGTGAGAATCTGAAAGAATATTATATTAAAATGCACATTCTTTTCTCCTTTCTGAATCTCATGGGACTCTCTTTCAGGAAATTTCAGCTGGGAACTGTGTTCCTCTGCATTAAGGTAAATTAAGCCTTTTCAGGTCTAAAAGTTTCTTCATGTAATAGACACATCTTTCATGAGGTTTACTTTGAAGTAAACAATAAATAGTACTTTTGTCCAACCATTCCTCCCTGGAGTGTAAAACAAGTGCTTTATCTGTGTACTTTACACTGATACACATTTTGCCTGCCCCCATATCCAGGTCACCACCTCCAAACCCTTCTCCCATGCAAATCAAACTCAAAAGGAAAAGGAGGATGGCAGGAGCTCGGGTCCTCCTCGGAGCATGAAACGTGGGCGCAGAAAATAGCTGTGATAAGGATGTGTGTGTTCAGCTGTAATTAAAAGTCCTCACCGGGATTCTGGCTGACCCTTCGCTTTATACACACACGGATGTCAAATGTCAAACTGTCTCCCCAGCTCCAGCAAAGCTGGCCTGATGAGACAGCCGCGAGTGAAAGTAGAGCGGTCTATTGGGACATCTGGCATTCAGCGTAATTGTTTATGAGACAAAATTTGCCAGAAGCAGCAGCAGGCCAAATTGGAAAGAACTAATGGCTAAATATTGGGGAATTATCTGGCTGGAGCAGTACGGCCCAGCCTGGTTAATTAGGAGCTTGCAATGAATACAGAATCACTGTTAATTTTAACCCACCATGCCTTTCCTGAGGCAAAATAGTGAGAGTATCAGTATTATGTGATTTGGTAAATGGTGGAAGGGAATGTTTAATAATGGCAGATTTTCTTCTTTATCTCCAGTACTTCACCATTTATCTTGCAGATACACACATACATGCCAGCAATTCAGCTAAGCTGATGGCAGCAAGCAAACACAAATTTGGCCCTGACTGCCTTGTCAGTGCCTTCTGCAAAATTTTTTCAGTGGTAGCACTGCCTCGACTCAGCACTCTGAGAGGCCTCCGAGTGGCTTTACCTTCTCTGAGGGACCCACTTGCCCTTGATGCAACCAATCACTGCCTTCACCTCCGCAGAGTAGGAGCCTGAGCTTTGCTGCCATGGGGCAGGGGGCATGGGGCAGGACAGGGGTAATGCCTACCCCAGGTGATGTTTTGATGGACAGGGCAGGCAGGGAAGATCTCCATGGGGCCAGGGGTGAGAGGCTGTGCTGGAGACAAGGGGGGAGGGGAAAGCCTGGAACACTGCGGGGTTTGTAGTCCATGGGTGGTAGCAGTGTGGGGCAGGAGAGAGATTTAATGGGGTTGGATAAGGTAAAGTGTAGGAAGGGGCTCTGCAGTGGGGCTGAGGGAATTAAGTTGCAGTGACAGAGGCAGCTGGTGAAGGTTTCTACTTCACTCCTACTCCGTAGTTTCCCTGAAAAATGAGTGCTGCAATGCAGTGGGGCCTAAGGGAAGTGATGAAAAATACACTAAAAGCCATCCTGTTGATTCAGTCCTTACATAGTTCAGGGCTCTGATATCAGGGCTTGGTTGTCTCTAACAGTAAGACAGTGCCCGACCTGCTGAGTGGGAAATCCACCAAGCCTCTGAAATCTCTTCTGAGGGATCTTTGGCTTCTGCAAGATTTGTTCAGCCTAGCTATCACTTGGGAGGGTCTGTTTGTATGGCATCTTGATGGGAATTGAAATAAGCTTGCTTTGAGTTTAATCTTACTACTCATTAAAGGAGATGACATTTCCATGCTCAGATGTTGTACTATGTATTAATCCACAAAAGGTTCCAATTCCCAAAGCGCAGAAATTTTTGTGGTAAATGTCTGAGATAAGACTAGAACCATCTTCAACTACTGTAAGTAAGAAACCATCGTAGTCTGGAAGTTCACTCCCCTCAACAAGCCAAATGAAATCAGTTTGGATTCTGGACCGTTGCCTCTGGATACTTTCCATGGAAGCATTCAAGCTTTCAGCACGGTTTGGGGCAGAGCTTGGCAGGAGAAATCTGCTCTTATAGTTCCCTCTGTGTATTAGGCTGATTTGGGCAATCAGGATTGCATTTTGGCTAATGCTCCCACATAAGTGTTTGATATATCAAATTTCAGTGCTCTCAAACTGCTCCCAATGTTCTTGAATGGTAGCTTTAATTTCTCTGGAAATGCCTGGATGACAGTTACTTCTGTATTAGAGAGTGATGTGCATCAATGAAATATCTCAAGAGGGGGCACTGATTACTTTGTTTCTTAAGTCAGGCATATGACTTTCCAAATGAAAATTCCCTAGGTTGCTCAACAAGTTCACCACTCATGATGAAGATATTGTCTAGTATGGCATTATGTATGGAATCATGTAAAGCAGAGCTGCTGTTGAGGGTTGAAAATTTTCCCAAATGATGGAAACTTCAACTCCAAATTTGAATATACCCTGAGACTCATGATAGTGCAACAGTCTACAGCAGATCCTCTTCAGCCTTTCCTCACTGGTGATACAGAGTCTTTGAACACCAATTCCCATCTCTCACAGAAGAGGCTTTTGTGTTCACTCATTGAACTCTTCCTCTGAGTCACAGAAGGCATTGACCAGGCAACTGCTGGTGATGTGAACGTCAGACCAGCCTGGCTTCAGAGATGACATCGTGAAATGGTGAATGGGTTTCAAAGTGAAAAGAACTGGATGTCCTCGTGGTAGGCTATCAGTGCAAGGCCAGATCATATTCTGCTTAGCATTTCTGGTCACTTTTAATTACAAGAAATATTTATGAAGCAGTACAGAGACCTGAGATAGGGGTAGATTTATGTGTGCAACCACATCTTCCAGTCCATCATGTTGCTTCTTTCATGTGCTAACATGCATCTTCTGTCTGTGAACCTTCCATTGGAGTCCTTGGTCCTGGTCAGACTCAAAAACATGCACTTGCCTTAAGCTACTCAAGAAATTCTTAGTTTTCATCTAAGAAAATAGAAAATAATGATGTCTGTTCCTGCCTCAGCACTCAGCACTAGAAAATAAGCCCTACATCTGTGCAACTCTCACCTGATCCTTCAGCCTACCCCTGTCATTCTTTCTTACTTACTCCATCTTACAGTAGGATCGTCATGCCATGATCCAGGGGAGATGACAAAAATCTTTCAGAATGGAAGATTTTTTCTGGGATAAGTTCCAAGTGACCATTCTTCTTTTATTTAAACAGAAATTTATTTCGTATTCTAAAAGCTGAGTGTACCAGACTGTGGAACACAGAGAACAGAAAACACAGTCTGAGTGTCGTAATGAACTGCACTTTCCATATTATTTGTGACAATGTATTTTTACTGGAAATTTCAAAACATGTCGGGTAGGAAATCACTTGGCTCCTGTATCTGCTGAAGTGAAATAAAATACTCTGTTTTTACTAATAGCTGTGAAAATTCGTAGCAGGCGTTAATAAGTAGAAGAAAAATCCTTCTCTCTCTCTCTCTTTTTTTTTTCCCCCTCAAAGAAATAGATTACTAGATAAGACTTTGAAAAGAATTCATGAGCTGAAAAGAGTAGGAAGACACAGGGTGATACCTAGGCAAGAAATGCACCTCCTCCCTCCTTGAAATGTGTTCCTGGCTGGTGCAGTGGTACTGCTGCCTATTTTCTATACAATTTGTACAATGTTATCTTTCTTCTCAAATGTTTAAAAACCTGTTATATTGTTTGGAAAGCTCACTCAGGGGTATGTCATTTTAGCTTTTCATCAAGCTCCAGTGAATATATTTGTTGGTATATATTCTAAAACAAGCAAGCATTCCTCACTCACCTGGTACCAATTAGAGACGCAGAATTTTTAGCTTTCCATCCTGAGCAAAGCAACCTCAGAAAATCACAGAATGGCTTTGGTTGGAGAGAACCTTAAAGATCATTCAGTACCAACCCTCTGGCCACAGGCTATGTTGCCAGCCACCAGATGAGGCAGCACAGGATCCTATCCAACTTGGCCTTGAATGTCTCCAGGAATGGGGCATTCACCAACCACTACAGCCTTCAAATCCATCTCTCTCCAGTTTAGAGATAAGGATGTGGTGCAGGACTGTGTCAAATGCTTTACACAAGTCCAGGCAGACCATATCAGTTCCCCTTCCTTTGTTCATAGGTGCCACCACTCCATTACAGAACCACCCCTGCTGAGTTACTGATGACTTAGGTGAGATGTACAGGCAGCATTTTCTGCTCCCACCCTGCAAGCAGCAAAGAGAGAGGCTGGGAAGGGGATCAATACTTCTCTGTAGAGCTGAGAAGAGAGCGTAGATATGAAACACAAAGTTTGCTTGCACCCTTACAAGCTGAGGATGCCTGGCCAGCGCTGAACAAGTCAAAGTGCTCCAGCACCAAGCAGCCTCCAGGATGCTCCTGCTGGCCATGTGTTCAAGTGGCCATCTGAACAGCTTCCTCCAAGAAATCATGCCTTTCCAAACCCCACTGTCAGCCAGAAACCACTCTGCAGAGCGAATGTGGTCTCTGCCAGAGGTTCTGGGTCTCCTTTGTGCTTTGAGCCTGGCGCAGTTCGAATAACTGTGATTACAGCCTTACATGTTCTGTGATTCAATTAACAGCCTGATTAGTAGGATACTATTCCATTTTATAATTAGATTAATGAGAGTATTCATTCAGAAGTTGTTATCTCACTTAATAATGACCTCACTGATTATTCTATCTCCTTTAACTGACTGATTTTGATTAAAATAAATATAGCTCACAGCACCTGGAAATTCATTCTTCTATTTAGAAGGAATTTGATAGAAAGATATTCCCTTTTAAGAACTTCTTGAGAGTGATTAAATATTTTGGTCTTCCTGAGGCTGAATTTTCATGTTTTTAAAGATGACATTTCTGAAGTATTTGATGATAAAATATTTATCAAGCCCTGTATTTATATTTTCAATACATCTGTTTCTACTTTGACTGTTTGAACATAATTTCAGCAGAAATATATATTTGCATGCTGTGCTGATTTAAAAAAACACCCGCAAGTGTTTATACACACACACATTTTCACACACACTTAGGCAACATGGCAATGAACATCAACTCACGTTGTAGTCCTGTGTTTCACACAATGAGCTCTGCTATAGGAAAAAACACTGCTATCAGCCACTTAGCTCACTGAGTTTCCCCAATTCTCACCTACTTATAATGATATTTCAATTATTAATCTGTTATTTTTTGAAAGTTTTAAGAATTAGAAAGAACAAAGGTGGTGATGCACTGGCACAGGTTGCCCAGAAAGGTGGTGGTGCCCCATCCCTGCAGGCAGACAAGGTCAGGGGATGGGGCTGTGAGCACTGCTGGAGCTGTTGGTGTCCCTGTGCACTGCAGGGAGTGGGACCACATGGCCTTTAAGATCCCTCCCAACTCAAATGATTCCATTTCCATGTGAAGAAAAGGCAAAAAGCCAGGCAGACTGTGTAAGAGGGTTTGTTGGAAAGGCAAAGCACATCTGATCTTCATGACAGAACAATAAGTGGCAGTCACCAAATCCATGCTGCTTTGGAGAACTTGTGTTGTCACCTGGAAGGTGAAAGTGATCATGACTATTGACCTGTCTGGGAGGTAATGAGGAATCTTCACAAGAAAGAAAGCCCATTTTATTAAAAAAATATATACCCTATGGCTTTTTGTGACAAATCTCAGATCTAGCTCTTTTTGGCATGGCTCTGCTCCCATGGTGCCCTCCCTCAGTGGAGGGGATGGGAGGGATACAGAGCGCTGCTGGAAGGGGGCACAGGCTTATGAAGATATGAGGATCCCTGATGACCAGCTACAAGTTGGGTTGAAATTTAATGAATAGAAGCTGCTGGTTTTCTCCAAGGGAGGCTGACACAACACCGGCAGCACTCACTGCCAATAAAGAAAGGAAAAGCTATCAGGAAAAACTGCAGTTAGCAACAGGCTCACACATCTAGTGAAATGGGGCACAAATAGCTTGACAAACAGAACCCAGAGCCAGGACTGCTAGGTGCAGTTCAGTTCTCATCACATTCTAATCCACTCTTGAATACTTGCAGCCCATCCAATTCAGCTGTGTCCATGAATCCTACGCAGGGTCCGGCTGGGCACAGCTCTGAGGGGTTTGCTGTGAGCTGTGTGATGGTCTCAGGAAAAAAATCTCCCTTTTTGGTGAGTCTGGCAGCAGAATCTGTTTAACACATTCCTGTTCCCATTCTGTGCCCTTCAATTCTGCTTCAAAAGTCATTTCCCCCATAGGTTTTCTTCTGGACGTATAGAAAAGTGTTTACTTAAAGGTTAAAAAACCATTACTGTTGAGCCGGGAGCAATCTGATGGGCACGGAGCTAAGGTGCTGCCTGGACAAAGACACTGTAATGAGGATCTAATTAAATGAATGCTGCCAAAGGAAATCAGGGTGGACAGGAATTTTCTGCTGGTTGTCAAACTCCAGCACCTCTCTGAGTGAATAGGGCAGGCCGAGGTCGGTGAAGAGAAGACAGTCCAGAAACAGGAAAATTTGTGATCGTCTATAAATAGAAATCCTGAGAAACCCACAGAGCAGAGGAGAAAACATTGCAGATTTGTCTTTCCAGCATTTCAGGATGGAGGTTTTGAAACATATAGGACTGAAATATCTTCAGCCACATTTAACTCAGAAACACCATTTCCATGCCCTGCGACCCATCCATGTAGCCACAGGTTCTCAGTTCTGAAGGTTTGTCAGGAAAAATAAACCCAAAGCACCAACAGACAACAACTCATTCCAAAATATGCCTTTGGAGTCTTTCACCTCTTTTAAAGGCTGTGATTTCTCAGGTTACTGAGTGGCACACCACTGCAGTTAGCTATGTCTTGGCATCCCATTTGCATGCATAGACTAGTGTCTTTTAGCATTTAATCTTGAAAGATCACTTAGATTAAGAAAAAAGAAAATAAAATATCCACAAAATCTTTTCTACAGAGCCTCCACATGGTTTTCATTTGCAATCGAACAAAAACAGCATTACATTCTGAAAGTCCACTTAAAGATTTTATTTCCTTGGAGACTTTTTTCCTTCGCTTACTGTGCTGGAATTCACACACATGATTCCTACACTCTCTCCACAATGAAGAATATTGTCTGATATCCACAGAGATATGAAATCAAATGTATTTTCAAAGCCAGAAACACTATTAGACACTTGACCTGCACAGTACTTGCAGGTCTCCTTTGGATATCCAAGGAGCTGTTGTGTGGATGTTCATCTTCCATAGCTATCCCATTTCCACTGTCACTTTCAGGAGCAAAGCCGTAAAAGTTCCCTCAGAGCTGGATTGTGCCAAGCTATAAAGCTCCAAAACAGGAATAATTTTTTGTTTTAATTTTTTCCTGTCTTGAAAACAGCAGTTCTGAACATTTTGAATTGAAGTGACACAGTGACTTGGCAGAATCTGTCAGATTCCCGAAAAGAACATACGTATTTCTAAAGGAGCACAAGTACCTCTGAAGGAGGTTGCAGAATGTTAATTGCCTATGGATACTGTAAAATGAGAACTAAAATACCAAAGGTTGCTAGGTCTCCATCAGTCATCTTTTTTTCCCGAATTCAGGCTGCAGCTCAGACTTGTTATAAAGGTAAAAGGCTTTTTCTTACGTACCTGCAGATGCAGGATGAGACTTGTCCCTGTCGTTCTGTCCCAGACTCAGGTCATAAAACACTATCTCCATCTACAGAACCCATTCAAGATTGACATTCTTCCATGCGCATTTCTGACATGCAACCTTTAAAGGTTTTACCATAGCTAGAAATTAAAATGAGTGCATTAAAACGCGTAAAATAAGAAACATGAGCTAAAACAACTGTCTCTACATGGAAACCTCAAAGTGTCCCTGTACCTGCCCCTTTCCAGCTGCCCCAGTTACACAGTATAGCTTTCTGAAGCCCACAGCTTCAACCAGCATCAGAATTCAGTCAGACCTGCCTGCTGAGCTCTTACTGCAGAATATTTGGAGGCTGATTTTAATGCAAAGATTTACTTTCCAAGAAATGGCTGAATATTTGCTTTCAGCACAGGTGATGATTCTGGTAACCACCATTTCCATCTGAGCATTTCCATTCTGTTAACACAAGATTTCCATCTGAGTTCAGGCCCTCCTGAGTCAGCACTTTGCAATGCGGTTGTCACCATCTCAGTCTCTTCTGTCACCACAGAGTCATAGAAACATTCCAGCTGTAAAAAATTCTTCTGAGATCATCAAGTTCAGCTCCTCTGTTCGTTGGCTGTGTGCTGTGCAGATGCACCCAGCCTTGCAAAAGCAAAGGCACCCAGCTCTGTAAAGAGTAAGATGGAGGTAGGGAAAGGAAGATATCCAGTGTTCTGGGCTGATGAACCAAGTTAATTAATTCAGAATAGGGTGAATTCTGCTTCCACTGTTTCCCTCTGCCAGTTCATGGTTTGACTTCTCCAGACCTAGGCTGCTTTCTTGCATAGGGTGGCATAACCTTCTCTGGGAAATAGGGCCGTGAGCTGCTTTTGAGGTGGGATACTCACTAAGGAACAACATTGTCATTTGCAGCTGGTCTTGCTTTATTAAAAGCAGATGTGTGGTAGGTGAAATCTGAGTGAAGAGGTGAAGAGCAGGGTAGACTTCTCTTAGGCATTTGAAGGGCCTATAAAGCACTCATGAAACAAAGAGATTCAGATGCTCAGTAAGATAAAGATGTGACTTGTTTAACACTAATTTACAGAATCATAAGACAACCTAGTTCCAATCCCCTGGCAGAGACACTTCACCCCAGCTCAGGCTGACCAGGGCCCCATCCATGGCCTTGGGCACCTCCAGAGGTGGGCACCCACAGCTCTGGGCAGAAGTGCTGGGGCATCACTGCCCTTTGAGGAAAGAATTTCCTCCTCACATCTCATCAAAATCTACCCTTTCTAGTTTGAAACTGTTACTCCTTGTCCTATCACCATACACTCTGATAGGGCCCTTCCCCTTCTTTCTTGTAAAAACCATTTACAAATTGGAATACCACAATGAGGTCTTCCCAGAGCCTCCACTTCTCCAGGCTGAAGAACCCCAACTCTGTCAGCTTTTCTTTGTAGTGGAGGTGCTCCAGCCCACTGAGTATCCTCATAGCCTCCTCTGGTACCAATTCTGCCTCCATCATTGATAGAAAAGACCTCAGTCTCTCTGCTCTTCAACAAAAAAGACAACAGCTCTGGATTTGTTTTATTGTATTTCAGTGTTTACGTAAGCAGGAGAGACAGAGGTCAGCTCAAGGTAAATACCAGATGAAAAACTTCAAATTCAGCAATGGTATCTGTCTCTAAGAATGTAGAGAAATACTCAGGTTTCTGAAACAGTCAGACCTAAATAATGAATGTGAGTAAAGAATGGGTCATTAAAAATGCTGTAAATTCTGCATCTGAAATACTTCAGTGTCCTTGTTCTATGAAGGACATTCAGATTGGCCTATTTGCACACCACACAAAATGCAACTCTTTCTGGAAATGTGTTGGGTTCTTTGAAAAGTCTCTGTGCTGCTGAACAATGAACACTCAGCATCTCTCCAAAACAAATGGATGCAATTTCACGGTGATATTGACCCCTGAAACATTCCCACCCTTCACCATAGCCCCATTGCTCCCATACAGATGCCACATCCTCATCTGATGACCTCCCAGGTGTTTCTGCCAATGGCTAAGCCACCCATGCAATGGTGTTTATCCGTGATTACAATCATGCACAGAGATGCGAGTATAAGACTTGTGTTAGAGGGCTGCAGTAAAATAACCGAGTGCTTCACAGTTACAGTCAGATGGTCATCACAGAACTTTCTGGTCTGTCTTCTGCATAGACCATGTGAGTTCAGTTCATGTGAAAAACGAGATGGTTTATATTTTTCTAAGACTGTCGAAGACAGGCACTTAACAGTCTCCAAGATGAGCAGTTTGAGAGCTTAGTTAGGCTTAGAAGGCTTTCTCACTGACTGTATGAATTCATCCCTGGACCAATCTCAGCCTGCTATTCTCACCCTCTTTTTGAAGGTGCCCTCGGAACAAGCATCATTCTGTCCTCACATCCTCACCCCTCCTTCCATCAGAACTTAAGCAACCCACAGTTACCTAGATTTTTCATCACCTTCATCCCTTTCCTCTGAACCTGTGCAAACTGCCCCACATTTTCCTAAAGTGAGCCCTAACTTGGTCCCCATTCAGTGCTGAGAAGAGCATCAGCTGTGGTCCACATCTAGCAGGATGAAGCACCCATTTGTAAACACCTGCATGCAGCTTCCTCCTTTTGCAGCAGTAGACTGTCCCTGCTCATGTTTCCCTCTGTCTCTTCCTGAATCCTTTTCTCCATGCAACACTGTTTCACACTTTTTATCCCTTTCAGACAGTTTCTCATAATTTACCAAAACATTTTGAAACGTAACCTTGACTTTGGATGTTAACAGACACTTTGGACTTGATGCCTTCCACAGCTTTAAAATGCACATTCCTACTACATCATCTTGTTCTGAGGACATTTGTGGATGAGGAACCTCTCTTCATCCCTCTGCTTAACTTCTGATGACAACTCCCTTGATACTTCACTGTGCACCACCTATTGTGAATTCACTCACATTTAATTTCTTCTCACTTTTTCAAGAGAATGTGAGTGTATGGGAACTTCTGAGTCATGGATCACTGATTGAGCACATGGAGAAAAGATCTGGTCAGCCCTGGAAGGACAGGTGAAAGCAGTTCACCTGTGTGAATAGAGATCCTTCCTCTTGGAGTTCTTCTCTGCAAACCTAGATCCTCAGAGACAGGTAAGCATTCCTTTCCTTCTTTTGTAACGTCTCCTCATTTGTACTGGTCCCTCTGCTGTTACAGTGAGCAACATAAAAATCATGTTCTTGAAGTACAGTTACCCAAATAACTCTCTTGAATAAATGGCATTTGCTTTTGTCGAATCCAAATATGTATTTTATCTTCTATTCCTTGCAAATAATTTGACTGTGGTGGAGTAAAGTTGGTGAGTTAGCAATTTTGGGACTCAGCCTTTATTTTCTATGTTCCTGTCACGTTGTTGATTTTCTCCAGTATTTCATCAGCTTGCCATCCTTCATAAGTGCCTGAAATCTGAGATTTCATTAATGAGTCCTTGTAGAAAACTGAGGTGAAGTTCCTCAGGCCAAAACAATTTGCGAATGCCTCCTTAGCAACATGTTCTCCGTTCCACCCTTGTTCAAGGCCGAAAATTTTTCGTCTAACATGAGTTTTAATCGTGGCTTCTGTCTGACTGCATGTGAATGCCAAAGAGGCATTAATTCTTTTGATCACCTTCATGTCACCTGTTGATATCTCTCACTCTACCTGGATAGTGTATCAAATCCTTCCTTGATCTCTCTCTTGTGTTTAATGTACAAAGAGAACATTGTTCTGTTAGATGCCACTAACGATGTTATTGTTGTCGTGCCACAACCTACCTATCTGTCATGGTTTTGTGGTTTTTGTTGTGTTGTTGATATTACACGTCATGACATCATGTGGTGTGTTGGGAGTTGAAGAGTTAATACTCCAGCTCTGTGGATCATCAATAGTTATGGATATGCCTGTCTCAGAAGAGAAGAACTACATTCCCCAGAGGGCTGTGCGATGCTTTGCATTTTTACATGTTTATGTTCAGAGGGAAAGATAAAAACTGTCAGTGGTCACGGGACTCTCTCCCCTTCGGGATCGAGCTCAGCAGTGGGTGTTTGTTGCAGCTGTCCGCCTTCAGCGTTAGCGTAAGGCCTTCGGTTTGTCAGACACTCTCTCTTGCTCATTTTATTTGATTCATTAGCCTCAATTCCAATTATATTGTATTATATTGTGTTATTTTGCTTTCTGATATCTTATTTAGTAAATTAGCTTTCCTCCTCAGATCATTGCCACTGTTTTGTTCCTAGGCCCATCTCCCTTCTCCTTTTTCCCTTTCCCAGTTCCTCTTCCCTGGGGTGTGGGCCTGTGGGTCCCCTGCCTCAATTGTCACTGTACCGGGTCAAACTGTCCCACAAATGGTTGACACTATCTTTGCTAACACAGTTGTTTCTAATAGCCCAGCCTTTAGAGCAACGGCCTAACGGCTGCCATCAAAAGCAAAGTGAAATTTTGCCACCGATTCCTTTCTTTTTTGTTATGCCCTGACTCTTCTCTGTGATGGGGCTGTTACCCAGGAAAATGTTAAAAATTCCTGCCTTAGTATAAGATTTAGAGTCCAAAACCTCTTTTTTTTTTTTTTTTTTGTGAAAACTTTGAATAAATAGTGTCTACAAAGGAATATCTACCCAATGTTCATGAACAGCAGTCTCTATTAAACAAAATTTCAGTCTTCAGTCCATCATGTTTGGTTCTGCTTGAAATGAAGCAAATTTGTCAGAGTAGAAAAGCCAGGGAAGAGGATATCTGCAAATATAAGGACAACAAGGAAGTTTGCCCAGCCTCTAAATGTGTATGCTGTGCCCAGAAACATAAATACTCCATTCACTTTGTTCTCCAAAGAGTCATTGATGTTCTCAATTTCTTCAGGGTAGTTTTGAGCTCTTTTCCAGTCTTCTGTTCCCAGAGCCTTGGTGGTGCTTTGAGGCAGTGGCCTCAGTAGGAGAGTTTGTCCTTACCTCCACCATGTGCAATCTAATTTTCAGATGATTCTGGGAGTTGGCAAACTGAATTTCAATACGGGCTTACCTCGTCCATAGTTTGGAAGTCCCCCAGTAGCCCTGGTGTATTTCATGGTGACAGCTCAGCAGCAGAGTTGCAGTTACCTTTCTGTGATATAGCACAAGATGAACAAATACACTGATGCCAGCAAATATGTCGGTTGCTCTGAAAGTAATGCCTCCTATTTATTTCCATGTAAACTACAACGAATAGGAAGAGCACAACAACACTACTTGATAGAGAAAATTCTCAGCTACATAATGCTATTTTTCAACACAGACATCACCATTAGCTCTGCATTTTCACCAGTGATGAGTAAGAGCTGCATATCGCACTTGTACAAATCTGTATGGCCTTCTGGAATGTGGCATGTCTTTCACATCACTGTTGCCACTGCTGAAACATACCACACACCCCTTGCTCTGCTTTCGTCCACTTTTTGGTCCTCATAAATGTTCAGTGAGTGTCAGTTGATGTGAATGGGTGCCATGTTTTCTACATGGAGGAATTCAGTGACACACTTTTGCTTCATATACCTTCCATGTCAGGCACCATTCTGTCAGTCTGCCCCTCTGCTGCCATCTGTCATAACAAATGTAATGGGATATTGGTGGGAAGTTTCAGCATCTACTGCCATCCCCCCAGCAGTCAGCTACGATGTAATGGGCCAACACAATATGATAGGAGGCATTACTTTCAGAGCAGCCCTGATACATATCAGGACCATGGCAAAGCCTTAATTTATCACCCATTTAAAATTGCAAGGAGGTTATGTAAACACAGCTCCTTTAGGATTTCTAGTCTTCTGCTTGAGTTGGCCAAAACTCTTGCCTCCTGAGTTAGGGAGTTTGCACTGGGACGCACAAACTGTTTTGTATGATGTTTGACTAGTGCAGCATCACCCGGAGCCGTGTCAATAAGAATATTCATGGAACAGAAGAACAGTGAGGGCCGTCCTCCCTTTTTACCTACAAATTAGTGCTGCTCCTGTGCAAAGCCAGGTCCCTGCAGCAGAGGGATGAAGCTGTGAGTCACACTGCTGCTAAAACAGGACACACTGCACCTCTCACACTACTCCCTGCATTCTTTTTTCTCTCGATGCTTTTCTGGAACAAAGTAGAGAATTGAAATCAGATCCTTTGTAGGAGTAGGGTTGATCCTTTAAAGCTAAAACCACTAAATATGTGGAGGTTTTTGAGCAAATCACTTTCATTCAGCCATAAACACTTCAGGTTTTAGAAAGAGTCTCACCCCCTGAGGGCAGCATTAGCCAACACAGTTGTGAGCAAAGGACTTGACATCAATTCGCTTTCTGCTGCTGAACAATCAAGTACCAGAATCTTTTATATATTTAAATGGCATTCACCTAGCAAATGGCAAATGTACCACAGCTACTATTATATCTACTGTTAATGAGGAGGCAGTGCTGGTTCCTGGCTTCTGGGGGGCTCAATTCTGCAGCTTTTATGTAGTTTTGTGGGAAGAAATTTGTTTGGATGAAAACTGGGATCTCTGAGGCTGGCCGTTACAGTAGAGAAGAGAATGGTACCTTGCTATGCAGAGCTCATGCCATTTTTTCTCAGCATAAGTGCTTACGGTTGAGCCGAGGCTGCTATTTAATTCAATCATTGGTTACATTGTCCAAATTAACTTCTAGGATCAAGTTGTAAATATTGAAAATAACCATAGTTCTGTTTCCTAGAGCAGACCGTGGCATACAAAGAACTTCAGCTGGTAGGTGTAAGAGGATCTCAGCTGAAGTCAGTGGAGATGTACTGATTTATACCAAGGGACCTTAGCAGCTCATTAATTTTGCAAATCAAGCATTTGGACATTGGGAAATGCCTTCAGGAAACGTAGCCAGTTTTCTGGTGCACCTTAATTGCCTATGTTCATTATGTTGATTGGTGAACAGAGACGCCACAAGAGTAAAGGCTGAGGCTTACATACTGTTTAACAAATGAGTTCTTCTGAAGTCTGTTTTATATGGAAAATTGATCAGGATAATTATACCACCAGTATAATTTTACCAGTACAACTCCCACTCACGTTCCTTCCTACAGATGCTTTTTCCAGTTTAGTGTCTTTGCTTCGAATGCAATGCAAGATAAAACAAAAAAACTCAGCTGCCTGCTAGTGCTCATGTGAAGAGTTGTACTTGGAGGTGTATAATTACCCTGGCAGAGTGAAGTTGCTCAAAATTTCCTCTGCAAACAGACTAAATCCAAGTGCCTAAATCAATGTGCTTCCTTGGATTCCTTCAAAATTTGCAGCAGCAGCACTGAGACTTCTCTGGTTTTGTTTGTGCTCTTAACAGGCATTTCTAGGATTTAGCACCTTCTAACAACTATTCAGTTGGTAACATTAGCTTTTGGGGACCGGGTTTTGAAGAACACCTTGAACCTGTGTACCAGTTTGTGCTCTTCTAAGGGACACAACCTACTTGGGAAGTGCCTCATCTCACTGGGGGTCAGCAACCCTCTGAAGTGTAAATAAGAAAATGTTTAGCTGGGGAAAAGTGGGATCTGCACTGAAACTCCATCTAATAATACATGCCAGCTATAGGTAATATTCACGTAAGTATCAGGACTGGAGCTCTTCTGCAGGTGGGTTCACTGGCAGGCAGCTTTAAGTGGTTATAATTGGGCTCTAGTGACCCAAAAACACCCCAATAAAGAACAATATGATGGAAATAAAAGTGTGTCACATGATCTCCATGCCCATCTGCACTATGAAACTGTGTGCAAATAGAAACAAGAAGCTGAAAATCTCAGCAAGGTCAGCCCGTGATTTAATAGTTTTCTGAGCACTGAAAAGTTCTGTTCCAAGGACTAACCTAAAATCAAATTCAGCTCATATTATCCCAGAATCCTGTTATCTAACACTAGCATTTGCCTTTCATAAAAGCATTACATTTCATAAGAGTTTATCCAGTCTGTGTAAAATAAAGGATCTCACTCATCATTCACTTTTCAATGGGATGTGGGTCTTCAAAAGACAGGAATCTGAAATAACTGTGAAGTATCACAGGATCAGATGTTGGAAGGACTGCTGGGATACTCACCCCTGTCCATGGCAGGGGGTGGAACTAGATGAACTCCAAGGTCTCTTCCAACCTAAGTCATTCTGTGACTCTGTATCATCTACTCGTTCCAACAACAGGTTGCTCAGGACTAAGTCCCATTAGGTTTTGAATGTCTCCAAGAATGGAGACCCCACACCCTGAGTGAATGACCTGCTCTGGGGCTGAGAATAGTAAAACAGAAGAGGGCTAGTCCAGCCATCCACCGCATCCAGCAAAAATCAAAGCCATTGAGCTGCATCTCCAGAGTATTCCTTCCTGCCCAGTGAGTAGCTTGTGTGCGAGACAAGAAAAGCATGACAACATTGGACTGTTCACCCTTCTAGAGAGGACACTTGGCTCTCTCTGCAGGAGTGCAGATTTGCGTTAGGTACAGAGTCCTTCTGTGATCATCACACTGAAGTGCTGGGAAAGCATGTCTGTGTCAGACACATAGAACTAACCCAAGATTTGGCAAGAAGCAGGCTGTTATCAGGGTCAGAAGCAGAGAGACAGATCTAGATTTTGAGTAGAAACATGAAGAATATGGGTCTGCAAGGCAATATGATGGCTATGAAGAACACTGGTGAGTGTCAGAGGGGTCTGTAAGTTGGATTTAAACAGAAGAGATATTTAGGCACCAAAAGCCATTTGTGGATGTAAGCGATGATCCTCACTGAAATAGTCATAACAATGTTGTAATGGGAGATCCTCTCCCCTGCCGAAGCTATGCACAAACAGCAATAAATATTTCAAGTGAAATTATAATGTGAAAGTCATATTTTTACAGATCTTTTTTCTCCAAGGCTAAAATGGAAAATCTAGTATTATATGGCATTATAATCTCTTGACTTCTTGCAATGATATTAGACAACCACTCTGCCTGGCAGACAAGCTGGGCCTCTAGGGCCATATGGCCAACAGATCAGGGCAGCCGACTCTGACATTTTCAAATTTCTTGGTGCTCCCCTTTAGAGCCTCACTTTCCTTTTAATGTAATACTTGGATGAGCTTCCAGATTTTTAAAACATTTTGGAGGAAAAAAACTTGGAATCATTTTGACCTCTTGCATGAGCTATTGTCATAGTCCAGTCTAATAAATTCAGAGACCTCCACCCCATAGCAGAAAGTTTCCAAACCCAAACTGAAGAAAAACTGTGGTGGGAGAGTGCAACCCAAATGAAAAGAAGTAGCAAAGTTATCAGAAAGTGAGAATTGAGTCTCATAATAGAAAGTGTCAGCACATCTATGCACTGCAGTTATTATTTATTTCTACCCCAAACCTCTTCACATGGATTACATTTATTGCAAGGCCACTCTCCATTCTTTGTTCAGTGAATTTCTTTTGCTGTCTGCCAAAAGAGAAACATTTATCTGAAAATATATATATATAACTAAACATATATATATATTTTTTTTTTTTTGCAATGAAATATATTTCTAAAACACTCTGTTGCAATTTACTGACTGTTACATCGAGCATTTGAAGAGTATATTAAATTATTTTTAAGGCAATTTTCCTGTTTAATCAAATCCCATTTTCCACCATACCTTTACTGTTTCTTTCTTGCAAGTTCACTCTAAACCTGAACTCTGCCAAGGTGGGAGTAAAAATTTTCAGCTGCCTCCAGAATTTCCCTCCTACCTTGTGCATAAATTCAGTGCATCCCTCCATGTGCACTGCCCCACACTTCACAGAGTTGTTGCACATTCTTAGTGAGCTTCTGATTTTTTGCAATAATTTTTCTGGAGTTGTGGAGCAGACATTGCCTTCAATTCTTGGGTCTCTTAAATGAGTGTGTGGGTTGAGTCCATCATGCCTGTCTCTGTTCCTAGCTTCCCAGATATTCACTGAGACTTTATCATTCTGAAGAGGCACCCAGTGCCCCATCATGTTGGTGGCTCTGGTCTTTTGCACCTACGTTGGGTGCTGGGATATGCTGTTGGGCTGCAAGAGAGCAGATCTCTGTGAGAGGCCTCTTCTCGGGCTCAGGGACATATCATCCATTTAAAAAGGATAGCACTTGACTCAGACAGGAGTACTGCACTTTTTACTTGGAACAACTGTTAATGGCATACATTAGGCAACCAAAATCCTAGCACACATTTGCCCAGGCCTTCTTAGAGTAACTTCTGAAAGCTTTAAGATCAGCCAAGAAGGAAGTGTGGGAACAGAAACTGTAGCACAGATCTCTGTATTGCATGAATCTCATTCTCCTAGCATAATGATCATGGACTGGAAAAGAGCCCTGCCATCATTTCACTGAAGAAATCTGATCAAACTGTATATTTGAAGACATCCTGAGCTGCTCACATTGAGAGAAAAAAAAGATACCAAAACTGTGGAATGAATCATTTGCCCAACACTGCTGGCAATGTGATTGCTTGGAAGTCCTGAGATGTTTCCAGGCAGGAAAAACAGGTTCGTTTTATTTGAGATTCCAGCCTCAGCATGAACTGACAGCACTTCACAGGGAAAGCAAAGTGTTCCGCCATCCTTCCAGCCACTACTACTGGGGTTGGGTTTGCAACTTGTTTTTTATTATGTACCCTTCAGATCTCCTCAGAACTCTAGCAAATTTTCCTGTGTGCTAAAAAGGGCACTTTGACAAGGTGAGCTTTTTTCTTGTTCACAGATATCAGGGCAATGGGTCAGTCCACATGTTTTCCTAACAGATAATCGGGATGTATGGTGGGTGCCCCACGGAGTGATCAGACTTTCTGCTGACGAGGTTCACATGGGACCTTGTCCTAAGATGATGGAAACTGGAAGATAATAGGATCCGGCTGCAGGATGTTTGTTTCTCATTCTCCTCAAAGCAGCTGAGGATTAATGTAGTGCTATTTTTTTTCCTTTTCTTTTTTCCCCAGTGTTGTTGTTTCAGTAAAGCAATATTTTTGCTCTATTTTCAAATAATAACATTTCTGAGACCATGTCTAACCATGTATCTGTGCAACCTCAGCTCACCATTCAGTACAAGTTTGGTCTAGATCAAGGTAGAGCATTGATCACATTCCTGTTGGATTAACTAGACCATGTGACATTGTATATATGTTAGCTTTTTTTGCAGTCTGTAGGACAGGCAACACCAGACCTTGATAGAAATCCTTCCAAGGCAAATTCCCATGTAAACAATCTTGAAGACATTTGAATAGCATATTGTTCTGTGCCAACTCAGTGCTTTGCATGAACTGTTGCCACATGTTTTGATGTAGAAGAAGGTGATATGTTTGGATGTTGTGTTGCGGGACATGGTTTAGTGGGAGCTATTGGTGATGGGTGAATGGTTGGACTGGATGATCTTTTAGGTCTTTTCCAACCCTGGTGATTCAATGATTCTATGATTCTATGATACCTTGGACACTGATGTAGTGAAATAACCTTCTCCTACCATACAGATAGGAATCATGATCATTTTACAAGGTATGAAAGGATGTTTGAGCAGCTTGGTAACTTCATCTCAGTGTATCAACCCACCTGCGCAGCATGGCAGGAAGAGATGGAGAAGGCCTAGGATGAAAAGGGAAAAGTAAGAAAGAGAACAAGAAGGATAGAATCACAGAACAGTTGAGGTTAGAAGGATCTCTAGTGACCAGCTGCTAGTCAACATGGAATCAGCTAGCACAGATTCCTGAGATCTGCTGGGCTCCAAGCACAGGATGAGTTCACATGGAAAGATGTTCCAAGAGCTCTTTTGGGTGCCTTCACTCCATTTCAAAGCCTCTTTCACCTCCTTTACCTTTCCAGAGCACATGAAGGTCATAGGCACCAGAGATACTGGAAAATTTCATTTATTTTGCTTAATTCAGAAGACATTAGGCACTTCTGGAATTACAAATGGTAGGATCATCTAGATGAAAAGGTTTTAGACAAAAATGGCAAAATGTACGTCAACTGTTCCCCACTGCAGCAGCTCCTAGAGGAAACCTATGAACCATGGGTTGAGGGCTGATAACAAGCAGATCATCAGGAAAGATAATGCGTGATGAATCACTGCACAAATGGATTAGAACAAGGGCCATCCAAAATACATACCTTAAAGGTCATCCACTGATGTGCACAGGTACTCTTCTGTACACTACTGGAACATGTTTATTAAAGGTGGAAACAGCTTGTTTGACCAAGAACTTAATCCTCCTTTGGTGCTAATCGTTGGTATTTATCTCTGAACATTTCCTGTGTGTTTTAAAGAAGCATCAGGTGAGTATGCTCTCAGTTTCCTGGTTGCTCCTTCCCACTGACAAAGGACAATTGGGGAAGGGAAAACAAGATTGGAAACCCTATTGGATTCAGCCCTTCAGAGCTGACAAATCTGGTACTGGCAGTTTCAGTTTCTCCTACAGCAGAATAGGGACTGAAATACAAAACTGGCTAGAATTAAAAGGTGAAGTACAGAGCTGCTCATGGGTCAAGGCTGGAATTTCCATTTTCTGACTTGCTAAATCTTGGAGAAAAATACTGTCATTCCAGCTGTGTTATTTTATGGCAGAGGTCCTCATCATCCTGCATGCAACAGGGGGACATCCTCAATCTCACCAAAACATGAAATATCACTCACTATTTATGCCTCATTCTTGGCACCATGACTGAGGTCCTGCTTGCAGGCTGGGCAGAACCAGCAGGAGCTCCCCTTCACAGCTGGCCAGAATTTCCAGTCCATTTGATGTGTCAACTGTTTGCTCATGTTCTGAACTGGAACAAAATCAGATGTTCAGATTTCTCCTGTGAACTGATAACGTCACAACTATTTTCTTTGTAACATTGGCAGGATGACTTTGAGACAATATGAACAGGACAAATCCAAGCAGGTCTTAGCTTCACTTCTGTCACATCAGGACAGCTGTACTGGAGGCCACCTTCTATCAACCAGTTTTTGCTATAAAAGGTGCATGAAGCTCTTCGTCCCACTAAGGTTTGGCCTCTATTATTAGTGGTTTTTGTTGAGTTGAGCACGCCAATGAAAGACAAAGTTTTATACAATTTTGGGAAAAGTAATGAAATTTTTACAGACTTTAATTCCACTTATAGTCAGGTCCAGATCCAGTTCAATAGGTCAGGAATGGAAAATCTGCACGTTAGCTGAAAGTTGAAAGGTGATGCTTTTATTCATCTGCTTATTGGATATCTTCAGTCAGCACGGTTCAGCATGAAACTTAACAGCACCTTTGCCACAGCTGTTATAGCAAAGTCACCTTTAGAAGCAAGTGTAGCATTCTGACTATGCAACAGGAAGAAGAGAGTCAGAAATTAAACATCTAGAGAATCTCATATCGGTATTGTCTGGTGGTTCTTGTGTGTCATTGCTCTTGTTCTGATTAGACAAAAGACTGCCTCCTCTAATTGGCTTTTCAGACTGGGAATTACCCATTGTATTGTGATGTCGTTGATGTCAAATACAAGCTCTGGTCTTCTGCCAAAATAGGAAGAAAACTCTGAAGCAGATCATTTATGCAGTGTTTTAGGAGATCACTGCTCAAACCAGTCCTCACAGATCTGTGGAAGGTTGATGAGGCAGAGTTAAAAAATCTCATAGGACTCTAATTCTTTAACTTGTTTCACTACTTGTGTTTGAGTTGACATGCTGAGCACAGAATTTACACTATGGTATTCATCTAAATATTGTAATACAGTTAGAACTTTCACTTTTTCTTGAAAAACAAATCCTTCTGTGGTGTTTTCCTCACTCTATTTTTTTGTTTCTTTTTGCATTATGACCTTCACTATAAACAGATTGAAAAAGATTAATTTTCAAGGAAAAAGAAGTCACAGAGCTTTAACAGCTGAACCATCTGAACAATACAGCAAAATAAAATACATCAGGTTTGGCTGGCATGATTTGTTGTTTAGCAGCCCTGCTGTTTATTCCTTCTTGATGTTAGATGCTGCATTCCAGTCTCCTCCTCTTTCTCCTGCAGTCTATCCTGTTGTTAACAACCCCAGTTGTACTGTTTTGATACCACTCTGGAGATTATTTTTGCCACTGTGTGAGGCATAGGTTAGTGTTTTTTGTGCTCTAGAAGGGATGCCTCAGCAATGTGCACATCACAAAAAGAAGAGGGACTCTTTGCATCCACATTGCCTGGAGACAACCACGTACTTTCCTATTTTCCAGCAGATTGCCCAGTAGTAATACTTTTGAAAATACCTATTACTTTGCTAGTTATTTGCTGTCAAGAGGATATTTAAAATGGGAATAGCTATATGCAATAAATATTTGTAATATAATTGGAAAGAAGGACATTGATGTATTTTCCCATGTAAAGTCAATGAAGTATTTACAGAGTCATCAGTAACCAAAGATAAAACACTAAGCTACATCTGCTGTACAAGAACATTTTAAGATCAGCAGTCTTGGGTGGCTTGCACCTACAGTCCGAAGAGAGCTGATCAAAGTCTCTGGTTTATGGGTGTTTTTCTAAACTCATTTGGGAGTTCAAGGCAAAAATCTGAAAATGGGAGAGGTAATTGGATACCAAGAGGGCAGGGAGAAACTCAGGAAACTGCAAACCAACATCAGTCCTGGCAAAATGATGGAAAAGGCAGAAACAGCTCCACCTGCTACTGAAAGTGAAGGTAACAACACGGTGAAAGTCATTCAACAGGATTTTATGGAAAAAAAAATACTGATTCCGATTAACTTAATTTCCTCTTCTTTGCACGTTGCAGGTGTGATTGAAACTGACACAATGGATGGAGTGTGGTGTGCCAGTATCTAACGGCAACCCAAGAGGGCAAGAGAGATAGTGCAGTCAAAGCAATGCTAATTGGAAGTAAGCAAGTAAAGAATTGATACTGAAGCTTAGATCACGGACTTAGCTTAAACTTAGACTTGAGGGCAAGATTCCAAGCAGATTTTGCAACTTAGTTTTTATTTTGGAAGATAACAATGATATAGTTGCCATGATAACCTGGGGATGGCAGGGGTAAGTTCATGGTGAGTCGTTACCAGCAGTAACATCAAATGGTCCAAAGAACAACTTTCTGAACATTCACAATCTTAAAGGTTTGATGCTTCCAATTTTTGTTCCAACTTTGGGTATTCTTTTTTCAGTGTTTTCAGCTCCTTTAATATGAATCAGGTGCAGAAAGTGCCAGAGAGGAACAGCATCAAAGGTGAATATTTCCAGTAGGACTTTGACAGGTTTATGGTCTCTGTTTACAAAAGATTGTGAAGCGATTTTATGCTGTTTATGTGGAGAAATGCTGGGTAAAAGAGAAGAGCATTAACAACCTGGAAGATGAGACATCTTGAACCAGTGGCTGGAAGATGAAAACAAACTTAGTGAAATGTATCTGAAAGTCATATAAACCACTGGAGCAAACCACAGAGCAATTTGGGCTGCCTCCCTGGAATATCACCTTTGGTTGATGGCAGACCACTAGCATCTATGCATACGCACTTGCTCCCAATTTCCTGGAGCAGGGTGCAGGTCAGCATCTCCTCCTTCCATTCCTGCCAGTGTGACCTCAGGCAAGAAGTTCCAACCAAACATGTGCTGCACTCCCTGAGAAGTACAGAGTACCACTCCCCTGTATTCCAATTTATGTGGCTGTACAACTGTCCTAGATAATCTAGGTCAACACAAAATCATCCCAATATCATATCCTAAGGACAGTGTAACCTTTTTTCCTACAAATCATTCCAAAGCAGCCTTGAAAAATGATTGACTGTTCCACTTTTCTAGACTAGAAAAAATTCTGTATTTTTAACCTATCTTCAGAGGTCAAGATTTTCAATCTCTCATCATTTTTACTATTCTTCTCTGGATTCTCTCCAGTACTTTTCATGTGGCACCTTGAACTGGACACAGACTGTGGCTCAGGCCATATGAATGCCAAATAGAGCAAAATAATTATTTCCCATATCTTATTTCCACGTGAGACTGCTGCTATATCAACCCAGACTGATGGTGGATTTGGCTACTGCTGGGACTGGCTGGGTAATTACTCTGTATTTGTACGTAAACATTTTATTTTATTTTATTTGCCTGTGCATGTCCTTCTCTTTTTGAGTTACTCTGCTCTATCATTTTATAAGTAGACTCTCCTCTTGTGCTGTGCACCAATTCCTGCCACACACGCTGGATCTCACACTTACTTTATTCTCCACCTGGACACATTGCCACCCAAAAAATACCATCTGGACAATAGAGCACCAGGAAGCCTTCATTCAAACACAGCCCATGTCAACGTGGGCAAGGAGCATTCAGCAGGTTGGTTTGTGCTCTTCACCCCTATGGTAACATCACATGCAAAAATATTTCTGCTCACTGCAGTTCTGAGATTCTTTGCCCCTCAAGAAACTCTTCCATGAATTTGAATGCAACTGTATCAGGCTGGATGACAATGAAATTTCTGAAGGGGTTAATTAAATCATTACCAATCAAAAACAAATGGATAGATTAAATCTTAAGGACTTCGATTATTTGGTGGATCTGGTTTTCTGTATTCCTTCTTTCAGAATTGCAAATAAGAACAATTTGGCTCCTTGAATACATGGAAATATGCCAACAAGCAGTATAAGAATATCAGAGTACATTAAAATCAAAATAAGTAAACATCAGAATGAGTTAAAATCCAAGTGAGTTATTGCTAATGGCTTTCAACCTTCAGTTTCATTTTTCTTTAAAAATAACTATAAATTCAGAAGCTTTAGAGGAAACTAAGTGAATATGAAACTAATCCCCTGAGATTGGCTTCAAATTTCAGCTCTATCAATCTCTTTTCTCTTTCTGTGCAAAATAAAGGAAAAGGAATATGAAACAGTAGATAAAGCATATATACTATTTTTTCCATGGTCGTAGAAATATTAAACGTAGATGCAACTTGATAGAATTTTGTTTAATATCAACGTATCCAGTAAACAGACTGAGACATTTCAGAATTTGGGAGTTTTTGATTGTATTTTATTTCTTTTTAGCAGTAACATACTTTGAATTTTAATACAATTTTTCATTTCAGTGATTTATAATTTGTGATGTAGAATCCCCACGGCCATATCACTCAGTGATTTCAAGTACACTGCATGCAGGCATTTGTTGCCAAACACACTAATACAGAGAACACAGAGCTCAGAACAAAGGAATTGGGCTGTGGCTGAATTTTCAAAGGACCAGCTGCTCCCATGAGATTTTGACACAAAACAGTGCTTACCAACAGAATTGGCCGATTGTATGAGTTTTTCACAGTTCAAAATAATGACAGTTCTGTGATAGCTGGTGATCCTGCATAGCCTAGTACTGCTGATGACATTTAGACTCTGAGACAGCAGCTTCTAGTAGGATTTTATCCGCAAGCACCTACATCTTGAACGCATGAGTATCTTTCAAATTCCTGATCAAAGTAGTTTTGTAAGCGTAGTTTGTTTGAAATGTTCCTCTTGATCCCTTTATGTGATTATCCCTGGTCATACTGCAGTACATTCCTTTTTTTTTTTTTTTTTTGGCCATGACACAATGTCAAAGTGTGAAACTAAACCAGAACAGAAATTGCTAAGAAAAAATTTGGGTGAAAATATGCCAAGATATTCATGTTTTGAAAAGGACTCTGAAATGCACACAGATCTGAATCCATCATTCATTCTCCTTCTAATACACCTTGTGCACAGCCATCAAACTCAGTGAATGTAGGGAACAACAATGCTATGAATTCTGAAAGAACAAGATTTAGAGCTTGGCAAATGACTGAGCTACTCCTTCAGTTCCAGTGTGAAAAACTTTATACTTATATTGCATTCTCTTTAAAACCAGAATATACCTTCTGTGTCCTTTTGGCTACAGCAACAAAGCTCTCCAAGAGCAAAATTGTCAAAGTATTTCCCCCAAAGCTATTCTGACTTGATTTCTGAGATTTTTCTTCTTTTTATTAAACATTCCCTTACAACTCGATTTTCAACTGAGTCACGTGACGATGAGAAGTCAGAAAAGCTCCATTTTTCCTCCACATCTTCATCCATTCTTCTTTTGACAAGAAGTCACCACTAGCCTGGAGCATACTGGAACTGGATTTTTGGATTAATAAAAGTCAAATACAACAGTCACCATACATTTCAAGAGGTCCTTCTTTTCACATTCTTCCTGCACTACCTTCTGTATGTAAGAATCTGCTGCTTCTGTAGAAATGGTAGCCAAAATTTAATTTAAAAGTAATTAAAGGACATTTATACTCAAAACTTACTAGAAAAAAACAGTCTGCTCACAGCCACTCCAATTTCTCCATGGATTTTAGACTTCAGAATAAATCTAAGAATCACCATCAAAAGCAGCTCAGAATTTTTTAAGATCTTGGCTTATCAAAACTGCATTTTTCTTTGAATTCTTCAGCTCGAGGTTTATATTTGGCTTGTCATGTTGGGTAACATCACTTGCAGTAGTTTATTATTGGATGTAACACAATTTGACTGATGCAATGTGATGTGATAGGTCACAGTCTGATGTTTCATCTCAGTTATTAAAAATGGTTTGTCAAGCTGCAGCAAAGAAAAGCCTGGTTTAGAAACAAGTAATGATGTCTGGAATTAGCCTGCTTTTTTTGTTGTTGTTTTTAAAAGCCATAACATAATACAGATTCAAGTCATGTTTTACCTTACGATATACACAAAGCTCGCATCGGTAGGACATGATGTGTTTCAACCCTCTCAGTGGTAGAAGACTCTAAATCAGGGCAACAACATCCAGAATTCAGGATGTTTTCTGCTCCTTTCCAACTGTGACTGCTTTAATCTGCCTCTGCAAGCAGGGATCTACCATTTGGAAGGCCATTATCTTTTGCAGAGGTTTCCTAGGACCAAGTCACAAAAAGAAGCCGGGATTCATTCATAATTAGAAGAGATGCCTTCCTGCTCAGATTAAGCAGCCTTTGGTTTCCTTTCATATGTAGGTTGTTCTGAAAGTAATGCCTTCAATTTATTTGCATGAAAACTACAACAGACACAAAGAGTACATTGACCTATTTGATTGAGCAAATTCTCAGCTACAAAACGCTGTTTTTCAACATAGTCACTACCATTGGCTATGCATTTTTTTTCCAGTGATGAACAAGAGCTGCAAGCCATGCTTGTAGAAGTCTGCACCAGCGGAGATGACCCACTGACACCACTGCTGAAATGCACCACCCAGTGCTTCACTGTGCTCACATCCACTCTTTGGTCTCCATCAGCTCAGCATCAGAGAATATCAATGGATGCAATATTTTCCACGTGGAGATAATGCATGACACAGCTTTCCTTCAGACACACTTCCATCTCAGGCACCGTTTTGTCAGACTGCCCCTTTGCAGCCAAATCCAGTGCTTGCTAGCACTGCAATACCATGAATCTTAAGGGAATCCAGGTTTCGAACATGAGTTAATGCTATCCACCTCTGACAAATTTAAAAGCCAGATTTGATGACTGGAACAATCCAAATAAAAGGGAAAACTGGGAGCCTAAAATACTGTTTGAGGAGAAAGAGCTACTTTCAGACTGGATAGCTGCGTCCGTAGGCCAGTGCCATTACAAGAGAAGTGGCACCAGTGGTCTTGACTACACACAGGCGGTTGCCAACTCAATAGCAAATGCCTTGTTTGTCTAAAGAGATTCATTTTTCAATTTGTGTGCAATTTATCTGATTTTGGTCAACTTTTTGAAGTAGGAGAATATTTTAAAATTTCTCATGTAATTATTGGAATGAAATTACAGATTCACTTTGAGAACGTGTTCAGACAGGCTCAGAAATTTTCTACAGATGTATTTTCACTGATTTTCTGAATGAGGGAAAAAATATCCAAGAGACATCCTAAAACCACTGCCTGGATTGTCTGCATGTCATCCCTGAGGCTGCATTCGGTTCTGCTCAGAGCTGCGCTTTCAAATGCATCTAATGCAGAAGTGCAAGCCCTGGCTTTTCAAGAGCATTTAGAAACCTAGTTCCCTCCAATTTCTGTGGAATTTAGATGTTTAAACATCTTTGAGGATCACCCTTAGGCGTTTCTGTAGAGCAGAACGCCATCTCAAACTAGGTGCTATAGAAAGACAAGAGCTCTTTTGTGAAAACAGACTTCAAATATGGGCAGTAATAAGGTTTGAAGGAGAGAAAAAAGTGGGAAATGGGTAAGGTAATGGGAAATATTGTATGATCTAGTGGAAAGAAGCCATTTTATGATTCAGTATTTTCGTATTTTGAACGCCAGAACAACATGCTTTGAAGCTGAATGACATGAAACTTAAAAATACCAAAGGAAAATTCAGTGTTCTCTCTGAGGATCTCAGTGTCGCAACTTTGCCTACAGGCCATAATTTTTGTAGGCTATACTGCAAGAAGTAGAATTTTTTTTTTTCTTTTTCTCTTATTCCCCAAAGAGAGAGAAAGGCCCCAAGAGATTATCCAGAATGAGGAAGTGGGGAAAACATTATTTTTACCTGGAAGATATGTAAAATTTTCTTTCAAACTCTAGTGAACATTTCCAGCACTGACAGAATCTCTAGATTGTTTCTGACATATCTGAGCACAAACTGAGGCATCAGAGCAGGAACCTATCCTCTCTTCAATCACCTCTGCATGCATACCCCAAGGAGCATGAGGGAAATCCCAGCAAAGTCCAGTAGGTCTGAAATGACCAGCCCATAGGTATTGTTTCCAGGAGCTCTGCACGTATTCTGTGCAAAGAAGTGACACTGCTGCAGTATTTCACCTATCAACCAATGCTGGCAGTGCTGAAAGCAGAAGCAGTCAGAGAGCAAGAGGGAGTTCTCATTCCCACTGTCCTTAACCCAAGATTTTCATATGTGTTCGTCATCCTCTGTATTTTATGTTCTGACGGTGAACAGATGGATGCAGTGTCCTTTTCAAGGGATGCTGGAAGATGAGCTGTCATTTGAAAAGGACAGAACCAAAGACAGCACGTTCAACAACTTTCCCAATAGAGTTGATTTATCCTGAAACTGTGTAGCCACTGTTTTTATTGTGCTTTGTGCGGGCACCCAGCTTAAGACCACATGCTACACAGCCCAAAACTTCATTTTTTCTCTGTAACCAACCACATACCTTTAGGGATAGGAAAACTGATCTATCTCTTTGAGCTCTTTGTAAGTTCAAGAGAAAATATCTCTTTTCCCTACAGCTGTCATTCTTTGGTATACAAGAGTGATGAGTCCTCAATGGCACCACAGCTACCCCAAATGCTCAGCTGTATTACCAGGAGTTACTCCTAGACATTTCTACTTGGCTTTCTTCACACTATAACTAAAGCATCGCATCTGACTACAATAGGGCTGTGTTGGACACCAACAGTATCTGCAGTTGATGGGAATATCTCCACTGATGTTGTTAACTCCACTGTCTTTAAAATGTACAGTGCCCACAAGTCCATGGAGAGACAAAATCTCTCTGAGAAAGTTCAGCTCCCACCTTCAAGTGAGGTGGATCCCCCACTGAGTGTGCCCAAATCTCTCTTGCTGGCTATAGAGACAGCCAGCATAGGCTTGAAGCAAGAGGAGATGCAACTTTAGTGTGATATCATGCGTGCTCTACCTGAGAGTCCTGAATACTCTCAGACTCATTGCTTTGTAGGACTGAACACATTTTTGCAAATAGCAGCAGAATAATAAATTTATTCTGCAGCTCAGGTGAAATTCTTGAGCTCACCAAACTTTTGCAAGGTGCATTCAGCTCCTTAGAGAACCATGGTGCAGCAAAGCTGCAAAAATATTTTCAGAGGCAGTTTCCTGACAGCAGAATGGAGCTTCATGCAGCATGTCCCAATATGCTAGACTTTGGAAATAATTGGTTTTTACATTGCAATCAGGAAATCGTGTCATTTAGACATACCCTAAAAACGTGTAAAAGAAATGCTAGCGTCCCAAATTCAGCTGCTACAGTATGTTAGTACGTTTGCTACACACATTTTTCACAAGTAATAATGAGTGACAAAAATAACTGACCTACTTATAACTCTGCAAATACCTGTACCTCACATTTGGAGGCAGTGAAATCAGCATGGAGACATTTAGAACAAGTCTATTCTTGAATACCCTTTTTTAACTCTCTTTAAATTATTCCAATTTGGACAGTTTTTAATGTAATTTTTTGTACCCTTTGCAACTCCCTGGAGCTGTTTTTGTAGTTCCAGGCACGTCTGTACTGAGTACAAAACCCTGACGACCATTAATATTAAAATAGTTGGGCTTCCTCAGTAGAGTCCACTCCCGCCGTGATATCCCGTCTGATAGAGCCAGTGGAGCCATGCCATGCATCAAATGAAGCTTACCCATTCTGTTAAAAGTAGATTTTTTTTTCCCCAGGCTGAAATGGCTAATTCGTTGCCCACTGGGAAAGTGACCTTTGACGCCCTGCAGTGCCAAGCTGCAGCTCAGTGCTGAGGACTTCCAGGGTCTCAGCTGTTTCTGGCCTACTCCATCACATTGGTTTTCACTCTGCACGTGGTGTGAGGCATGTGCAAGCCTTCCTGCATGAGATTTGAGATTAGGTTGTATCCTGTTATGTGAGTCCTACCCTAGCAGGTCAGATACCACGTGCAGTTTGGTCAGAGCAGGACCTCCCAAGCAGAGCAAGGATTGAGCCCTGAATTACCCACTGCTCACACAGCGTGATCTCCACCAAGTTGCATGATACATGGTGAAGTTTTTGTCACCTGCCCCATCTCCTCTCTTCTCAACCACTGAATCCTTTTAAACTTCCCCAAGTATCTTCTTGGTCTTGCTGTCTTCCATTACAAAAACAAATGTAGAATTCTTTTTTCTTTATTTTTTCTTTGAGGAAAAACTTTGGTCCTCATTATTTCTCTATGGATATGACAACAGGATGCCTATTGCCAAATCATAGAATCATAAAGGTTGGAAAAGACCTCTAAGATCATCTAGTCCAGCCATCCACCAACATTGCCCACTGAATCATGTTCACAAGCACCACACCTCCACAACTCTTGAACACCTCCAGGGACAGTGACTCCACCACCTTCCCTGAAGACTCTTCAGTCCTTTTAACAGAGTTATCCCAAACCTGCAGATTTCTGAGGACAGAGCTGAAGTGCTTCACATTGGTTTTTGTTTTCCATGCGTTTCATCTCAAGTTTTCCTTTATGGCATGATTTGACCCAAGGAAGTCCCTGTGGATGTTTCTATACTCTCTGCATAGGGACTGACTTGCTGCATCTTTCAGTACTTATCTCTAGGGATTGCTTCTGCCTGGACGACATTTTGGAGACACAACAAAGTCCACCACTCTGGATACATAAACCAAACTCATAAGAAGAATGGACAGAACCACTCCTCCAGTGTGATAAAACACTAATATCACCATAATGCTGGACGGTATATCAGTGCTTCCAGTACTGTTCTAGGGTGGTTGGAAGAGGAAAAAATGCCACCAAAGTTATTCTTAAATGAATGAGTGTTCTTTTCCCGTTCTGAAAAGATTTAACTTTGTATAAAAGGATTATTTGCAGCAATTTGATTTGATTTCTCTGGAAAGTCAGACTAAAGTTATCCTGATCCAAGATGACTAAAATCTTCTGGAATGTGGATTTTTATTCTCACAAAAATGAGAATTGCCCCCAAGTATATGTTCCTTATTCAAAATTTTCTGACAAAATCTTCTATTTTTTGACAGCCTTATCAAAACAACAGGCTTCTGAAGCTTGTGCTGAAAACAGATTTTAAAGGAACAAATATTGAATATGTCTAACACTGAAAGGGAACCCTTCAAAACTCATGTAGCATGTTTCAAAGATTTAAGAGCAAGATTTTTTAATATATTTGTGGGCAGCACCACTCTCAATTCTGTATTTTCACAAGAGCTCAGCACTTACAATTCCAGCTGAAATAAATGCCAGGTCCTGTGTTTAAAGGATGTTATTGATGTGTGAACTGATTTTAAAATCATTGTTTAAATGCTGAAAGGCAAACACCTTTTCAGATGCGGCATTTTTAAATCACTGCCTGGCAGTTCTCAAATAAAAGTCATACTGGAGCCTGTGCTGTTAAATGTTCCTTCTGATACCATCTTAGCTTTTGCATTTGGGCCTGGAAGTGTGCTTCTCAGCCTATGTCATGTTGCCTATTCACAGCCAACCTCCTCCAATAAATAATTCACTCTGCAACACCTCACAGAAGCACACTCAGGGTGCTGGTGGAAACAGAGATTTTAGGAAATGCTAATGGGTGCATTTGCACAAGCTGAGGTTTGTTGCCATTACTGAAACCTTCCACCAGAATAATCAGCTCGATTCAACTGCAGGTTTCTCCACTCCATTCTAGTGCAATTGTCAAAAATCTTATCCTGGATATGTACATTTCTGCTCACATTTTAGGAAATGTGGGAAATTAGGTAAAATGAAAAATAAGAAATCAGTTGGCTCCTTTTAGCCATGTATTCTAAAACCATGTTTGCAAAAGCTGTAGAGATTTTTTCTAGTGGACAAAAGGATCAGAACTGCCCAAGGGTTTGCTCATCACATAGTCAATGGGAGGAAACAGGGATCTTGGTTTCCCTGTCCTGACTTGCTCTACGTAGGTTCTGGATGCTGTGCAAACCCAGCTCTTGCATGGTCCTTCATCCACATGCTGCCTTTGTGGGTCAGCACAGTCAGATGATGCCACATAGCACAGAGGGAGAGGAAAGCAGAGGTGCCACCTTTCCTCCTACAGAAGAGTTCATCAACATTTTTCATGCAAAGTGGCTTTCACCAAAATGAGTTTCCTTCTATTAATGCCTTTTATTCCCCCAAAGCCGCCTGGCTTTGCAGGATATGAGACCAAAATATCATGCTAGTGGGAATTCTGTGGCAATAGTATCCCTGTGATTACTGAAAATGAGGCTTTTTTAAACACTGTTCTGGTTCTTTTGGGGGGGGTTATTTGTCTGGTTTTTTTAATACCCAGTTTTATTAATAGACTCTTCAGGAACAAATAAAGGATTTTTGCACAAGTAAGAGGCACTAACTTAGGAGCAATTAAGATTTTTTTCGATGTTATAGGACACAGAGCTCAGTCTTTTGTATTTTGGATGAAAAAAGCTTGGATAAATTGACTTACAAGGGCCCTTTTGGGGAATATAATTTTACAGAAATTATACCAAAAAATTAATTATCTAAAAGCATTCAAGCCTTCCTTCTTCCTCACTATCCTTCATTTCTCTGGCAGACCTGTCCTGGGATGGGAAGGAGCCTTACACAGCAGTCAGGACACTTTCAGCAGATGTCAGCCATGCAGATCTGTTCACAGATCTCCCCTCTCCTCCTGGCTCATCAATTCCACTTTCATACACAAAATTGTTCAAGCAAATACTAACATAAAAAATCCAAGATGTCACCACCATCAAGCATTTCAAGCCCAATGCTCTCTTCACATCTCAAAGGAGGAAGACTTGCAAACATCTAATACAAGTAGGAAAGATGAATAATATATGAAAGAAAAAGCAAAAACCAGGAAACAGTCAGAAGTCTGAGCAGCTAATTGCTGTACATTCCCTACAACAAAGTGACAGACAAGGAAAGGCATCCTGATGCCAGGCTACAGGGATGGATGTGACAGCAAAGGCAGCACGTGAGAGCAGCACCCAAGCAGCAGTAGAGCTGCGGTGTTTCCATTCCTGCAGCTCTGCACACACAGTGACAGTGACACCATCCCATATGAAGACACACCGAAGGGCCTCTCCGTGGCCCATCTCACACCACGGCCCTCTTCTCTCTCCCTCCCTTGTCTCTCTCAGCTTTGCTGCCCTTAATGGCCATGAGAAATGTAATTGCTCGAAGCTTTGTGTACATGCTGCAAGGTGAGTTTCACCTTCATCAAACTACAACCAATCCAGACCCAAGCAAACCTCCCCCTTGCTCCCCATAGCTGTCCTATGACTCCTCACCATTGTCCCACTGCCTGTACCCCATGAGCCCACCCTACAACCCTGAAGATGCCATGCTTGGGGACATGGGCAGCACAAAGCGGGGTGTTCAGCAGAGTCACAGTGCTCCAAGCCAGGCACCTGATCCGGAGTAGAATGTGCAGAGAATTTGTTTCTGGAGATTTCTCACCTTTTAGCTTAAAATTCATTTCCTTCCCATCCATTTTTGTGGCACTCTCATTTCCAGCCATTCCCCACCTTCATGTAACGGCAGAGCTGCTCCCACAGCCTTCCCTTTCGATAGCTCTCCATACCCTCAGCAGCGCATTTGTTAGTTGACAGCTTTTACTTTATATTTCATTTGCCATTTGTCAGCCCGGTAACACAGATTCAAATTCCTTTTTGATGTTTTCATGTTATTTACAAAAGCTTTAAAGTCACAGCGCCGGCTCTGCTCCGCATCAGCACGGGCACCTCCCTCTAGTGGTCCAAAAGCGACCCGGAGTTTTACAAAAGGAGAAGTGTTCTCCTGGAATTTTGCATGTGGGCAGCTCAGCCATAGCAATACCACATCTCCATCCCTCTCAGAGCACAGCAGGGAGACGTGGCACAGCCCCACTGAGCCCTTTGTGGGGAGGCTGTCACACCACCCACCACAAATATTGTTTCCCTTCTTGGAAAATTGAGAATCAGGCAGACGAGATCCCATGAAGATGCTGCACAGAGTCCCTGTTTTGTGATTTTGAGGTTGTAAGGCTCAGTAAGGATGGAGCAATAATCTAATTCTGCTTTATACTCTGCAGTTACAAGAATCACTAGGCTGTAAATTTTAAGTCTGATTTGAAACATAGTTAAGCTGGGAAAACTGAAATTAAGAGTCTTTTAAAATTACGCAGTCACTGTACCCAAACTCTGCCTTTCCCTGCTATTGCTGCTAATAAATATCATATGTGAGACACTGTACCAGCAGAGGCCAGTAGCTAATTCCTGCCTGGCCGTGTGTCCTGTCCTTCATGTCCTAACATGCTGCATTCTCGTGAGCACTGTGTCCAACACAAGACAATAGGAACAAGTGGTTTCATCACGAGCATGTTTAAATTAAGCACTGTACTGGAAAATGACAGTGCAATTCAGAGTCTAAGATGATGGTTTATAATTTTTCAAAGCTATTGATGGACGAATTTTCTTTCCAGATAAGCTCATTTGTAACCATCCATCTCTTTGCAAAGCTATAATATAGAGACAGATTATGTCAGTGTGTTTGAACACATTTTTTTAGAAGTTTTCCAGTGCGAATATTGAATGGCAATAGATCTATTTGCATTTCCTAAAAGATAGTTTCAAAGCCCGAAACAGTACCTTGAAAGTAAAATAAAGGATGCTGTCCATCTATCAAGCAGCACCTTCGCTTTTTCCAGCTCCTTTTCCTGAGTAAATTATAAGATAAGGGATATCCTCATTCCTGGAACCAGATTTGGTACCAAGATACAGCAGTTCACTGCATCAGCTCCTTAAAACTGCCTTCCTGTATAGACTGAGCCAACTTAAAATCCATTCAAGGAATTACAGAGCTCATTCTGACAGCCAGTGGTCTGGTAGCAAGAATATGGCAGTAAGCATCATCTTATAGGCTGCACATTGGAGAAGTATTAATATAAGAAGGCAGGTACTCCTTGGCAGAACAGTGACCACTTTCTTCATCAGTTAGTTGTGGAAACAGTAAGAGGTGGATGTTACTTTTGATGTGGTTTTACCAAGTGATAAAGATTCTTAGAAGAGCTGGTAATAGAAAATAGAAATGGATTGCATGATCAGGAGTTGATTCTGTTTCATCGGAAGGAAGGAGGAATAAAACAAAGCCTGTAAGTAGTTTTTTTTGTTTCAGAAATGACAAACTAAGAGAAACTATGAAAACTGTTTAGGGAAGTCAGCTGGACACAGATGCTTAGGGAGTTAAACATGGAGGAGTCATGGGATTTCTCTAAGTTAAAAGTCCAAAACCATATGGAATTTACAACCCTACAGTGGGAGGGGGAAGCAGTAGGGGAGGCCAGCTCCTCAAACAAGAAAGGAAAAGTATGAGGACTGAAGATGGGAGAAAAGGGCTGAGTAGCAAAGGAGGTTCCATGGAAGAGGTGAGAAGCAGACAGCAGAGGAAGATTGCATCATGCCATGGTGTTGCAGGCTCCTGTTAGAATCACAGAATCATAGAATCATTAAGGTTGGAAAAGACTGCTATGGCCATCTAGTCCAACAATCAATCCATCCCCACCATGCCCACGAAACAATGCCATTCAGTGCAACATCTACTTATTTCTTGAATACCTCCAGGGACTCTGCTCCAAGCAATATTTAGACTTACAAGTAAAAGGAGGATGAGAGAAGAAGTGGGACTACTAGCAAGGCTTAAAATAATGAGGTCAAGAGCTCCACACTAGTATATTGACATTTCACTAGAAAAGGCTGATGAATGAGAACTCTGAGTAGGCTTTTGCATTTCTGAGAGAGTCCAAATCAGAGTACTTATTACTCTGATTTACTGCACTGAACTTATCGAGGTGATCTGGAACCTGTGGAGCAGTGCTGTTTGTAACCTGTGGTACACGGGTGCTGAAAATGAATTTTGAAGGAAAGATGGAAAACAGGAAGATAAATAGAGGTTAGGAGGACAAAGAACACTGATTCATCCAAAATAGCTCAAGACAGACTAACCCAATACCATCTTTCAATTGGGTACCAGATGCTCAAGGCAAAAGAAATGCAGATCTAATCTGCACGGACTTCAGTAACATATTTGATACAGTGCCTCCTGGAAAATTATTATTTAATCTGGAAAAGATGGGGATTAGTGAAAGAATTGTGAGGAGCTAAGGTCTTATCTAAAAAAAACAGTCACAGTGCTGAATGGGGAACTATACAGTTGGGGAGGGGAGTGGTGAGGTTTCATAACTCAACCTTGGAATAGATCAAACCTGTCTTTTGCTCAGTGACCAGATCAAGTGGAGGATCTGAAGAGTTTGGTGTTTTTAAGGACTGGAGCACTGGAAATGTAACGAAATTCCCAAGTGAGGCTTTAGGTCATGCATTTATGGCTCAGTACCAGAATTTCTGCTGTATACTAGGGCTTCCAGCTGGATGCAAGAAGAGGAAGAGAAATACTCGAATACAACTGTTGTATTTCCACTACCACAGTGTTACCATGAAAATTGAGATAGGAGGCATATCTGAGATATCATATAAAGCGTTTCCAAAGGAAGTATTGCATGTTAATGTACCTGCACAAGCTGTTGATCAAACCTCATCTGAAACACCACTTACAGCTGCAGTTCAAAAAGGTGAGCAAAAATTGGAGCAAGTACAACAAAGGGGCGTGAAGAGTCTGTTCTCCAGGGGGAGATGAAAAGCTTGGCTCGTGAAGCCAGGCTGAAAGAGGAGTGATTGATCTTTATAAATTAAACACCGACATAAACTTTAGGGAAGGAAGAGCTCCCTGAAGAGCAATGCTAGTGCTAGAGCAGAGCTGCAGAGGCAACTGTGAGCAGGTTTGGTGGGGAGTTAGAAGAAGGTCCTGAACAGCAGGAGCCAAGCCATGGGTGTCTGCCAAGAGGCACCTGCTGGAAGGACATGCTGCTGCCTTCAATTACAGCACCCATTACGGGAGTTCTCTAAAGTGATGGGTGCAGCACGGCCCTGGTCCTTGGAGCCCAGCAATGAGCCGTGGTCACAGTCGTGCTCATGGGGCTCTGCTTCCAGCACACATGACACGTATGACAATGCACTCCATCATCACTTCTCTTCCTCTCCCAAGGAATTCAGCTGTCCTTTGTGAAAGGACCTTGCTATTTCTGCACTGTGATCTGTGTCTCTCAGGAGAACCAGACGTTAACTGCTATCATATATCCTGAAAAATGCTCCTTGCTCTAATTAAGCCATAATTAATGGCCCCAAAGTGGATTCACAGGTTCTCAGCTCTATACAGTAAGTATCTAGTCTATTTTTCTCTTCAGTTTCAATTTGAAAAGTTAATATTCCCATTTGATATTCTATGGTCACAGTACTCATCCACTACTATCACAGCAGTCCTGCTAAACCAACCAACAAACAAATAAAAAACACCTTTCCCTCTCCCACATTTGCTTTCTCTGTTTTCTCCCTTGTTATCATCACCCTGCCCTGACTCAGCTAAGAACACTCATATTAGAGGTATTGCAATTGCAGGTGACATCCTCCATGCAGCCCATTGCAAACACCTTGCTGCATTGTGCTGAGCTTTTGCTCAGAGCATGGGTCCTCCTCTTCATGCTTTCAAAAAGGTCAGAATTAATGTGTGTTCCATGTTGCATAGAAAATACCATATTTAATCTACCTTTTTTTCCTCTAATGATTTATAAAAGTACAAGGTTTCCCACTGAGGGAACTCAACTCATTGTGTCTGGGTGCCTGTATGGTACGGGCTGCATTCTGTTGCAATCCCAGCACTTTGGTTTTGTCAGGCACCACATGTGAAGCCTTTAAAAGAGCATTCTTTCCTTGGTTGGTTTCTTACACCCATTTTGGGCAAGACAGAAGGAAGATCCAAGCACCTGACAACACAGCTGCTCAAGCAGGTCATCCACAGTGCTGAAAAGCCAAGAACTGCTCCACTCTTGGTGTGTGTGAAATCCTTCCTGCGGCTCTCCTTGCCCCTCTTCTCCATCCAGACCAGGATCTCCAGCTCTGTAAACACCAGTTCAACAATGCCAGCTGCCATCAGTAAAGGCAATTCCCCTCAGAACAAACACTTAGGAAGGATTTTCTCCTGGTCAGCCTTACAGAGCTCAGGGCAGCCCCAGATCTGCTGAGAAAGACCCACTGGGACTAACGCAGAGGCATCAGCTCGTTCATACAACCTCAGGCAGAAACCAGAGTTCCCTGGAGAAATCCAGGCTCCAGGCTGGTTTGTTTTGGCCTCTCCAAATAGCCATTGCAAACCACAAACCACCAAGGGACAACGTAGCTGGAGACATTCCCATTCCTGGCAGGGCAGCACTGGAGTTGTGACTGCCTTAAAGCTCTGCAGGACTCAGAACGGGGATTCTCAGCTGGTGACTTGGCTCTGGGTTGCCAGAGTGCTTGGCTTTCACTGCAGCCCCATTGTTCTTTGTGTCTTGAGCATGTCTACTTCCAGGCAACTGGAGGCAGGTATATTTCTGGACACTCTTGCCCAAGTGGGGCTGGTGGAAGACTTGCACTACATTGATACAGTCCGTATGTTTCTGCTGAGCTGGTAAGCACTGATCTGTTATTTTAGAAAATAGTAGTTATTAGCTTTTACCATGGAAAACTTGCATTTGTGGGACTCTATTTTTACCACACCATGCTACCACTATTTCTACCACAAATTTATTGACTAGGCTTAGAAAAATGTTGTTCCCTGACTGTAACTGTTACGATGCCAGCACTGAGTTCGTCGTGGCTCCAACAGTCTCTTAATACAGAGAACTGTGCCCTTTTTAATGGGATATCATCTATAAAACAGCACAGGCAGCTGAGCCAAGTAAACACAAGGTGGATGATTGGTCAATGGTTTTTAATGAAAGCAAAAGGGCTCAGATCACTTGTGCTTTTTAAGTGGGAAATTCTGAGAATTCACCATATTTGCTAAAAACATCCCAGCAATGGTTGAACTTTCATAGAAACAGAAGTGAATTCCAAAAGTTCCCCAACATTTTTGCTTGAATGATTATCCACACTAAAAAGTACATTTTTTACTGTTTTCTGATCTGTTGTCTGAAAGCATTTCATTCATTCCTCTCAGCAGAAGCTGCCCTTGTTCAGCATGTTCTGACCCTCTTCAGTTACTCAAGAATAGGTTTCAAAAGTCCCCAGAAACACACTGATTTTTTTGTATGTTTGCAACTCCATTTTCAGTTGACATAAACATATTACCTGTGAATTTTCAAATGGAAAGTGTACAGTTGCAATCAGACATTCAACTCAATAATCTCATCTGTCTCTCCTAGACTTTTATAAGCCCTGTCTTATCAGGGAATATATACCTTGCTTCACAATCATGCCTTATTCATGCCATCACTTTTTGACAGTGCATACATTTGTGATCAACTGTTCTCAAGGATGAAGACCAAGAGGAGTAAAAATTGATCAAAAATCTTTTATGAATTCCATGAGAACTCACTAAGAACTGTGGCCACTTCCATTAAACCAGACTGATGCACTAGTTTCACAAAAACAAGGTCAAACGTCTCACTTGCTTGTTTTTGTTGCTCTCTATTTTTCTAATAATAATACAATAAATATATTAAAAACAAGTTTTGTTAGTTATATATATTAACTATATTATATGTTTTATATGTGACCTGAGGCAATTGCTCTTCACTCAATGCAGCTCAGATGAGCCAACAGTTTGGACTCCTATGTGGTAGGATTTCCATTATCCAGTTTCTGCCTTCTCAAAGCTTTGTCTCTAGTTGTCTGCTTAAGGCCGCTTGTGTAGGAAAGAGGGGACAGGAAAGAGGGCACAGATGTACTCACAGAGAGACCTATAGGTCCAGGCTTCCAGAAGAGGTCAACACAGTTTTGATGCAGAGTGGGAAATTCATTGTTGTATTCTCGTATTGATGAAAGCTCTTTGCACAGGATCAGAAAGGGCAGTTTTGGGAGAAGTCAGTCAAGTATGTCACCACTTTCCTACTCTACTGGAGGCTTTGTACTCCGTTCTTAAATGAGGTTACATTGCCCAGGTGTACCATGAGATGCTTCTGGCTCCTGTGCTAGATACATCCCCACTGCTTCCTACTGCCAGTGAAGACATGGGATGCTGAGAGCCCAAACAGGGAGCAATCACAAACAGTCATGCTCAGCACAGCACTATATTGTGCCTTTTGTCTTCAGGTTGTTCTTTTGTAGAACATTAGATCAAATTCTCACGGACAATTAGAACCAGGAGAATATTAACAAAGGAGAAAATTATGCATTGAACATTTTGCTTGCAAAATTCACTGAATAAATTATTCAGATTTAATGTGGAAGAATAATGGAGGAAATAATTGAATAATGAAATATCATAAAATTAATGATCTCTTCTATTAATAATTTTGCATCTCAGCCCAGTACAATACAGTGGGGGGGAAAAAAAAAAAGAAAGAAAGAAAAAACAAAATCTAATCTGGTCATGTTTTCACGAAAACAGAGCAATGAATCTGTTTATGAAACTGCACTCAGTGTTGTAAACAGTCATGAATTTATCATGACTCCTCTGATGCACAGCACTCTTCTTACAGCCCCTGCTCTGGGCATTGAGAGACCACATGCAAATCTTAGACTTCTACCTCTGTCCTGACACCAAAAAAATTGAAACAAGCACTTGAAAAACTTACCTCCCTGTATGGCACCCCAGTGATTTTTAGTGAAATCTTGTGATCTTTCAAAGTCAGCTTGCCATGATATTTTGGATTATGCTAGTAAACTTTCAGGACGGTCTGAAACTGCCAAAGCAGCTGCTGACTGCCCTTGGTGACAGGGGTAAGGGAAAATGCCCACAAGCGTTGCCAGATAATGGTGAACCCAATGGATACAGTGGATTATTTCCAGCTGCATCAGAACTGGATCTTCGTGGCTAAATAAAGCCTGGGGATCTGTTCTGCGTGGTCTCACATACAGTGACATTTTCATAGAATTGTAGAATCATTTAAGTGTGAAGGAGCCTTTAAAGTTCACCTGGTCCAATTCCCTGCGATGAACAAGGACACCCACAGCTCCATGAGGTGCTCAGAGCCCCGTCCAGCTTGACCTTGAGTGTCTCCAAGGACGGGGCACCACCACTTCTCTAGGTAGCCTGCTCTATCTGAGAAAATTCCAAGTACTTTTATTATGTCCAAAAACTCTTCCTTTGGCATAGCTCACATTAGGTGGAGGATCAGTGTGTCATTTCAGTAACATTCCTGTGTTTTGCTCTAAAATGCAAAGCTTTACTTTCTCATGGCTGCTGCCTTACTGCAATTCATTTTGTCTTCTGTATTCTTTTTCCACGGTGGAAGGGAAAGGGAGCTTTCAGACAGTAGTTTACCTGCCCTGCTGTAGCCATCTGTCTCCATGTGTGATATAACATCAGTGGCTTCTCCACCAATCAGCCTAAAACAGGTGTCTAGGGACTATTCAGCTCCACATTGCTGGTGCCTACATTCAAGTACCTCCACATACATACCTCGAGATGTGCTGTCAGTGTCCAAGCTCTCAAAAATCTCTTTGGAGAGCTCATTGATAGTGAAACTGGACCCATCCAACACATCCTAATATGGGAATTAGCATCTGGCCAGCTGAACCACTGGGCTCCGGTGGTAAGGTTTCCATCAGCTATTGGGAGAATGTAGATTACAGCTCTTATATAAATAGAATGTAGATAACAGGAAGATGCTTCGCATTAGGTGTCTATAAATCTGACTACAACCTGAAGCCTCCTCCCCAAATACCCAAAGACTCCAGGAAGATTTCATCCATCCACATATCCAGGAAGACTCAATGTCTTAGCAAGGATCTTCAGGATAGCTGTGGCAAATGCAATCACCAAAATACATACCCTCATTGAGTCCTAAGCATGAGTAGCTTTTTATTTTGACCAGTAGAGTAGTGCAGAGGTTTCATTTCACATTATCTACCCCAGAGCACACAGGGTTGGGGTGGCTCTCCACTCACAGCTGGAGGATAGTACTGCTGTGGACCCACGTAGCAAGGCTTACATTTAATTTCATTAGTTACCATAACTGATGAACCCATAGAGGGTCAGTATGTTCTTTAGCAATTAACTGAGCTCCAGAGACTGTAATTTGTCTTGTTCATGTTACAGTACCAAATGAATTTCGCTGTGTTTAATAATCATTCTAAAAGCAGATCACAGAGCAGGGAGGGAGAAGAGATCATATCAACCATTTGTTTTCTAACTCTTTCAAGGAATTTCCTACTGTGTTTAATTTCTTGCTGGTAAGTCTTACACGAGCCTCGGGAAGGCAGGCACAGCTATTATGATTCATTTTTTAATCATCAGAGGAAACTATTTAGCTGCTCTAGAAAATTAACATGCTCCCAAATTCAGGAGGAGCCAACAATTGGGAAAATGTAATTTTCACAGACGCTGTCACATTAAATTAAATGGTATAATTTAGGGCAGCTTCATTTAGGGATTTTTGAAGGAAATTTAGCTAAAACCCTTGGATCCTCGTTGCAGAGAATCACTTTTGGGCTACAGTGTTGGTGGTAGGAGTATTGTGTCTGTCCTTTCTCAGTGGGCTATGGAGGGATACTGGAAACAGCCACAGAGAAACAGTTCACAAAATAGAGAGCAGAACAGAATTTGCTGTGAAACTTCAGTGCCTCCAGCCTGCCCACCTCAGTGGTGCCTTTTAGAGTCTTCCCCTTCCATTAACTAGGCAGTGCCAATTTACAGAATCTCAGCAATGAGTTTTCTAAGGATAGCTCTCTGGGATGCTCAAGATTTAGCCCGAGGAGGAAAGGATGCCCAGTATATACAAGACCAGAGGGTGCACCTCCAAAACACCTTGCAATTAGCACAGTCAAAAAAGAATTAAAAACAAAAACAAAAAACATAAAACCACCCAAAATCCTTTGGTGAATCCCATGGGTATTGCTCCTTCCCTGCAGGGAAGGATTCCAATGCAAGCTGAGCTCTCCTTGGTGGGAGTTTCTCCTGCAGGGAAAGCCTTTGGTTGGATTTCTGCTGTGACGTCCTGCAGATGGGACATGTTTCAGCATCATCATACTGCTCAGTGACACCCCATGGGAGATGTTTCTTGCCTGGTTTTCCTCTTATATGGCATGTGTAAATGATTAGAAATGTGATATCAGAAAGGTAATTTCTGCAACAGTACCAAAATCTCATCCTTATTTAAAATGATTTAAACTGAACTATTTTAAGCATCAGAAATCTTTTAAAACAGCTATTTTCCTTCTTTCTTTCTTTCTTTCTTTCTTTCTTTCTTTCTTTCTTTCTTTCTTTCTTTCTTTTCCTTCTTGGCATTCCCGTGGCAAAGACATCAGTAGCTTGGCCATGTGGAGTGTCCATGGGACACGTTCACTGTAAAGGGTCAGGGCAGGGATCCTTTTCTGGGACACACACCGAGGTTGAGGTGACGGCGAAAGAGTTTCTTCTGCACTAGAGGGCACTCTTGCCATGCAAACGTTGCGCTGATGCTTCATGATAGGATCTAGGGCGGATATTTGCAAGGCTGCCGTCAGACCAGCGCGCAGGGGGGATCCAGACAGCTGCTGCAGGAGGGGCTGCCATGGAGTAACCCTCAGACAACTTTCGGCCTTTCATCCCCTTCCTCTGTCATCACCAGGGACAAGGTGCATGTCTCATCGTCCATGGAAAGGCAGTCCTGCCTTTCAGGAGGAGTTTCAAGCAGATTAGGGAGCTTGCATTCCCCTGGGTTGTTTCAGGGTCCCAGATGTGCTGAAGGGGCCCCAGGCACCAGGCAGGGGTGTCCAGGCCCCATGGTGGGCCTGCCCATGCTGAGCAGTTCAGGTGATTGTTGCGGGCTGCCAAGCCAAAACCAAGTCCCACTGGGATCATATTCCTCTGTGTGATGTTTATAGGGCTCAGTTCAGACGATATGAAATATGTATGGCAAATACATTCCCCACATCGTATCTACTGTAGGGTAGTGCTGAGCACCAGATAACAACTTTCCTGTCTGCAGCCAGTTTATTTATGAAGGTCTGGGAGCCTGCTGCTGCTGCCTGAAAACTCCCTTATAAGCACCTCTGCCCTGCCCTTGCTTTAGGGATAGAATAACAAATCATTGTGGTGCCTAAATAAAGAAGAAAAAGGATTGTGATTTAGTTTCCCAAGGAGCTGAAAGCTATATTGGCTGAATGGTCTCATTATTAACATTTCTGATTCTAATGAGGCAAATAAGTTTCGGCAGAGGGGGCTGTGCTTGTGCTGGGGATAGATGCAGGACTCAGCTCCTGCAGCAGGGGGTGCTGGGTGTGCATCAGGCAGACTGTACATATGTATAGGTTCCTCTACTCAAAGCCGAAACATACCCTGGCTGTTAAGAGAAGGACTGGGTAAACACTGAGTTCATGTGCTCAAGTCTTTTTTGCAACAGGGATTTCTCTGCTTGGCCTGTTATTCCCCCAACTCCTGAAGCCTGGAGGAGCAAAGCATTCTCAGTTGACTTCAGTAGGCTAATGGGAGGGCAAACTGGATGTGGAGCATCTTTCTTATCAGTATTTTATCATCTTCCTAACCAGTATTTTAATTAACAGTCAAGTAAATAACTCTAACAGAGCAGTACTGCACTGGATGCCTTTAGAAAGTAACTTCCATCTTCTGCCTCATCACAGCTCAGGGAACAAACAGCTTTGGTGTCTGCAGATCTGCCCCCAAACCACGTTCCTCTGAGCACCAACACCACAGGCTTTGAAGGAGGCTATGTGTACACATAGATGCTGTGACATCTGGTACAAAGCCCCCACCCCTCAGGTTTTGCAGCCCTGCTACTGTCGTTCCTAAGTCATGCAACAGCAGCCTGCTGCAGAAAGGAAGCATCTGTGTCCCTAAATGCAGTTAATATCTGCCTCCATGCTAACAGAAGGCCCAACAGAAAACCTGGTATGGAAACCTATGTTCCTAGAAGCTCCAGCACCTTCTAGCTAAACTGCTTTTAGATGCATCCCAGCACCCTTTCCAAAGCATAAGAAGGAAAATGGAAAGCATGCGAGCCTCCCTCCATCTCCCTCGTAGCCATCTGGGAGACCTTCTGGAAGGGCCCAACTCATGCATAGACCATCACTGACCTAAGCTCATCTTGCACAAGGCAACATATTGAATCTCAGCCCTTTGCATGGACAGCATTTCAGAGGTCATCTAAATAGAGATATTGAGACCCCTGCAATCCCGTCACACTGTGCTCTGAATGATCGCTAAACATCCCTAAGTACGTTGTAATTGATTTAGGCACCATCTGCTTCTCAGCTTGTGCGAAGAGTTATTGATTCCACGTTAGTCCCTGGAGTGTTTATTTTGTCTCTGGTTCATTGTGAGCTTTATCGTTCCTGCTACAGTCAGCCTACTTACTGATGATGGCACCCACAAAAAGAGAGACCCCTGGTCACAGGGCTGTTTCAGCTTTGGTGCACAACCCTTGGGCTGAGCTTGTCCTGGGCAACCCTACCAATGCCAGAAGGACTGCAGGGTCTTCGCCTTTTCACATTAGAAAAATGCTTTGTCTCTTTACCATAATTTAAGCTTGATGATTCTGAGCAAGACACATTTCCTTTGCTGCCATGCTTTGCTCGTTAAATCCCCAAAATTACTTTATTTACTAATATACTTCTTCTAAATTACTTTATTACTTAACTAGATTTATTTATTTGCGAGGGATTGCAGAAGAGAAAGACAGATGCAGTACTTCCTTGCTAACAATCACCCAAACCACAGCATGATAGTAACAAAGACAAAGCGTTGGATTTGGGGCACTTCTGGCACATTGCACAACTCTGGAAAGAGCAGTTAATGTGTCTCTCAGTAAGACATTTCCCCAAACTTGAGGGTAGATTGTCAGATGGCTTAATTGCCCCCAGATGTTGCTTGTCCACAGGAATACAAGCCAGGCACCCTCAAGCTCAGACTTGAGGGTGTGAACAGCACACAGCAAGCCATGGAAAGTCTGGGGTGCTTCTTGCAACATGTTATCTTCTCATTGACAGGATTAACAATGGATTCAGTGCAAACCACTGAACTCCAGGCAACCAATTACATCAAATGGAGGCAAACCAAATGCTCCTTTGGCTCCTTCTTTCCAGACAGTCATTTTGGTGTTATGAAGGCTTTTGTTTGTTTTGCTTTTATCGGGGTCATTAGAATGCTGAAAGCCAAGAAATAAAGAAAACATGCTGGTTGTTCTTTTTAATGCCCTAAGAGATAATGAACCTTTCCAAGAGACTCCGATGGAGTTTTGCTCAGCACAAGAGCAGAAATGTGACTGTATGCTACTAGAGGACCTGACGGGAAAGAGATTTCAGGGGCAGCTTCCTGAGGGCACCCAGAAGACTGTCCTCTACCTGACTCTGGTCATTCTGCATGGACCTCTGATGGTCAGGAGAGACCTTATTGCTCTCTACAACTCCCTGAAAGGAGGTTGTGGCGAGGTGAGGGCCAGCCTCTGTTTCCAGGTAACTGCAATAGGACAAGAGGAGATGGCATCAATTTTTGCCAGAAGAGGTTCAGGTTGGATATTAAGAAAAACTTCTCTGAAAAAGAGGTAATGCTCTGTAATGGGCTGCCCAGGGAAGCAGTGGAGTCACTGTACCTGGAAGTGTTCAAGAAACATGGAGAAGTGTCACTTAGGGACATGGTTTAGTGGGTGATATTGGTGATAGGACAGTTGGACTGGATGATCTTAGAGGTGTTTTCCAACTTTAGTGAATCTATGACATTCGTTTGTTGAATCCTACAGAAGTGCCTCTTTCTGGCCTAAGAGTAGCTGATACAGAGGATATCTTCAGGAACGTCAATAAACCAGAGTGCAAATATTAGTCCATATATCAATGGTTGGTGTGGAGTAACAAGAGGAATACACACAGGACCATACTGAGGCCCAGGGAACTGTAACTTTAGCCACAGTGTGTGAGTCGTGGACTCTCTTTTCCATGAGCACTGGGCGAGGCTCAGCCACCTCAATGTGCACATCCCTTGTTGTAGCTTTGTTGCCTCCTGTTGTCACCTCCCACCCCTTAGGTCCCTAAACCGTGCTCCTCTGTGAAGCAGATCTGAGCCAATGCAATCAAGGTAACATCGCATTCCAAGAGGTTCTTACAGTGAGTTTAGTATTCCCTCTTAAAATTCCATTATTCTGCAGACCTGCCTTGTGGAGCTGTCTCAGCTAGAGCAAAAACAATCTAGAGCAAGTCTGCTGGAAATGAAACAGTGTGAGAGATTCCCCCCCATCACTGTCAGGTGGGGGTGTGAGGGATCACTGGGAACACAGCATAAATCTCATGACACATGATAACATGTAGATCTGAATCAGACTATCTGTGCTGGTTTCCTGCTCTGCTCTGAGTTTTATAGAGCAGCAACATGAAGGCCACCAGTGCAGGTGGGAGACCTTGCCACTGCCATTGCCTTCAGCTTCACAGCTTTACTGGGAGAGATTTCCAGCTGACAAGACAAGTTTACTGCAGGACCCAGGCTCTGTTGGACTCCCCATTCCCTCCTCGCTCTCCTTTTTTACTAGTTTATAAGTGCCAGACATAAGGATGTATCTCCATTTTGCTGGATCCAAACAGAGGAGGTTTTGGCATAAAGGATCTCTTCCTGAGAGTTTGCTGTGTTTGCTGCATTTGCAGTATCCGTTTTTTTATTCCTATGGAGCTGTGATAGATATTTGAACTGTCAGCAGTGCTGTGCTTCCCCCAACCGTTCATCAGAGGCTGAGAAGTTGGGGAAGAGCTGCACGGGGATGAAACACAGACACTGGCATGGAAGGAACGGGCACTTATGGGTCTGATTTGTAGCACAACAAAATGGCAGTGGCAGTGTTTGCTTATTTTCTCATTGAACTGCTGTGCTTTACAGCAATGAAGCACTACAGCTCTTACATCTGCATCTGCTGAAGCACTTACTCACATAGAACAGAAGTGTAAATCCCTATTTTTACACACTTACTTACTTAATTAACCTATCCCCGCAATTACTGCGTGAGAGGCCATGACATACTGCATCTCTCATCCCGAGGACAGGAAACTGCCATTATTTCTTCTGCTGTGATTAACGTGTAGATCAGCATCGGGGCTTACTCAATAGACTGAAGTCATTTTTCTTCTGCAGCCGACAGGAATGCTGGGGGATTTGGCGTGGCTCAGAAATAGTAAAATGCCCGTAGCTTAGCAACTTATCTGTAATTAAGGGCATCTGCCAATAAAACATCCTCCTCTATTACGGGCTGTTGTGCTGACAGGTGCTAATGGTTGTCATTAGCGATGGTTTTATTCCCGGACAATGACAGAACTCGTTAACGGATCTGGCACTGCCCACGCCCCCAGGACTGGGGACATCGGGGTGTGGTGGGCACCATCTGCCCGGGGTGGTGGGCCTGGGCTCACTGCAGCCCCTCGGGTGGACAGAGCTGGGAGTGCCCATGGACGAAGTTGGGGATGCTCATGAACCAGGCTGAAGGTACCCACGGGAAGAGGTGGGGATGCCCATGAGCAGAGCTGGGGGTGCCCGTAGATCTGGATGGAGCTGAAGGACCTGCTAAATGCAGGTGAGGTGTGGAAGCTGCCAGCACAAAACCCCATCCTTCTCGGGCACTGGCAGTGCATGATATGATACTAAGAAATAGAATTTTTTAAAAGTTGTGAAAGTGTTCTTGTAAATTCTTGGAAAGGCAGCCTTCAACTTGTGCCTGCTAATCTCACTAGACAGAACCAGCACTGACAGCTATACTCCATTCTCAGAAGTCAGATTTTGCTCTTTGCTAATCTGAAGTGGGTCAAGGGCAAGATTTCGGCCAACTTTGTATTCCACGGGGGACTCCAGGGAGCAGTTAATGAGGGGCAGCCGCATTCCAGAAATGACTTGTGTTCTGTCAGTACAGGGAACAAAGTGGGCACCCTTGGAGCAAGATGTTTCTTCCAAATATAAGACAAGTTTTCCAGAGCTTGAACTCTTTCTGACTCCCAAGAAAACTTTACAAGAGTATTTTAAAGAAAAGAAGGAATGTGAAGGTAATGGTTGCAGCTGGGAGAGTCAACTCGGACTTCAGGGGTCCTTTTAAGGGCAGGAACAGCCCTGTGTCCACAGAATGCTGCATTAACCTTTTCAGCTTTCCCTTCCTCTTCCCACTGTTGGAATGATCTAATATATATACACAATGTAATTTAAAAAAGTATTCAGATACAGCTGCAGGTACAAGAACAGCATACTTTTTTTTCTTCTCCATGCATCAGGTCAAATGGGCTGCTGAAAATGGATGGGTTCCTTATAATTAGTTGTATATACAGCTTATTATCTTCTGATAGAATGATTGCTGGGGTCTATGTGTACTGTTTACAGAGTCCATCACATCTTCCAGCCTTTATTTGTGTATGAGATGGTCTCCTGTCTGTAGCATCACAAAATTTGAGTTGAAAGCCGGGCTCCGATGGGCTGTTATTGTTGGTTTGCCAAAAAATCAATGTGATGTAACAGTTTATTTTGTTGTAGATAAATAGCCCTGTTACCAAAGCCTGGTGTTACTTCAGGATGGATCTTTCCAGCTGTGGAAAACAAACATCTGAGCTTGGCTTTGTTGCTTTATTGTAAGAGACAGTGCCCATTGCTGAGCTTTGGCCCATACATAGCAGTGGGATGTCACTGTCCTGTGACTCCCTTTATATGACTTTTATTCAGGATATATTTTTGAAGATTGCTAAAATTATCCTTGATTCATGCCAATAAGGTCTAATTTTTGTACAAAAACATTTCCAATTTGTAGCAATTTCCCTCATCTCTGGGTAAAAGCAAAGAACACAGTGGAAGCTTTTATTTCCCATGAAAAGCAGAAGCATTTCAACTGTCAAGTTCTGCTCTTCATACTCCACATCTCATAGGTAAAACTAGGACAACTCAATGGCACCGTCGGGCAGTCTGGATCAGAAAAGAACAGGAATGCAGATGGGAACCATCAGATAAGATTTTTTATTTTTTGGTGCTGGAAATCTGCAATAAGCACTGGGGTCCCTATGCTGCTGTTGCCAAAGTGATATTTTGTTTGCTTGTTGCAGCTAAAAAGAGGTTTAAGTGACAGTGGTCAGTACTGGTCACAGTGGTGCTCCAGGAGCAAAGAGAAGGCAGTAGAGAACCGGAGTCCCACCTGGCAGAGGATGATTCTCTTCCTGTGAGAAGAAGGAGGTTGTATTCCAGAAGAAAAGCTCTTAAACATTGTCCTCACTGATAATTTATTAGTGCTGGTTTTGAACTGGAGAAACATCTCCTGTAGAAGTGCTGAGGGAGAGCTTTAGATGTTTTGATGGTCAAGTGCTTTCTGGAGTAGAAGCCAGGCTGTAAGTGCAGTTTGGATCCAGGCAGTCCACCACAGCAGACAGCAAAACACAAATCATGAGACAGCTTCTTGTTAGTGTAACTCACACTGAACAAGAAAATCCAGCACTGATGCTGCCATTAACATAACGACCCTGGGCAACCCCTCCTGAAGGACTTGGCCAAGGACTTTTGCCCAGAGTGGTTGTGAATGTTCCGCCTCTGGAGGCATTCAAGGCTGTGTTGGATGGGACCTTGGGTAGCCTGGTCTGGTGGTTGGCAACCTTGCCCATGGCAGGGAGCTTGGCACTGGATTATATGTAAGATCCCCTCCACCTAAGCCACTCTATGATGTGACAAGGCAATGTGTGGAAGGCTCCCAAGGATCTGATATTCCAGATGCTTTGGAATACAGCAGAAGGTTCCTTTGCCACCAAACCTGTTGGTAGCAGTGACTGTCTGCACAGCATGAACCTACCAAACAGCTAAATATTTACATCTCTTTTACCAATATTACTCCTTCTAGTATTCTTCACAGAAGAATTCCCATCTGTAGAGCAGGAGGCACAGATGTAACAGGGCTGCTTTTCTCACACAGCCTGCACACCTAGGTAGCTGCTCGTGTGCTTTGCTAGTGATCCCAGCTGCACTGCCAGTGTAGCTGGCAATTTCTGATCTGGTGAAAGTTCATCACAGCTTCCCAACAAGCAGAAAGCCTTCAGTGGGATAACATCCCATGCATAACTGCACCAGCACCCACTGCACCCACAAAATACAATGAGGGCGGTGAGGTACTGACATAGGTTGCCCAGAGAGGTGGTAGTCCCCCATCCCTGCAGAGGATGTCCTGCTTGGAGTCGTCGTCACAAGGCAAGATGCAAACTTCCTTCCTGCTGGACAGGGTTTGACAACTTTTCCAATGCAGTTCTGCACCAGCAAGCTGTTTGCATCACCACATCACTTTTTATTACCAGCAGCATTAACATCTCACCAAAAGGCTTCCAGCATCTGTACACATTTAAACCATATTATTGTTCAAAGCAGTGTGTGTTCAAAGTACTGAAAACAGCCTGTACCAAACAGTGTCCCCTATTTCCTTCTGCCAGACAGTGCCTCTCATGGCTCGGACATGTGCTCCCACACTATGAGCCCAGCTGCTCCTGCAAGCCATGCTCCAAGCACATGTCCTTGCATGAGATGTTCAGAATTATATTATTGTCTTGTGTCCTCACTGTCTCCATGAAGGGCTGCTTTCGGCAGGGTTTGGACAAAGTTAGATGATTGGCTTTGAGCTTCTTTGTGTGCTTGCCCAATGCCAGGCTCAGGCACTGAACCCATGCCAAGTAATTCATCATTTCTCCCTGAATGCTATAGACAGAGCCATGCTCTTAGTGTGTCAGATAAAGGCCTGAGAATTGCTTTTCAGCCCACCTAATGAGGGTTTGTGTTTTTCTATGCTTGGGAGGATGGACAGTCTTAATTTCCGATTTCTTTCAAAGAAAGCAATTTTCTTCCATAAAAAGACCGAGAATAATAGATACAACGTGGCTTATTCTGAGTACCCTTTAACCATTCCTACTGATGATTTCCTTTGTGCATCTCCTGACTAAGACTGGATCTCAGCATCCTCTTTAGCTACGGCTGTACACTTTCCCTGCCACAAGACATTTCAGTGCCTCAGGGCTCCATGCACCCCTAGCATCTTCTCTCTGATCTTCTCCAGGCTAACAGTCTCCATAAACACTGCCCTTAAACTTGGTGTTCACCAGAGTGGGCTTCTCTACCCCCGCTCTGCAGGACTTACCTCTTTGACATGAAGACACCAAGCACCAGGGCCTCTGTGGGGATAGAGCTCAATTTCTCAGGCACCTGAAAATCATCCAAGGGACAGTCCAGTGCACCACACTGAGACTGGACATGGCTCGCCCAACCAGTGTGGATCAACCTATCTTTACCACTGCTATTGGAGATAACGGGGTCTCTTATTGCCCTGTGCTTGGTCAAATGCTACGTACTAAGCCCTGTCCCATCTGCTTCTGCCTCTCTCCACTCTTACTCCATTCTGGTCAATATTTCATCCTCACATCTGGAAAAATATAAAAATATTAAAAAATGTTTGGTTACTATGGAACTTAGCTTCAAATTCACAGAAACAAGGAAAATTGGAGGCAGGACTGCAGTGTGGCTGCAACCACAGGAGCCAGGCTTGCTCCAAATTGAGCACTGTTATGCTGTGCCCTTCTATCAACCTGTGTCCTGGCCATATCTGCACACAACGGCTTCTTCAGGATGTTACTTCCATCTGCCTGAAAGGGCTTGATGTGGACATTATTCCCTCTGAAAGGATTTTCTATTTCCTTCTGTGGTTTGTTTGCCTTTGGTAAGCCATCACTGGATTATTTGATTTAATGTTCAGAAGCTGCAACTTAGGACAGTGCATGCAAAAGGTTCAGATACCGAAGGTAGGAGGATGCTGATAATGCAGATTGTGTTTGCAAAGATCATGGTGCTGAACATCCCCATTCAGGCACCAACTGGAGCTTCAAGACAGTGATTGATACAAACACGATGAATGCCAACACGATGAATGGTGATGTGATGAGCAGGAGCCCAGTGACAGCCATCAGTTTCTGAAATCAGTGAGTCTAAAGCAAAGACTTGTGTAGCAAGATAAAGAAGAGAAATCACACAATCACATAATCACACATCCCAGATGGTTGTGACTTCTGCCTCGTGCTGCCACAAGGGGAAAAAACCATAGAAGTAAGTGAAGAAAGGGGCATGAGGTCCCTGTTGGGTGTGTACTTTGGAGATTTGCTTGAGCACATACTAATGAAATGTAGTGAAATACAGCCCAACCCAACTTGGAATGAGGATGTTGTGCTGGATAATCTCAGTCCCTGGTTAATAATAAAAAGCAAATCCTTCTTCAAAAAAGTCACACCACAGCTGAGGACTGTGCTATGCAAATGTAAAAACCAGGAGAGAAACATTCTTTGTTGATGGCAACACTGAGATAATGGCACACATTAATATCTAATGAGGATTAATGAGGGGAAAATGGGATGAGGGGTGGGAGTGCTTTTATGCCAGCCCTTCTGGCTGCCTTCAGTGGAGAAGGAAACTATGGGAGGAAGGAAAACACTGAAAATTCATATGCCAAAAATCAACTCAGAAGTGCACACTTCAGCCATAGTACCCAAAGTATGTCTTGGGCTCCTAAGAAGCCATCAGCATGTTGGAAGAATTGAGAGGAGGAAAGCAAACACAAAGCCAGTGTCTGAAGGGAAGCAGTGGGACTCAAAGAGCACTTTCTTAGAACCTTAATTCCTGTCTTTGTTAATTCAGTGCAACAGTTGCAAAGAGTGAAAATATCTCTACCTATCAAAAGTAATCACTTTCTGAAGTGTCTGTCGGTTATGATGTCCTTGTTGGGATGCTTGAAGGATAGTAAAGTCTGGGTTTGGGTTGGCCCAAGGTATTGCTGGTTTTGTGGCTCTGATCTGTGCTGAAGACTTTTGGAAAGAGATGAGAAAATCCTTGGAGCCGCACCTTCCAGCAGAACACGTTTTGTTTATACTCCAAAATTCACTGAGAAAATTAGGATATGAAATGTTTGGCAGTGAAAAAAACCATGTAAACCAAAGGCTCCATAGCTCAGGGGTTAGAGCACTGGTCTAGTAAACCAGGGGTCGTGAGTTCAAATCTCACTGGAGCCTGGGGTCGGTGTCCAAGTGGCAGAGACCTCCAGCCCTGTTCTTTCACTTTTCCCCGGAAGAACACTTGCATCATTTTTGCGAGCATCCCAGAGTAAGTGAAATGCATCACAGAGCACCTACACCAAAAGGCAGCAGTGAGAAGCATCAAGAAACAGCAAAGGACAGAGTTAAGCCACTGAATGAGTGCACTGAGATGTTATTAAAGTACAGAAATCAGAGAGAGGAAAAAACTAATAATGAATCCTACACACTTTGTAAAAAACTCATTGATGAGAGAAGCTGAAATAGCTGCTGGAAACCCAGGCAGATCTGGTTCATATCTTTGTACTTCAACACAACAATCAAATTATGCTTCCAGAGCTCTGTAATTTCAGAGTTGGCTGTGAAATAACAAATACAATGTGTGGAGGAGAAGTGACATTGGTCTTCCGCAGAGTTTGTTGGGGAGGAGGCAAGAAAATTCCCACTTTTAAGAAAAAGGCAAGGAATTAAACTTGTGTTGTATCCTGAGATCAGCGTGTTGCAGTTCAGACTTGTGGGGTATTGTCTTCTGCCTTGACACATTTTCCATATTTTTTACTCTTTTTCAAATAAGTTTCCTGTTTTGGAGTGGAGTTTGCCTGGGAGAAATGTTGCACCTGGGGTTGGGTGACATCCATAGGAAAGTGAAAGGACATTTCAGGATTTGAAAAGGGACTTTTCCATTCTGGACACAGAAGAAGAAGTGTTTGAAACACTTGTGTCCTGTGGAGCTGGACACTGGGTGCCACCAAGGACATGGAGCCCAGTGGTTCCCTTCATCCCGTTCCCTTGCAGCTCTGCTTTCCCAAAGCACAGAGCACATTCCACTGTTAGAGGGCTGATGCATTTTCTCCACATGAGAAGTGACCTGAGGGAGTTTCCTAGCTTTCCTCTGTGTATGTCACAACGAGGCTAAAGAAACAAAAGTCAGCAGGGTTCCCAATAATCTGCAGCCTAATAGACTAGCAGAAATTATTGTTATTTTAAACCAAGAAACTGGAAAATGAAAAGACTTGATACTGTTTTACTAAAAGGGAATTTTGTCTCCAGACTGTTGTGGCTATGTGCCTGTTCACCCTGCCCCTCATTCTGTCTTATCTCTTTATTTTGCTGTCCTATCACAACACTGAGCAAGAGCCAAAGGCATCCTGGTGGCTCACAATCACTTCTGTGCTCAGGCTCCCAGCTACAGCTCAGCTGAACTCAACAGTGATGGAAACAATCCTCTGAAAAATTAATGCCTCTCATCTCTGCACAAATGACAAATGTTCAGGGTATGTTTTGCTGAATTCTTAATCTACTTAATGTTAATGTAAAAACTCTTTCTCTTCCAGCAGACCTGTTGCAATATGTAACACCAAATGTAAGGCATGAGCCCGGTGCACAGATGGTTTTAACAGTGGCCCTTGGACCAGTCCTGGCTCAACGCCTTCACATCAGTGGTCCATCATCTCTTGTTCTGCTGAAAGCAAAGACAGAACCTGGAAGGAAGGGCAAAAGGGCCAAGGGCTTCAGGCCAGTATCTTGAAGCCCATTAAATTTTGGGGTAAGGAAGGCTGGTTCCTCATCTTCATCAGCCTGTGCAATGGTGCACGAAAAGCTGTGCAGCTCTGCACAAGGACTGTAAGATGATCAGTCCCCTCAGGAAGAATTTCTTCTCTTTAAACTCATGACCTGTCATAACCCATACCTAGGCAGTCTTTTATTGCATTCTTTAGAGAGATTTAAAGGCATCATTCTGTACATTCCAGAAAACTGGTTTTTCATGTTCTCCTGAAAACTTCAGAATACCATTCCTATTAAAAAAGAAAAAAAAAAAAAAAAAAAAAAAAAAAAAAAAGGAACACAGCAACATCCCAGATACTTTGCATTTCTCCGTCATGTTTTTCATTCCTGGGTCTCCCTCCAAAGGTTGCATCAAGTTGGACAGAGCAATCATTTATTTCAACATAAAGATCACTGACCTTTGTGGGGCAGCAGCTGGATCACTGCCGTGCCCATGGTCCTGCTCTGAACCCAAAGACCTCATTAACAGAGCTGAGTTTCTGCATTTGTCTGAGCAGAGTCTACAGCCAGCAGTTCAGCCTATATAGCATAGAAAATGCCCTATGTTGCACCGGCTTGGTTATATGCAGTTACAATTTCCATCTTTGTTTATTTCCTTTTCAGGGTTGAAAAGTTCCTTGTTACAGAATCTTAGAACCACAGGGGTCAAAAGGGACCTCAAGAGATCCTCGAGTCCAAAGCAGGTACCTACATTACATCGCACTGGTAGGTGTCCAGGCAGGTCTTGAATACCTCCATAGGAGACTCCACCATCTCTCTGGGCAGTCTGTTCCAGTGCTCTGTCATCCTTACTGCAAAGAAGTTCTTCTGCATGTTTGTATGGAACTTATTATGTTCAAGTTTTAGGCCATTGCTGCTTGCCCTATCATTCCACACCAAGAAGAGAAGGGCCTCATCCACTGGCCTCCCACAATTACCTTGAAGTTCTTGGTGTGGAGTTTTCTTCAAGATGAAACCCAAAGTCCTTCTTACCATTCCTCTTACTTTGGTTTTGAGAAGTTAAACAAGTTCTGGTAAAGGCCATATATGTCTCAACAGAGCCATTTGTTAAACAATATGGGAAAAAAAAAAAGATAAAGCATTTAATCCAGAGATGAAAACTTAGAGAAAGTGCCAGTGAAAATGTTCCTCTGTTTACTGATTTAGAAATACAATGTTGATTAAAATACATGGACTACTGAACGGCAGCTTTGATCCCACACCCCAGGAGAAATGTACTAAAATCAATAAAGCTGCAACAGCAGTCTTATACCCAGAAAAGTTTCCCTCCTGGCTGGAGGACAGAGACATTCTCCAGAAGCAATGTGCCATCACATGTCTGCTGGAACAACCCACTCCAGGCACTGTGAGCTCCACTGTGACACTCCAATGGACCAACAGGGAGAGCAGTGCACAGGGTGGATGGATATCACCCAACACCAGGTGCAAGATTTCTCCCAAAGAAACCATCACTTCTCCTGAACTCCAAGACAAGTATTACTGTAATGTCCAATAATATAACAGCTTCAGTGAGTTTTTGACTGCAGAGAAAGTCTGAATGCACAGAGTTCATGCACTAAAACTGGTGTCGATGTGGCTTTGGTGCTCCTCAGGCCTGCCAGCACTGCATACCGAGAGGGCGTCTTCACAGAAATCTTCAAAGTCTTGATGACCTATCACCAGCTGCACATTTCTTTTGAACACATGAGTCTCTTACAAGCACAGGAGCCCTGGCAGCTGGCACAAGTAACCTCCATGCTGAAGACAAGCAGAGCAGCCTGTAATCTGCAGCTTCTGGTCAGGATCACTGTTTCACCAGCACCTCTGCAGGGATGTGTGGGAAGGATAACACCCTGCTTCAAGGAGAAAATCCCCAACAGTCCACATGGGGACAAAAGTACCCACAGCCAGATAGCAGCAGCAACAGTTTGTGACAAAGCTACAGGCTGATGGGTCAGGATTTAAGACTCTTCTGTAAGTTTTGGGTTGGTTTTCAAGACAACCTGCTTCTAGATGTCATCATCATCCCATCCTCTTACTGACCATGGAGCTCACTTTCACAACTTCCCCATCTATAAAACTAAGCAAACAAGCAAAACTTAATTCTTCTCCTGAACTCCACCACTGAGATACCACTGACTCGATGGGTGCAGACTGAACACAAGGTGACCTTGTGCACACCATCGCAGCAAATGCACTCATTACAGTAGTCCACACCTCCATGAGAGACAGGGAAAAATAGATAATCACTGTAGTTACAGAAAATTTAACTGAAGTACAGCCAACCACCTCAGCTCCCACCCAGGTTCCTTGCCATGAAGATAAGAACTTCAAGGCAGACTCAGGACGGGTAGGAGTCTGCTATGCGGGTACAGCAGAGTAACAGGGATTCTGCCATCATTGTGGAGTTTATGGAGTATCTTGTATTGAGTCTCACAGCAGAAGGGCTGAAGGTAAATATGATGATCTCATAGAAATACTACAGGTGTAAACAACCAGAGGAGAAAGAACTATTGAAACAAAATGACGACATCGGCATGAATGAGTATATCCAGCTGGAATTCAGCAGGACGTTTCTAACAAGCAGAGGAGTCGTGTTCTCAAACAGCCTCAGCAACAGGAGGAGTAAACCCGTGAAGGAGATGGATGACTTCTGGACTGCATGAGCCACGAGCTTCCCCCCTGTCCCCTGCTCATTGCTGGGAATACACGTGCATGTCCATGTGTATTTCTACCACTAACTCATTTCTCCAAATGCTTCCCCTGTTTGCAGAAGCAGGAGGTAATGACTGTGAGCTTGTTTTCTCCTCCACCCTGGGTAGTGTGTGATGGACCTGTTGATTGCTTCTCCTTCCCCCTGCCTGCGGGGAAACAGCTCATTCCCCGTGCAGCAAGCCTAGTTAGGCAGCTCAGTTTCTCTAATAATGGTCATCTATTTATAGCCTTTCATCATTTGTTTCATGACAAAGGGTTTTGGCAGGATGCTCCTTGATTCTTGCAAGTTGGTAAGGATTCCTGTGTCACTGAAAGTAGCTTTTGTGCTCATAAAAATGGCTGTAATAAAGGCCATTTGGTGTGCTCACAGTAAATGATAGGGACTTTAATTCCTGATGAAAGCTTTGAATTTGTCTTTGTTTTTCTTCAGTTCTTTTCATTCTCCTGGGCAACTTGAACCCGGCTTACCTTAAACTTGTTATGATAGAATGGGGATGGAGTACAATGATCTTGATGTACAGCTTTCCCATTGCTAGTACACAGCTCAAATCTCTGCGCAGAGTCCTTGGCAATGGCACCTAGCAAACAGCAGCAGGGCAAATTGTGCAGGCAGCACTGGCTGGGCTTCATGTTCTCATAGCTGTCTCTCAATAGATTTGACAATCTAATTATGTTTGTTAGGCCAGCTATTAAGTTCTGTTGGAACCGCTGCTGCTGCTCTGATGAAATACCCACCCTCCAGCCTCCTCCTCCCACAGAGCTGTCCCATCACCACTCCATCTCTATTTCCCCTCCATCCTGTGGTGCAGAACTGCATCATTTTCCCTTCAGAAGATCTTCTGTTTTTCTTCATGTTCACAGTATTTTTCATCCAAAGATGAGTTTTTTTTTCATTGAAAGAACTTCTGACCCTGCAGAACCCTGCTCTGTGCCATAGCTTTACCGTGTGCCATAACCCTGCTGTGTGCCACAGTCTGACTCTGTGCCATAGCCTTACTCTGTGCTATGGACTACTCTGTGCCATAGCCCTGCTCTGTTCCATAGCCTTGCTCTGTGTCAGACTGAGACCTCGTTAAACTATGGAGCTTTGCTAATGAAGCTTCAAGTTCACACTTCTGTGATTGCTCTCTTTGTCCCTGGTTAAGGCAGCCCACACTGTGTCTGGATTCTCTTCAGGACTGAAGCTTTCAGTAGTTCTGACAGACTCCAGCTTTGCTGCACCACCATGGTCAGCCTCTGCCCTTTCTCCACTACCTGGTCTCTGTTTCTTGCCTCTTTTCTGTCACTCTGAGCCTTCCTGCTTGGTGCCCAGTGCATCCCCTTATGAGCGGCAGATAGGGGATGGGATGATTCTGGCGCCTTCCCCAGGCATCCCAGCAGCCAGATGACCTTGTTTGCACTGTAAGGGGCACAAGCCCTTTCCTGTGCCATCAGTGAGATGTGTTTGGGACCACCAGGAGGCATTAGTCCTCCACTGAGGCAAGCAAGAGTGGGACAGCATGGCGGGGCTGCTCTGTCCCTGCTTGCCTATAGTGCCCAGCAATGCCTTCCAGCATAACCCTGGTGCCAGAAGAGGCGGAGCACTGCTTCCAGCATCAAACCTGTGGTCTTGAAAAGCCCACCACCATTTGCTGTGGCCTCTCGTGCGCTGTCAGTCCCGGGGCTGTGCTCCTCACCATGAGAGGGCAGCACCTGCGAGCGGAGCTTCCAGCAAAGAGGCATCAAGCTCCTCCGAAAACGTTCAGCAAACCCACAGAGAGCAATTTTAGCTCAGCTCTGAGACTCAGTTATGCCATGATGGCTCTGCACTAACACTCTCGCACAACTTTCCTGCACAGCTGGCCTGTTTGCTTCTTGTTATTGTCAGTTCTACCTCTCAAAACACCAAGAAATTCTCCTACTTCCTCTCAGGACGGAGGTGAATTGTGTTTTGTTTTGTTTTCTCAGCTGCTGTAACCAAAGCATTTCAAGAATTTGTGAGGACCGGACAGGGATCATGAGTCTGAGGCTGCAGCCACACTGCAGGGTTTCCTATCCACCCACAGCAGTAATTCCTGAGCTCTCAGCAGCCCCAGAGCTGAGCAGTGATGTCCGTAGCACATAAGGGAGCCTGCTGTTTGCTTTTTTTCTTGTGTTTCCTTTCCCGGGGAGGCAAAACTGATTGACTTGTGCATTTGCTTTTATTTGTCTTTGTTCATTCCTTCCCTCCCTGAAGCAGTGGGAGAAGCAGGATCCAATTTGCACAGTGCTGAGTGGTTCAGCATATGCCGGAGTGCAGAGAATGCTTTCATGGGGCTGAGCACAAACAAGCTACTCACTATATTCGGGTCTTTCTGGCTGGGAACCAAATGAGCAATTTCAGCAGACACTATATATCACATGGTTGTCCATCTGAATGCTTCCAGGGGGTGGCACATTCGCTTTTGAAGGAAACTATGTTGTAGGAGCTACTCTGTTTTTGTTTGCAGAGGTAATTTTCCTGGGAACTGGGCAAGTGTTTCCTGATTTGAACACAGTCAGCTGTCCACAGCTGCATCAATGCTGGTAGAAAGCACAATAATTGCATTGGCATTGATGCTCCACTAATAACACCAATTAAGGATCTATCTTTTCAAGGATCAGACCAGGAGAAGTTTGTGTCAAGGCTGAGACCAGGATAAACTCATCAAACCTCATCACTTACCAAGAACATGAATGTGAGGGACAGGATAAACTCATCAAACCTCATCACTTACCAAGAACATGAATGTGAGGGACAGAGGATGTAAGGAGTAGTTCCAAGCATTAGTTTTCTGCTATGAAATTCATAGATCAAGCATAGACCAAAAAAAAAAGAAGAATATCCCCAAAGAGAAAAGAATGAACCTTTTCAGATGGTTTCATTTGCAGAGAATTTTTTTCACAATAACTGGTTGTCTTGGTTGATTTTGGAATGAGCAGTCAGAACTGAAACAAAGCGGTTGGGTTTTCCTGAGTGGGAACTGAAATGTTAGATTCTCTGCTGACTCGTGCTGGCCCTATAGTCAGATGTGATATTCCCCCTGGCATTTCCACGTGTTAATGAAGACCAGAGACGACCTCAACTCTTGTTTTATATTTCACAAAACACTAATGGCAAATTCAGCCCCCTGGCCCCAGCCAAGCAGATGGCCAAAATGCAGCCTTGGCTCCATTTCAACACCTTTCATAGCCTCAGGGCAGAGCCTCAACTGGCGCACACCACCACAACTTGAGACACTCCAGCCATTTCCCTCAGCTGGAGATCTGCTTTTCCAAGTGTAAATATTGCATATTCTGAGTCTTTACCCCAAGGTAAATTTTATCCTCATTGCAGCTCTGAGCCCAGCCCTGGACCTAATCCAGAGCCTGGATGTTATCCAGAGCCTCCTCTGTGCTGGAATCATCTCTGACTCAAGTAACACCTTTTTCCATGCTGGATGCTGTCGTGCCCCACAGGTCCACCAGTGCCGTACACCATTACATGTGATGTTGGTGTTATAACTCCAAACTTGCAATCAAGTGGGATGATATTCCCATGGAAACATTGCTGGTGGGATTCATGCAGAATTCCACAGGCACTGGGGCAAGGGGATGCCCTCTCTGCAAGGTGAGAAGAGTGAGCTTTGAAATCATATATTCTGATGCAACAAATGGTTGATGTCCTTTCCTTCTGGCCCCACTAATTTAAGCAACACTGTTCTACCGCTTCTATTTTCTCCTGTACCATAGCTTTCCTCTGGGGCTTTCAGACACTTAGTTTCTTCAGAAGTAGGGAATTAATCAAACACTGAGGTAGTGACTCATATTGAGGGAAATAAAGTGCTAATTTTACACTGCTCCCCACATGGAGTACAAACGAGATCTCCTTGGGATCTCACAGGGGAAAATGCACAGCAACTGAAGGCAGAAATATGGTTTTTGGGTTCAGGACACATTGCACAAAGCAAATCAGTAGCAAACAGTGCAGAGACAAATGACACTTCACTGGCATTCCACATACTGTAGGTTTAGGTCAAGAAAACACTGGTTATTTCTCACCTGGACAGCCACTGGTCACCCCATCTGCAGACAGACCCAGAGTTTAGCTTCAGAAGCAGCCTGAAACTCAGGAAATGCCAAGCAGTAAGTGACCCAGGAGAAGGACCCAAGGGCAGATGTCTGCAGGGTGCATTTTATTAGCCATCCTGCTGCAGAATATTGCCAGACACAAGCACCAACCCCACACTTCCCTTGCCCACATATGAGCAAGACCCTGGAATGAGAATTCAGATGACACTGAGATTTAGCTTCACGTAGATCCTTGGGAGCTGATGTGCTGATTATGAGGCTCATATCAAATCATAGAATCGTAAATCGCTTGAGTTGGAAGGGACCCTCCACGACCATCTGGCCCAATTCTCCTGCAGTGAACAGGGACAATGAGTGTGCACAAATGTCTGGGACTGTACAATCACATAGGAATGACTGGGAATGACCATCACGTAGGAGTGACTCTCCTGCAAGCTCTTACAGCAGGGGCAGCAAAACTGTGCCCATAGCACATGGAGGTTAACCTCCAATGGGTTGATTCACGTTGAGCATTAAATGGAGAAGGGAAAAGATCTGTGAGCTGTAGGTAAGAAAATAGTCACCCAGTAAGGCTGCAGTGACTGTAAGTTTTTCCTCTTCATTTTCCTGGTATGTGGCTCCTGAGCACGATGTCCTCACAGAACCAGTTCAGCTGGAAAGGTCTCACGTTTCTCTACAGAGCACAGATTGCTCTCAGGCATTGAGGATTTCACTTGCTCACCTTCAGTTCACCTCTTGTTTTGCATTCCCAGCTCACAGCTGAAGACATCATGGAACTTGGGGTCAAAGGGGCAGGCTGTGCTCCCACTGCGTCCCACAGGCTCCCTGTGAAATACTGTTACAGTGGTAAGGGATGCTCCCAAGAGGCTCTGATACTTTCAGAGAAGAACCACCTGCCTAATCTGAAGGTGGTTATGAGAGGTTACATCTGAAAATCCCACACTGGACAGTGGGAGCAGGGGAGAGCAGCCTCGTAGCTTTTCAAAGCCAACACAGGTGTTGCCAGTCTTTGCCCCAAAGCACAGGTAATGGAAACAGTAAGAAATACCTGAAATTTCTGGCCACACACTGCAGCCTGCAGGAAGGTCAAAAGAGAGGTGAGGGCTGGGTAAGAGCTGCAGCAGAGCTGGGAAGGGATGTGGAAGTTTGGGGGCAGTGGGAGAGGCAACGTGGGCTGTGGGCAACGTGACTGGTGGAAGTCATGAGTCAGGTAGCAGGAAACCCCATTTCCTGACACTACAGACTGCAAATTCCCTTGTTGTCATTTCCTGCTGCTCAGCAACTCAAGTCAGTGCAGTCACCTGCCACTCTTCCTCACATTATGCTACGTAGTACCTGGCAGGTGTCACTGGCCAGGAACCCCTCAGACAGCAAGAAAATGTCATGAGGATTCTGTTCTTTTGCCAGCTGTTATGCAGCTTCAAGGGCAGAATAGTCAGTGGAAGAGACTTCATCCAATGTGTCCTGCAGGTTTAGGGGTGTGCCAAAGCCCTTCAGGAGTGGTGGCATGACCTGGTCATGTGGAGTGTTCAGCTGGACCATGCTGTCCAGGCGAAGGTCTGTATAAGGTTGTCATGCTGTGATCCTTGAGGCTGCTCTGCTCCAGCAAGGCTGGGGCTGAAGCTGGTTTTGGTCACTTGGTCACTTACTGGTGCCATGATTTACTCGAGCAAACTCACCAGCAGCAAGCAGTGCACCATCACCCAAATCCCTGTGCTCTTACTCATGGATTTCAGTGTGCAAACAGCACTGAGCTCTCTACCAAATCAACCTACAAACTACTCACATCCTATATTTTCTCTCTCACTTCTACAGATCTTTTCCTAAAGGCATATTTGCTCTGATAGTGAGTGGTGATGGTAGAGGATGTCACTTCTCCAGCTCATCCTACTCAGAGCTCACGAGCCCCCACTCAGCCCTTTGAGCACCCAACAGCTCCCTCTCAAAGCTTGGCCATAATCACTCCTGTCCCCTCCTCCCTTGCAGATTTTGATCCTTTTTCCCTCCTTTCTGCAGACTGACCAGCTGCAGGAGGCCAGCAATGTGCTGACAGGTGGGCACAGTGGGCGCCCTTCTCTGGTTGCACCCACACGTCCTTCCTGTCAGCAGCACCAACACGTTTAAGGACAGGTGCTGGGAACACTCCAGCTCTCCCCATTGAGGCGGGATGAAATGCACCCGACAGCAGCAGACAGGTCAGGAAGAAGTTACCCCACAACTCATGGAGATCCCAGCTGTGAATCAGTGCCAAACAGGATTAGTACCAGATGATATTTTAGCTGATTTCTGGGTACCCATAGCAGCTGTTTTGTTCCCTGCGCTTGGGGCCCAGCCCTATGCCACACTGCCCCATTTCTAAAACTGCAGTAAATCATCAGATGGCATTTTGATGCCTTTTAGGGTAGCAATGCCAAGAGATCCTTGAGTAGTTTCATCAGTGCTGCTGCAAGTGTGGATTTAGCAGAAGGGCTTCATGTGAGAGAAGGAAACACAGAAAGAACAAATGGATGTGAACCAGTTTTCCTGCTTAGAGTCAATAGTTCTAGAAGCATCTGAAGTGCTGGAAGAGGAGAAACTTCAAAAAGTAAAGGCTGCTGCCAAGACTTGTGTTTTCCTGCAATGTTTGAACTTTTGCTTATGTTCTGTCCTTCAAGAGTCACAGAATTACGTAAGATTGCTCATTTCTGTCAAGCTAAAAATATTCTCATAATAGAGAAAGAACATTTCGCAGTAACTATGACATAAGCATAAACCTGAAAACACAAAAGTGGAAGGTGAAATAATAATTGGATTTCTTTTCTCGAGAGGGAACACCACAGGAAAGTCAAATTTATGATCGGGGGAATGTGTCATGATTCTCAATCACATCGTAGTTGGCACAGTGGGTACGCTTGAGTCTTCTTCCTTCTCTCGACTTGTAGACAAGGAAAATATCTTCTGTTTTGAACCTACACTATGAGCATAAAAGCAACCATGGGCATGGTAACCTTCTACTCCCTGCCTTCCCGTGGAGCTCACTTCAGATCTTTTGAGCTCTCCTTCAGTCTCTAACCCACCTGAGTTAGCATGACCCCAAGTCAGAGATGGCCCATGATTGGCCACGGCACCAGCAGGGACCCAGTGCCACAAATGGGGTCTGGCACTGGTAATCCATTGAGCCCAGTACAGGTCCTGTGAAGGCTCTGCACATGTCCCGCACTGGCTCTGCAGAGCTCATCCTGCCCCATCTGCAGTCCTGTGCTGCCCCAGATCCTAAAATGCTGGACCATGAAGGCCCTGTTTGCAATGGAAGGATGAGCAGCAGTGCTCAGAGCCCTGCAAACCCCCACCGTGCTCTTACATGGCTTCAAAAAAATTCCCTGCAGGCACTTCACAAGAAACTTGAAAAACAGAGGGCAGCTGCTCCAGGACAAAGCTTCCTGTGCTGCAAATGGGAGGCTTGAGAGGACCTGAGGGATATCAGCAATGCTATCTCTCCATCCGAGATTCCTGTGCTCAAATGAAGCAAGGAGGGAATAAGTGGCATTCCACAGCCAGGAGCCACATTTTGTCCCACTGGACACAGCTGTTTGCTCCTGTGCACAGCCTGGATGCCATCCCTGCTCTGCTCTGTGGGGATTCTGCAGAGCAGGGGTGGGCAGTGGGAAGCAGCTGAGCCTTTGCAGGGACCCCCAGCCCCACTCCCCCTGCCCAGGCTGCCACAGACTCCATCTCTGCTTAGAAGACCTGGGGAACATATGTGAAATGCCTCCTCTTGCTCCCACACCCAAGAGTGGTAAATGAAAATGAGGAGCTGAAGAACAGACTTTGGCAAAGCAGGAGAACGAAGTTTGCATTAGAAACCACAGCGAACAAGCAATCCCCCACAGTGTCTGTGAGCACCAGCAGAGCTGCATTAAGTAGTACCCTATGGTGTCTGTGGGTGGCATTCTGTGCTCCTCTGATGGGAAACAAGAGTGAGCCAAGAAAAGTATACCTGCAGGAAATAACATTAGTTCAACAAATGGCTGAGTATCATCCTTTTTTCCTCCAAAAAATAATAAAAAAGTAAAAAAGTAAAAAAAAAAAATCAGGTCACCAGCAAATGACAATTCCATATTCTCTTTTGTTCAGTAAGATTTCCTACCAGTCCCTTCTCAGCCACTTATGCTGCAAGGGCACTGAGCTAAAATCTGTGTGGGGGTTCCGAGTCTCCTGTCTATCAGATCCCACCCTGGTGGCTGCCACATGGGCGAGGACAGCATCACCCAAAAGCGGCCACTAACCCATCACAGCTGCTTCACTGCAGATGTGCACCCACCCAGGCTGTGGGCTGATGGCTGTGAGAGTAAGGAGAGCTTTTTTCTTCTGAACCACAGCATGGTTTAAATGAACACAGCAGAAAGGCCGTGGCTAAGATCCCAGAGGTGACGGTTGCAACGCTGATGTGTATTGGTTGGACTATAACTCAGTAAAGTGGAGGAGAGGAGGGCTTTGAAGGAGGGTGGTAGTTCTCATCTCAGTGAAACTGGCAGAAAATCAGTGTAAAGAATGACGCATCTCACATATACTGTGACAATAGGGTGCCTGGATGAGTAGGGATGGGATGGAGGTGAGAGGAACCTCTTTTGGCTTTGGATTTGGGCACATCTCCACGTAGAGGTTGACCAAAAGCGGCCATGACCCATCACAGGGCCAATACAAACAGCCACAGGGGCGGGGGCTATGAAGAGCTCCACAATCAGATTCACTTTGTTGGAAGGGGTGAATCAGCAGGTGGGATCTTCCACAACAAACATAGCAGTTTTGGGGGTCTTACTGTGCCCTGCTGCCAGCAGTCCATTTGGAACAGAGCTGGGGTTTGGTCCCTGAAGATGATGGGAGTGAAGGTTCTGCCCTTGTGGGTCATTCTGGCTTTCATGCCCCCAACATGACAGTGGCACCTGGGTCAAGAGAAAGAGTTGACGTGAAAAGTTGACAGAAATGGGGTGTGAGCTCTTTTCTCCCCTGTGGCTTGTCCTGTCAGACCAGGTTATCAGGGTGCAAACACTTTTGAAGGTTTGAGTTTGTTCCTTGTGTTGAAGAGCAAGTTGTGTGACAGCCTTCCTCCACACACTCCATTTTCTGGCCAAAATAATACAATACAAAATTGTATCTATGTACAAAAGTGTATAAAGTACAATGAAATGCATTCATGTATACTCAGAAATACCCACACAGCAACGTAGCTGGTGGACTGGCCGCCATCTGCTGCACCAACCTTCTGGAACCAGCTGATCCAGAAGTGGAGTTTGAACCTAATTAAAATTAGGATCATTATTTCATACAATCACTGTGGTTCTTGATTGGAGGAGATGACAGAAGAGTTCTCATCAGTATCTCGTGCTCTCTGCAGTTGCATTTACAGTGGATGCCAGTTTTTGTGCCTGCTGTAATGGTGTTCCCACCACACACAGAGACCTTCCTGTGAAAGCTGACAGAGAGCTCTTCACTGGAGAAACCATTAATGCACACCTAAAACAAATGGCTCAAACCCAGAAGCTGCTGGCTCTTGCTGTATAGATATGCAGTCCCCAGTGCCTGCAGACCAAGAGCCGCTGGAGTTGTGCTGGATGAGGATTGCAAGCACAGATGATGCTTTGGTTGCAGTCTGTATTTTCATTACATGAGGCATGCACAGTGTGGTTTGTTTATAAGGTGTTGACACATTCCCAGTTTTCCAAAATAATTCAGGGTAAATATCTGATCATTTCGATCTATTTTCCATTCCAGGCCTGAGGCTTATGAATAAAACTAACAGAAGTGATTCAGAAATAACTCTCTTCCACATATAACTTCTCTATACAAAAAATAAAAGTATATATATACATTACAATAAAAATAAAAATCCTTCTCAATATTTAGACAGTGCTATTTTATTCAGATGCAGTGAAAGCACAGAAGAGAAGGCTCGGGAGACTGCTTATTACTGTGGATGTTGTTTTTTGTACTTTACAGGATGCATTTTCTGTCAGAATTTGTAAAATATTAATCAAACAAACAGAAAACAGTACAGGAACTACAACTTGAAATGAAGGTGATTTCACAGCAACACTAAATCTGTAATGGCACATTCCCCATCTTTTTTCTGTCAACTATGCCACCTAAATGCTTCATTTACAGGAGGTTTGCTTTTGTTTTGGTATTTCTTGACATTTTCTTGTCTCAGTTTCAATGAAATAAGAACAAAGGAGAGAAACTCTCTGTGAATAACAGCGTTAAGAAGCAATTAGCCAGTAAAAATCAAAATACATGATCATGCGATTAAAGTAGGTGACAATTCACATGCACAGGAGAGAAGAGCTACACTTCAGCAGACAGTGCGTGCATGTGTATTTCACACACCACTTGTCACGCTCATGGCTCAGGCCTTGCTTCTTGCAGCTGGGAAGATGTCTGCATGGTTCTGCACTGCTGTCTCCCCCATATCTCACCACCATGTCTGTCTGCCCAGGGCCATCCCCTGCTGTCCAAAGGCAACCCACCCATGGTTTCCTCCAGAAATGAGCTCTAAACAAGCACCCGGTGTTTTGTGATTGCCTCCCTAAGTATCTGCTTTGAACCCACTGGCAATTTCAACTGGATATGAAGGGAGGAAACAAATGCAGAGTTTCTGGGTTGGATCTGTCTTTATGACCATGACAGCTGATGGAGGAAGCAAATCCAGACTGGTTTGGCGGGGATTGGCAGCAATGCTTGGCATCAGGTGCGTGCTGTGGGCAGCACATACCTGGTTCTCATCTCTGGACTGGCCACACATCACATAGATGTAGACAGTGTCCAGAGAAGAAGATAGAGATGCTGCCAAGAGACTTGGGAGTACCACGGTAGGGTTTTCAAGGAGACAGTGGGAAATAAGGCTCCATGAGATGTGTAGAGTGTGGCTTTCAGGCAACATAAATTCCCTCCCAGCCAGAAGGTGCCCTGCTGAAAGCTCTTCACTTTTTATACAGTGAATTTGAAGGGAGTGGTTCTATGACAATATTTGAAAACCTTCTCAGCCCCAGCCCCAAAAAAATCTTTTAGGAAAGTGAATGTTTTCTGGGCTGATCGAGGTTGGTTTGGGAATAGGGATCAGTACCTCAGTTTAAAGACCAATATATTAGTTTAGCAAAAGGAACCAATAAGTGTTAGTTCTAAAACAGCCTTGTTTTTCTCATCAATCCTGCTTCACAGCACCACTGGAGTCGCAATAGACTACTTTTCTCTTTGCATCCACCAGGTGCAAGGAGTTTTTTCTAAGATTTCACATGAATTGATTGTGTTACAGTGCACAAAGAGAGAACGTTGGTCATTACGGTGTAGCACGCAATGGAAATTTACCAAAATGGAGAAAAGCAGCTAAAGGTCAGCCAAAAATCATAGTGATGAAGCTGGTGATGGAAAAATGAGGAGAAAGTATGTGATCTATGATCACCATAGGTTCCTACCACGCATACCCAGAAGCACATAGTCATATATTAATGAGTTCTTGGAAAAGAATATGTATGCCTATGTATTGTATATGTATGTCTTAACTGTTTAAATGTAGAAATTGAACTCAGAGAGAGTGTGCTTGATTTGTCAAGTCACCTGGTATATATCATGAGGAATAAAGGAATGCTGCTCTCTAACACCACGTTGGGGTTTGAGAGGTTTCTTCCCAGATCACGGATGACAGGTCCATGCCCTAAAATGGGCCTTGTCATATCCTAATGGCTGACTGAAGCAGGAGAGAGCAGGCAGGATGTTGGGAAACTGATTAGAAATCTCCCCAAATATTCATTCTTTCTCTTGGTGGATGACTGGGGCACATGCCAACTTGCTTGTTGTTTAGACCAGAGGCAGTGGGGTGATGTCCTGAATGGCAATACACAGCTCTGAATGCAATGTGAGGTAATCCCAGGCTCAGATACACTGCACAGCATCAGCAGCCTGTGCAAGCTATTAACACTGCCATCACAATTGCCCTGTTCATGATTTCATACTTAGTCCCATTCTTCCAAACATAGAACTATAAAGAAAAATGATTAAAAATATGTGCAAATAAATATTAGGTTAGTAGCTGACTGCAGCCATGATGTGGAAGCACAGGTTGGGAGCCAGCAGTGCAGGATGGGACACACTGCCATGCAGGTGGAGCACAGGAGACCAGATGTGATGTGCCAGAAGCTCCAGGTGAGAGGGAACAAGGAGAAAGCTAACAGTGGATGAGGGAAGAATTGGGCTGGATGGAGGAACAAGGAGAAGCATAAAGCAAAGGCAGAAAGGAGACTGTCCTAAAAGCATCTGGATTCCTTGGTTGTGGGCAAGAGGTTGGCTCTGGACTGGAGTGATCCAATAGGTCTTTTCCAGCGAAGCCTTTGAGTCTCCACAAAGCTGCTGGAGTTGCTTTACATAATTTGTTGGAGCAAGAGACATTCCAGAAATAGTTTTCCAAAAGAAAAAGTACTGAGTTAGTGCAACTTTTTCTTAAATCAGTCAAGAAGGAGGGAGAGAGCTGTCACAGGGGCCCTGAAGGGAGCTCAGTCAGTATCAGACTGTTTTTATTGCCACATGAAGTCTTTCCTGGCTCTATTTATACTCTTAATTTGAAGTGGAGTACATTCCTGAGGCGAAAAAAGCAAGAACATGTTTATTCTATGCAAAAAGCAATCTCCTTTTACACTGCAAACACTGTGCACTGGAACAGGATGGGATCATTTTCTCCTCAACTTTTTCTCAGTAGTCTTTAACATTTGATCCAGTTCCTTCACTGGTAGAGATGTTCAGGACAGTGTCCCCTGGGGGGACTGAGAGAAAGAGAGGAGAGTCTTATACCATGCATCCCATGTGCTGATGTCCTCTCCTGCCAGAGTTCAGATCCAAGGGCAAAAATGGAGTGAGAGTGATGAGGTATAGTGGGATGCTGTGGGGCAGGAGGGTCTCACACCCCAGGCCAGCATTTCTCAATTCTTTCGTATCATACTGAGCACCCAATGAGTCCTGAACCTCTGTAGATGGCATCAGCCCAAAGGCTTTCAAAATCACGTAATTGTAGGGGTTGGAAGTGACCTCTGGAGATCATCGATTCCAACCCCCTGCCAAAGCAGCTCCCAGCCCAGGTTTTTTTGCACAGGTAGGCATCCAGATGGGTCTTTAACATCTCCAGAGAAGGAGACCTCACCACCTCTCTGTGCAGCTCCAGTGCTCCGTCACTGCACTGGGAAGAAGTTCCCACACACATTTGTGCACAACTTCCCATGCTTCAGTTTGTGGCCATTTCCCCTCATCCTATTGCCACACACTGTTGAGAAGAGTCCGGCCTCATCCCTTTGCCTCCCGCTCCTCAGATATTTATAGATGTGGATCAGATCCCCTCTGAGTCTCCTTTTCTCAAGGCTGAACATCCCCAGGTCTCTCAGCCTTTCCTCATAAGGAAGGTGTTCCATGTCCTTTATCATCTCTGTAGCCCTCCACTGGACTCTTTTCAGGAGATCCCTGTCTTTTTTGTACTGGGGAGCCCAGAACTGGACACCATACTCACCAAGGCAGAGTAGAGGGGTAAGATCACCTCCCTCGACCTGCTAGCCACGCTCTTCTTAATGCATCCCAGGATCTCATTGGCTTTCTTGGCCACCAGGGCACACTGCTCATGGCCAGCCTGTCATCCACCAGGACACCCAGGTCCCCCTCCTCAGAGCTCCTCCCCATCAGTTCATCCCCCAACCTGTACCGGTGCACACTGTTATTCCTCCCTAGGTGCAAGACTCTACAGTTCTCTTGTTAAACCTCATCTGGTTCATTTCTGCCCAACTCTCCAGCCTGTGCAGGACTCACTGAATGGCAGCACAGCCTTCAGGCACATCAACCATTCCTCCCAGCTTTGTATCGTCAGCAAACATGCTGAGAGTGGACTCTAACCCCTCATTAAGGTCATTGTTGAAGATGTTGAACAGGTCCGGACGCAGCACCAACCCCTGAGGAACACTGTTCAGTACAGGCCTCCAACTGGACTCTGTGCCACTGATCACAACCCTCTGAGCTCTGCCAGTCAGCCAGATCTCAACCCCCCTCCCCGTCCACTCATCTATTCCACACCTCCTCAACTTTGTGTGGGAGACAGTGTCAATTGCCTTCCTGAAATCAAGGTAGACTACATCCACTGCTCTCCCCTCATTCCCCCAGACAGTAATGACATCACAGACAGCCACCAGCTTGATCTAGCACAACCTCCCCCTGGTGAACCCATGCTCACTACTCCTGATAAGTCCCTTTTCTTCCTACTGCCTGGAGACAACATCCCTTTCCTGGGACAGAGGTGAGGCAGACTGGCCTGTAGTTCCCCGGATCCTCCTTCTTGCCCTTTCTGAAGACTGGAATAACACTGGCTTTCCTCCAGTCTTCAGGCACCTCTCCCATTCTCTATGACCACTCAAAAATGTTAGAGATCAGTTCAGCAATCACCTCTGCCAACTCCCTCAGCACACATGGATGCATCCCATTGGGACCCATAGAGTTACGTACACTGATGTTGCATAGATACTCTCAGACCATTTCCTGCCTCATCAAAGGGGAGCTTTCCGTTCCCCAGACCCTCTGACTTACCCCCATGGTCCAGGATTCCTGAGGGGGAGTTCCCACAGTGAAGACAGAAGAAAAGAAGACATTCAGCATCTCTGCCTTCTCTGTATCTCCCATTACCAGAACATCTGCCTCAGTTAGTAGGGCCCCACATTTTCCCTAGTCTTCCTTTTATTGTTGACATACTTAAAAAAAAAAAAACAACCTTAATTATTTTCCTTTATCTCCTTTGCCAGGTCCAATTCCAGGTTGACTTTGGCCTTCCTTGTCACATACCTGCAGGCCCTGACAACATTCCTATATTCTTCCCAAGTGGTCAGACCCACATGGGAAGAATATAGGATTTCCACATTTCATGAACCTTTCTCTTCCCTTTGAGTTTATGCATGAGTTCCTTGCTCATCTACACAGGTCTCCTGCCACCCTTGTCTGATTTCTTGCTCACAGGGACGCACTGATCCTGAGCTTGGAAGAAGTGCTGTTTAAATGCTGACCAGCTCTCACAGGCCCCCTTGCCTTCTAACTCCCTGCAGCCCATGGGACAGCTCCAAGAAGGTCCCAGAAGAGATCAAAGTCAGCTACCCTGAAGTCCAGGGTAGCAACCCTACTTTTTGGTTTGTTTCTTCCACTCAAGATCTTGAACTCTACCATCTCGTGATCACTACATCCCAATCTACCCCTAACTTTCACTTCCCTAACAAGCCCATTCTTATTAGTAAGAGCATGGTCCAGAAAATCTAGAGTTCGGCTTCACAGTCAAGCCCTCAGATGGCAAAGAATGGCAAGGAGATGGTTGTTACCTGGAAACACAGACCCAAGGCTACCAGTCCTGGCCAGGCTCTGGAGGCTCAGTATGGTAGCGAAGAGCCTGAGCTCCAAGCATCTTATTGCCTGTCCTTAAAAATAACTACTAATAAAAATATCATGGAGAATGATTATTTGATCCCACTGGAACAACTCTTAACCCACAAATATTGTCCCAGTATTTATTTTCATTTTAACACTCACAACAGTGGGACCTTAAACATGAGACCATATCAGGTCCTTGTCCTCATAATAAATCCTAAACAGTATGACTTGCCTGCATTAAACCGTTTGTTCCTCTGCAATCTTGGTTGTGCCTTTCATGCCTGGATGCGGGAGTGATAACGTGGTTCTATTTCTGTCCCATCAGCACAGCTGGATCCCCATTCCTTTCAACTGTAAATATCCATTAAAAAGAACATCTGTGACACGGAAATCAAAACAGTGTGGTTGTAAATAGCAACAGGAGGGGAGACGTATTAGGCTCACATGATTGTGTGGAGCCAAAAGGAAACCAAAGATTTAATGGGAAGGTGAAGGATCAAGAGGAGTTAAGGCTGAGGGACTCTAAGAGAGGAGAGGTGCCACTTCTGAAAGGGCAGTTAGAATAAGAGCACTTACGGTTAAGATGGGGTCTGATAGGAATCTGGATACAGTCAGATCTGGTCACTCATGTGCCAGATGGAGCGCTGTGTGGTGCTTGCCTTGCTACCACTCACATCACTGTCACCCCCTTGGGAAGCATGGGTGCTCTGCAAAACAAGCTACTAAATTACACAGAGATTTCCAGGCCACAGAGGATCCCACAGAAGAGTGAAGTGGAAACACTTTATCGTTCTCACCAAGCCTCCTAACAGCATCCATGTTGGTCACAGAGCCCAGTGAGAGAAACCACCTGCTCCTGGAGCGTGATATCTTGCAGGGAAATCTTCTTCTAAAGTTTGAGAACAACAGCACGCTTCACGTATAGCCAACTGAAATGTGTAGCTGAATGGCATGTTTCTCCATAAACAACTGAAATCTGCTCACGGAATGACTCTCACTGACAAATACTGATGTTGAATAGTGAGATCAAGGACCAAACCTGCAGATCCTGTAGCCTGACTAGCTGTGCTTTTCCTGCTGCTTTGGCCCCAAGCAACCAACATGAAAATGCTGATGTGTAAACCACTGCAGCAATGTACAGACACAACGTACAAAAATTTATGATGTGTATATATATATATATATTCTGTTTTGAGAATAGACAAATATGGATTTCAACACTAGCACCTCAACTTTTGGGGAATGTGAACAGTTGAAAAGATGAAAACAGATCTTAAAAGTTTTGCCCTTTGCAGAACGTGGTCTCCCCATCTCCACTCCAGTGTTTCAGGAAAGATGATGCTAACAGGACTGGACATCAAACCCAGCACACCAAGGCACTGTCACAGTTGGGAAAGCTGGGATCAGCACTTCACATTTCACACACTATAAACATTTAGATTTAGGGAAGCTCAGAGTAAATATTGGCTCTAACTTTCCAGTGTTCAATATTTACTCCTTCTGTCAATAAAGCCTGATGTTCCTTTCAGCATGAGACTCTGCTAGTTTGAACAACATGGATTCCCCTCTCAGACAGGTGTTGGTTCAAGCAGAATGCTGAATGGTTGATGGTCAGGCTGCACAGGACCCTGGGCAACCTTATCTAATTCTCAGTCTACCGGTCAGCAGCTCTGCTTGCAGGAGGGAGGTTGGAACTGGATGATTTTCGAGGTCCCTTCCAACCCAAACCATTCTATTATTTAGTAATTCTGTACTGCCCTCCACAACCAGGCTAGCAAAGCAAGGAGATGATCATTGGCAGAGAAACCAAAAAAAGTCTAGCTTTGATCAAAGCTAAGCAAAAAGCCAGCACCTCCTGGCCCTTGTGACTGCTGAAAATCCAGCTGTGGTCTGGGGGAGGCCCCTATTGACCCTTCCCAGCTTTACTGCAGACCATGGCTGTGGCCGAAAGAGGCAGAGGTGTCCTTTGGCATCTTGGGAGAGAAGCCAGCCTTCCCAGGCTGCCTGCTGGAGATGTGTGTGCTGCCCAGGGCTGTGGGCTGCTGCCAGCTTCTGCTCCCTCTGTGGTGCTCCTCTTGATGCCCAGGTACTATCACAGAAACACCAACTAGGAGGAGCTCTTTTGGCACACACCCTGCTTAGAGCAGTCATCCAGTGCCAGCTCCATGGCTGACCATGAGGTCAACATGATTTGTGTAGCTCCATCCAGCAGTAGGGAAGGAGGGACAGTTCATTGGGCACTGGGGAGGACCCAGTACAGTCCAATTTACAGTTCTTCAGTATAGTATCCTGATTTGGGGGATAAATTAACACATCCAAAGATTTCAGATGTTTCATACTTAAAAAGAAAAACAGCAGAGTGAATTTCTCCCAGAAGGGATGTCTGAAAAAAAGGCCGCAGTGATACCCAAACTGATAACAGTATGTTTATAAGAATAATTCCCTAAACCCTGAAGGTATGAGCACACAACTCCCTTTGCCAAAGCAGAAAGGCTGTAGAGAGACAGTCAGTGCCCAGAAGACACTTACAAAGCAGTGCACCCTTTCATCCACGTTCATGTCATGTGCAGCAGCAACTGGGCTCACAATGGGGATGAGGCATTGAGTTCTGGTGCCAACACACATGACTCTGTGCGGATCCAGACAGCAATTCCGATAGCTGTGCTCATGGCCTGCGCTGCCTCCCCAATAGTCTGCTACTATGAAGGGCCAGAATTTAGGATCAAGTATGTGTCTCTAAGACATCGCCACGAGCTATGAGATTGCTTACATAAACAAAGGGTGGTTGGTTTTCCAATAGACGGATTTTTCATAAGAGCCAGGAAGGATCTGACTCACTACCTCATTTATAAAGCCAGCACTCTGTGCCGAAGCCTTGTAAAACAAACCAGTCCTCTCCGTGTCTACTAATAATAATTTTTCTTGAAGAGGCTTGTTACAGACTGCAGCACGGCTGCAGGCTCCAACTGCGTTATTGTGTTCTTTAATCGGTTCCCATAAAGAGCAGAGCACCGGGAGCAGCGAGGAGCAGGCGGGAGCTGGGGCTGGTGCCAGAGGCAGAGTGCTGGGGAGCTCCACCAGCACTGTGTTTGGCAGTCAGCTGCTCCCAGGTTTAGGCCTTGACACGATGATTTTACGGCTTTCTCTCTCCCGTTTAGCCTCACACCTCCTTGCAACCACAGTGCTTCCATGTACCGCTGTGCCATGTCAGGTTGGAAATGCACCAGTGGGTTGGGTCCCCACCTGGTTTTTACTCATAGCTATTGATGATCCACAGAGCTGGAGCATTAACTCTTTAACTCTCAATGCGACTCATGATGTTGTGGTGTGGAATACCAATACAAAAAATCGTAAAACCATGACGAGTTCCTGCCTCAGGGGCACCTGGGAGAGGCTCCTGGCCCCCTGCATGTGGCTTCATTGCAGCCAGGCATGAGGAGGCTCTGCCAGAAGCTGCACTGTGCTCTGCCTTGATGATGCGCTGTGGAGGTGATGCTGAGGACAGACAGCTGTGAAAGCCATTCTGCAGACATAAAGCTTGTCATGGGTTTCTCATGCCCTCTAGGTTTTATTCCCATTAAGGACAGCCCACAAAGCAAGAAGTGCCCATCCTTCCCTGGCAGCGTGACCTGGGTTGCCAGGTGCCAGCGTGACCCACTGCATCCAAAGCAGTATGTCAGTGGGGGAGAAAGGGGATCTGCCCCTCTGCTCTACACTGTGAGACCTCACCTGGAGCACTGCGTCCAGATGGGGAGTGCTCAGTGCAGGAGAGGCACAGAGCTGTTGGAGGAGGGCACAGAAATGATCCCAGGGATGGAACACCTCCTACGAGGACAGGCTGAGAGCTGGGCTGTGCAGCATGGAGGAGGCTGTGGGTAGAGCTGAGAGTGGCCTGTCAGTACCTAACAGGGTGTAAGAAGGAGGGGACAGACTCTATAGCTTCATCTGCTGGGATAGCACAAGGGGAAATGGTTTCCAGTTAAAAGAGGAGAGATTTAGAATGGACATAAGGAAGAAGTTTTTTGCAATAAGGGCAATGAGGCAGTGACACAGGTTGCCCAGATGCCCCATCCCTGCAGACAGCTCAGCTCAGGCTGGACAGAGCTCTGAGCACTGATGGAGCTGTGGGTTTCCCTGCTTCCTGCAGGGAGTGGGACCAGGTGGCCTTTGATGTTCCCATCCAACTAAAGAAATTCTGTGATTCTATGCTGATTCTACAACCGTCCTCCCTTGCAGTAGCTCCATGGACACACTGTCTGCAAGGCCACGCAATGATGAGCACAGGGTCTCATAGGGATGACTGATGTTTGCCTTGGTGTACAGACACTGTAATCCTGTTCTGGGGAACCATGTACCTGACCCAGCTGACCATTCCTGCTCCCCGAAGCCACCCCCAGGAGCTGCACGTTTCCCATCACCACCACAGCACATCCTAATTCCCCACGTAGCTGACGTGCCAGCTATCATGCTACTGTTTGAAAACAAAAGACAAAACCTCTTGCATGAAAGATAAATGCAGCAGGGAGCATAATAAAAACACTCACACAGTGAGGGGGGTGGAGGGTGGAGTAGAGTGAATGGGGAAAAAGTCACAAAGAAAGTTGAAGTCTTACAGCTGTGGAACACATGGGTGGCAGAGAAAATTAAGACAAAGAGAGATCAAAGCAGAACTGGGAACATAGGGACAGTGCTGGGAGGCAGCAGATGCAGAAATGCAGGTGCTGAACATCAAGGAGCCATGTCCCAGCTTGGAGAAACCAGAGGGTGGGATGGGAGGGGTGAGAGCTGACTACCCATGCTCATCTTGAGTTATTCAGCTGCCTCACTGCCTGTCACCATGCTGGCAGTATGGACAAGCTGTACACATCCCTGTGTGCACAGTGCCCAGCTCTGCAGCCTGTATGTCAGCAGAGGCTGGACAGTGGAGCATTCATTTGCATCTATTTGCAATTTAAATGAAGCCTGAGGAAAGTTTAGCGAATTTCTTTCTTCTGCTCTGAAGAGCATGAGCTGCTTGAGATGGAGAGGGAGGGTCAGAAATTGTTTTTTTCTTATTTTGGAGAAGAGTTTCTTTGATCTCAAGCTGAGCACGCCAAACCCATGAACCATACGAACTCCTTGGTGTTAGCAGCAAAGAACCTGAGCATCCTGTTCTTCTCTTTTATTTAGTACCCACTACACAGGATAAGAGCAGAGCCCTCCCGCAGTGCGTCAGTTGCGGCTCTGCTTTACAGATCTTCCTGCTGTAAGCGAACGAGCTGACATCTAGATTTGTTTTCCTTTTTAAAACTGCTGCTCTATTTAGCTAACACAATAAGAAAGCTTACACCAGGTGTGGCTGATCAAAAGTGTAACGTTCTGCCAATTGCAGCTGGGAGAGCCTCGGAACATTGTCCCATAGTGTGACCATTGGTCATGTGCGGATCAGCTTGGCTGAGCTGCTAACAGCAGCCAACACTGCAGCCTCCACCACAGCAGCTCCAGCGTGACAGCCCAGCACCCATGAGCTTGCTGCTTCCTGCAAAGTGAAAAAAAGTGAAGAGGGGTCAGGCAGCCCCAGGCTACTAGCAAGGCCACCACCAGAGCCCTATAGAAGCACAGCCACAGGTATCGCGAAGTGGTGACACATTTTCGGGGGGCTACTCTGAGTGAAGACAGAGGATGGGGAGTCCATGTGAAACAGGGAAAATAAAAGAGGAGATTTAATGTGAGTGGATGCATTTATAGAATCATAGAATTGTTTGGGTTGGAAGGGATCATTAAAGGCCATCTGGTCCCACTCCCTGCAGGGAACAGGGAAACCCACAGCTCCATCAGTGCTCAGAGCTCTGTCCAGCCTGAGCTGGGCTGTATGCAGGGATGGGGCACCCCCACCTCTCTGAGCAATCTGTGCCACTACCTCACCATCATTATTGTAAAAACCTTCTTCCTTATGTCCAGTCTAAATCTCTCCTCTTTTAACTGGAAACCATTTCCCCTTGTGCTATCCCAGCAGATGAAGATATAGAGTTTGTCCCCCTACTTCTTACGCCTCATTAGATACTGACAGGCTGCTCTCAGCCCTCCCCACAGCCTTTTCCATGCTGCACAGCCCAGTTCTCAGCCTGTCCTCACAGGAGTTGTTCCATCCCTGGGAACATATTTGTGTCCCTCCTCTGGATGCATTCCAACATCTCCACATCTCTCCTGCACTCAGCACTCCCCATCTGGATGCACTATGCCAGGTGAGGTCTCTCAGTGCAGAACAGAGGGCAGATAGGGATGATTCCTACTGCACTGTCCACCACATGGACTGTTGCATTAGTACATGTTACCCCATCAGCTCTTATACGGCACAGAGAAGAGATGTAGCAGGCACAACCCCAAGCCAGTGTGCCCAGAGACTTCATCTCTTGAAGGACTACCACTTTTGTGAGCAGTTTGGGCAGGATTCCAAAGGCTGAGGCTGCTAATTGTGCCTGGGTTTTAGTGAGCTCTGGGCTATTTGGGGGTTTTGAACAGCTGTCTGATGGCGATGACTTGCAGAGTGGTTCCCAGTGCAGGGAGATCTTTGAAGCTGTGGGACTGCAGGAAGCTTCAGGAAGCAGATGGATTCAGCTGACAAATTGGAGCTCACTGAGTTTTTGTTTAATTAACTTTTAATTGGCAAATTTAGACCTCATGCATATTTAGTATAATGAGCTGCTTAAATTAGCTTTTAACAGAGTTTAAATTTAGAAGTATGCTTTTTATATCCCATGTCTGGTTTTACAATTTATCCATGCTGTAATTCTTTTTCAGAGGACTGCTTTAACTCTGTGGCACTGAAGTACAGAGACATTTGCCAGCTGCTGCAGGGACCTTGGGCAGGAAGAATCAGATGGATGATCCCACAGGGTTTATCCCTTCTCTTTCTTGCTGTGAGAGGTTTCCAGCCATTTTGCACCATATAAGACCAAAGAAAGATCAGAAAATAAGACCCTGGAAAATCATGTGCACATTCCCTTCCACAGTGAGCTTCAAGCAGACTGTCCAGAAAGGACACAACCTGTCATCACTATGGATCTTCATGGTGTTTTTTGTGAATGCAACTTCTCCCGATGGCCCTACAAACCTACCTGACTGCCCCAGATCTGTGCACCTCAGTGAAACTCTTGAAGTTGGTGAATGCAATTCCATTTAGTAGTTGAAAAGAAATAGGCATACAGGGAGATATTCAGAGCATCTGAAGGAACTGCCCTCAGGCGTACTCTCCAAGGAGTTTTGTTCTACTGAGCTTGTACGCAAAGATACCTCCATGGATTGTGATAGATTTGGCCCGAAGGATGGGTTCCACTGAAGGATGGTTCCCAGCAGCAGAGTGTACAAACGAGCTTAAACACATCCCATCAAAAGAGAAAAAACTGAGTTCCCCAGTTGGAGTCATTGCTGAAGAAAACCCAACACAATATGCCAAGATGACTGTGCAGCCACTCTTCATCCCAAGACTGTATCTGTGTGTATGTATACATAAAGAAAACCATAACCAGGCTGGGCAGATCCATGCTGGTCTCAGCCCATCAGGGATAAGGGCAGCAGCAAAGGTAGAGTCTATGCTGAGTAGCTACTAGTGCTGCTAGTAGTTAAACATAACTCATGCTGGGGAGGGCTGAATACACTCAATATAGCCCAATACACAAGCATGAATATGGTGGGGGTAAGGCCGATTTGAACAAGGGCTGTAATATGTAAATCTTCTCTTTCCTCAGGCAAATGAATGAGCTCTACATTTTTCTTCTCTTTGCTAAGTTCTGTATAAATAGAACAGGAAATATGTTGGGAAGGAATGAACTTTACCCAAAGCGAACAAGAAAGTCATTGTCAGGTCTCCTTTCTTTCCTGGTAAAAAGGTCACAAAGTATTTTAAGAACTGTTGGAAGAATGGAAATGTGGGTAAGTGGAAATTCAAGTGGAGTAGGAAACAATAGTAAGGATTAGGTCATTTTCAGCAATAACACAAGGGCAGAAAATGTTAAGGATTCAAGATATCTGCACCCCACTTTTCTGTTGTGGGCAAAGAGAGGACTGAGCTCATCACCCACACAATCCTGGAGTGAATGAACTGGTGGGGAACCAGAGCCCTCAGCTTTGAGGAGCTCCCCATTGGGCTGGGAGCCTTCAGGCCTTCACCGCTTCTCTGCTCGTGGCTCTGTGTTTAATGACAGCACATTAAATGGCTGCACATTGTCAGTAGCCTCTGGTATTCCTCTGCCCTGAGCTCTCACTCAAGGATTTGGGTTCATGTACATCCGACAGAGAGAGCACAGCTGTCCAGAAGCCTCCCACACAAAGATTTTTCCAGGGGAAATACTGGTTTTACACAAAATAATTTAAAAAAAACCAAAAAACTAATTCCTGGAAGAGGTCAGATTGCTGCAGAAATGATGGGTATTGTGGGTGGGAAGAAGAAAGAAGAGACATTTTTCCACCAACGCTACGATTAAAGCCAAAAAAGTAATGTATTTTCACTGCAATTTTCTTTAGAAGTTTCTTCCAGCATTTCTGACAACTTTCAAAGAGCATTTTGCTGAGCTCTGGGGACACAAGTCCCCATGAACACACGATTTGGTGTCCCATCCCAGCTGCACAGTCCGAGGACCTGCAGCTGGAATCAGGAACCAAAATTGCAGAGTTGGGCAATGAACCAGGTCACCACCGACTCAGGGCATCCTCACATCCCAGTGTACAGCATTCAGGGTTTACTTCCCCATTGGCTGCATGCAGATTTTGGCCAGAGACCCCACCAGCCTGGGGGGGCTCTGCTCTGCTCCCCATCCTGTTCTGGAGCAGCCCTAGCTCTCATGCTCTCGCTTCGTCCTCTTCATTGTCTTGCCCAGGGGCTTTGTGTCCTCCCAGCTGTCCATCCATCTCATGTCCCAAAATTCAAGAGCCCAGCTGTCTTTTTAGTCTGCAGGAAGGCAAATTTAGGACTCAGTGAGCAGATGGGCAGTCTCTGGGATGAATGGAAAGCATTGCCTGAGTGGAGATGAGAAACACCGCACTGATCCCGCTGCAGGGCTGCAGTGAGGGCAGCCATTTACCCCATGGTGGGGAAACAAGCAGGGGGCTGGGGCAAGCCTGGAACATGTGAGAAATCCTCCTTGTCGAGAAGGCGTGAGTAGAGCTCCAGCTGTTTGCAGGGAACCTCTGCACCTGGCCAGCCTAATAAATCTGTCATGAATTCAGCAGCCACCACAGCAGGATGGCTCCTATCGAGCTTTTTTGCACATCCGACCCAGAGGAAATGTGCCTGAGAGTATTGAAGCAAGCCCATGTTTTATAAATTGATGACATCCTGAGCCTTTCAGCCCTGCAGTGAGCCAGCATCAAATACCCGAAGGGATATTTCCTAAGAACTCTAAACTGACAGGTTAAAATGCTCGGTTTATCAAATTAGGGAAGAGACTCTCCTGCTTCCTAGGTGATCTCAAATAAATTAGAAGCCCATCTGTTGTGCTTGGTTCCAAGAAATTAATTACTTCCAAGGGTGATGACGTTTTACAATGAAATAATCATCCACTGAATCATAAAAAACAAAGATTTGAAGCTTCAACAAGAGCAAATTGACATAACTCCAGGGCTTGTAACTGGGTCCTCCTGATACTACCCCGGGGCTATTGGCTTCCAGGAAATTGATATGGTGATATGGTGATACGGAAATTGATACCATTATAAATAATGGTTACACAATACATTGGGCTGTGCTAAGAAGCACACACAAATGGGCTCTCTGAAATATACTCTATGTTATGGAACAGAGAGGTGTTGGTGTCCCATCCCTGGAGACACCCAAGGTCAGGCTGGACAAGGCTCTGAGCACTGATGGAGCTGTGGGTTCATTGCAGGGAGTTGGGTGAGATGGCCTTCAAGGGTCCCTTCCTACTCAAATGATTCTGTGGTTCCATATGTAATTTCAAAATCAGCAGTGCATTTTGCCAGGAAGTTTGGAAGTTCTTTTTTTAGCAAGAAAAATTGTTGTGTTGAGCCCAGTATGGTTTGGTTGGCATTTGGCCTTAGGAAATGGTTTAAAAAGTGCCTTAGATGTCCTGGAAAACCTGGACTTAACACTTCAGGACTTACTGAAAACCAAAAGGAATGAAGATTTGTTTTTTTCGAACTATTTAATAGATAAAAATGTAAAGAATCACTTCAGCGGTCTTCCCAAGATAGAGCTCACAGGGGAGATCAGCAGTCTGCCTGCTTGGACAAGATGGCATTTGTCACCTTGTCCCCACCTCTCTGCCCAGGGGATGCCCACAGCCAATGCTGGTGTTCTGCTGGAGCAGTCAGTGTCCTGCACTCTCAGCAGGGATCACAACACAATGGCATTTTCATTATAAGAGAGGACTGAGAAAGCCAAGCCTTGTGTCTAACCACCTGATCTGAGCGTTAAAAACATACACCAGAAAAATGAAATATATCAGCTAGTGATAAAAATTATTACTGTATGTCTGTAACAGTCATGATTTATTGACAAAAAAAGGGAAATTCCACTGACTTCAAGGGAAGAAAGAACAGGTTTAAACTCTTTCAGAGCACTTGTAAGCAGGAATATAGGTTCCCCAGGGACAGGGAGAAATGTTTCCCTGCCTGCTTTCCAGAAAATTATGAAGGAAAGTATAATTTTTCTTAATGAGAATAGGTATTTCCAGGAAATCAAGCAAACACGCAATGTTCACTTTCCTTCCTTGCCTCCCTTTGATCTGTGGTTTCACCCAGTTGCCTTTGAGTCAGGCAGTGGAGGAACGAGAATAAGGTTCTGCATTATTTGTAGTATCTACACTTCTAAAAATACCCGGCGCTGTGGAGACAAGCTTGGCTTCACACAATTGAGTGTTTCAGTGTTGGCTCAAACTTTTCTCCTAAGATACGTCATCATTAAAGACACAGCATTATTCATGCGAGGCCAAAGACTTTTTTCCCACATAACTAATGGCCAAAGAAGTGATGAATCAGGGCTTCAGGGTGATTTATCTCTTTCAGTCACTCCTTAACTTTATTTTCTATTTCGAGTATCCCCTGTCAGTCAGGAAAATCTTGTAGGTATCAACAGCAACCATGACTCACTGGCTGGCTCTCCCAGCTCTTAGGAATTATTTTTGCTGTGATTTCAGCATACTGTCTCACAATAAGTGGCCATGTGGGACCGGTACTGCAACTGTGAAGAGGAAAGATGCTTAACTTCACACAAGTCAGCTCAACGTTGTTGCCTTGTTTGTTTTGTTATTATCAACACATCCATTTAGTTGGAAGCATTTTAATAAACTTGATGATGGTAATAGCTTTAATAATGGTTTTATCTGTTAATTATCCTATTACCCAACTACATCTCCCATACTACAGGGAGTCTCTTCCTTTTATTTGTGAAGTCAGAATGAAACCCAGACCCCTGGAAGTCAATAACAAGTTTTTCTTCGAGGGGAAACCAGCATTTCTCATCAACACACACTTTCCTTCTCAGTATGCTCGCTCCTGTATCTCACCCATTTGTGTTAGAAAGATTGATGGTCAGATCTGCGAGAGTCACCGAGTACACCAGAAATATCCAGAACAGAAGAGTAACCCCAGTTCCACACTGGAAGGAAATTGCATGACTGGGAAACAGACATATACCCAGTTCAACATCTTCAAGTACACCTTCATCCTCAGGCACAGCAAGGCAGTTGTAATTCAGGGCTCCAGGCTGAACCCTTGTACACATTCCCACTGCCCTGAGTTCTGCTTGTGTTTGCTTGTTTCCCTCCAGTTCCCAGCCCTGGAGGGAAGGAGATGCTTTACAAAAGACCCAGACATCTTAGAGGGTTGTAACCAGGATTCTGGTCCCAAGGCAGGCTCTTTAATCCACGTATCTTCCTCTCCAACCAAACCTGCGATAGCCTACTGCACCTGACTTTGTGAGTTAAAAAACCCAAGCATCCATTGGCCTTCATCACACCCACCAGGTCACAGCGGGGAGAGATTTTGTTGCAGAGAACAAATTTTGTCCCACACCTTCAAGACAGCTTTCTTGCTGTCTTTTGGAAGATTCCAGCTTAATGGGAAATGATCATAAGTATCTCTTTGTGCAGCTGAACTTCAGTGAAGCTCAGACTGTGTGTACCAGGAAACTTTCATCTGAAACAGATCCTGGAAAAAAAACAAATTCACTCTGACACCAACTCCGTATTTCAGAGTCGGAAAGTTGCAACATGGCAGAGATCATCCCTTTCCATGCTGGACTCCTTCTGACTCAGGTAGCTTTGCCCAGCTGAGATTTGTGTAGCTGAGGCCATAAAAGGGGCTGTGGGCTCCAAATTGCATCGCAGGAACTGCTGGATGCAGAACAAAGCCCATCTCTTAGTGCAAGTGGGCTAGGAACATGGACCTTGTCAAGTATACTGCCTTGTACCCATGGCTGGTCTTTCCTCCCTGCAGACTCATGCACACCCTATAGGAGCACTTGGCAGATGTCACCATGGTTGCTGTCGGGACATGGGGGAGGTAGAGAGCAATAACCATTCATGCAGTTAAGACTGAGCAAAGAGCTGCTTTCTGCAGCCACCCTGGTCTTGCTGATGTCTTTCTTCAGCACTAGAGGAAAGGCACTTCTTCATGCTAGACTTGTACTAAATGCCCAATCTGCTGGGATGAGGCAGCACATCTGTGCACCCTTAATGGAGAACATCCAGCGTGTCTGAGGGGATGGAGACATTGGGAATGGATACCCACTGCCCACACACTGCCTGCAGTGCCTGTAAGTGAGGTGCACAGTGGTCACAATACAAACTACTTCAGTTGTGCAAGAAACCTTTCTTGCCAGCTCTGGCAGCTTCTTGTATTTTCTTCTGATTTAGCTGCTGCCCAGATATGTCATCCTGAGCATGGAAATGCAAGCAGGGATTTGGGAATGCAAACAAAAGTCTCCAGGATCTTCTCCTACCTGGAAGTTCAGGTGGGTGAAAATCTTCAGCAGACATGCAGCAGCATTGGAGCAACAGTGTTGAAGATGGGAAAGCTCAGTGCAGGGGGATTTTATTTTAAATCCAGCCATTCTCAGTCATTCTTTCACACATAGAAGCTCATCAGCACTACAGCACAGGCTTTCATTTGCAGAAATATAGAGCACAAGGGGCACTGCTATTAAAGCCCTGGCACACCTCTTCTGTTTTTCTTTGGTTGGCAAGTACATGCTGAGCTTGGATGTGCCTTTCATAGCTCTTAGAAGCTGACAGTGACTGTGACCTTAGAATCATAGAATCACAGAATCATTAAGTTTGGAAAAGACCTCTAAGATCATCTAATCCAACTGTCCACTTATCACCCATATTGCTTGCTATCCCACTAAGTTACAACTTGTGAGGTCACTAAGTACCACATCTTTATGCTTCTTGAATGGGGACAGTGACTCCACCACCCCCCCTCTGGACAGCCTTTTTCAGTGTCCAACCACTCTTTTGGGGAAGAAGTTTTTCCTACTATCCAACCTGAACCTCCCCTGCCACAACTTGAGGACATTTCCTCTTGTCCTGTCTTCTGGATCTCCATTCTGTCTCATCTTTGTGATTCAGAAGTTAACACTGCTGATTTACTCACTGACTTTTCCATCTCTATCTGTGTGTCCTACTGCTACAACCCTGCTCTTTCTATTCTAAGCTATTAATAATTTCTTCCACCTGTCCCTTGGTTCAGTTTGGCCTTCATTTACCAAAAGTTCAAGGAATGTACAAGGATCTCCATGTAACTGTGCTGGAATCTTAATACTTGCTGATTTGATCAGTGCCATCAACCCATACCATCAACCTTTTCCTTCTTCTGCTGCTTCTACACACATATGTTCCACTCGTTCTCTGTTCATGCAAGCTTTAGAGTTTCTACGATAAATCTCTATGGACAAAACTCAAATGGAAACAGGCTCCTAGCAGAAGGCACAGGATGGTCCAGAGATCTGGGATGAAATAAACAGGGAAGACCATGACTCTGTGCCTAGCTGTCTGCTTTCTGCATGCACAGTGGCTGAGAAGCAGGAGGGAGTGTTTTTCTATTTGTGCAGTCAATGCTGTGAAGAAGGTTGCTGAGCAAGCTGTAAAGAGATGCTGACACATGCTCATACCCATGATGGTCTTGGGGATGGTACAAAGGGAAGATGCCAAACCTGACCTATTAAAACATTCAATCAATGGCCATCTCCCTGCTTTGACTCACCACAGGAGGCATTCACCAGCACTGAGACCCTCCGACCTCTATCCCAGAGCAGAGGACTGTGGCCATGCTTTCACCAAGGATCCAGGGATCACCAGAGTCTCCCTGTTAGGTGGCTGTGTGTCAGTCTAGGTCACCATGAGGCAAACTCCATCATCCTTCCTGCTGTGGGGTCAAGCTTTACCCTCTTGTGAAGTCACCATCCCTGGAGGTGTTCAAGAACTGTGGAGATGTGGCACTGAGGGACAGAGTTAGTGGGCATGGTAGGGATGGGTTGATGATTGGACTAGATGATCTTAGTGGTCTTTTACAATCATAATTATTCTGTAATTCTCTACACAGATGCAATTGGTTGCATATGCCAGAGGAAATAGCTGTGATCCTGTGTGGTATGGGGAGCACAGCAGGAGGGTGTGAGACCTACTTGTGAGGGGCAGAATGGGTTCCAAGTGCACAGTGCTTTCTGGAGAGTCAGCCTGGGACTTCTACACATGGACATGCCTCTCCCTGTTTGAATCATTTTTTGCCCAGGGAATTATAATTCTGTGTAATAATGAAACAATCCAAACAAAACAAATAAAAAATTAAAACAGGAGAGCACAGCTGACTTGGTTGATTCATTTATTCTTCTGATGGAAGCAAATTAGGAAGGTTCCATCAGCAGAAAAACTGCTCAGGGTGAAGAGAGGCAAAATACTCCCATTAAATTTTGCTGCCTTGTCATATTAATCCAGATATTATCTTGGCAGAAGTGGTGCTGCTGTATGTAAACACTTGCAGCACTCTTGGGAGTTTGAAGGAACTGCTGTGCCAGCTTGGATTAAGGCTTCATCCTACCCAGAGCCTTATGCCCATCTTTGACTCACAGGAGACTGCTCAGGACTGCAGCTCTGACCCCCAGCACGCCCCCACCCCCTGCTTCAGTGATACCTCTGTCTCTCCACCACCTGATGTGCTCCTGCTGCTTCTGAGTGGCTGCTCACAGGTGTGCTTAGCTGTGGTTAGGGCCCTCTCCATACCCCATTCCTGCCTTCAGAGTGGGACGGTGCCTGCTTTACCCCAGGCACACCAGGCATATTGTGTTGGCCAGGATGGGGCTACCAGTGTCTGAGGTCTAAACCCCATTGGGAGGTCTGGAGCAATTTCTGCTGCATCACTGAAGAAATGGACAAATTCACCACTAGTGAATCAAGATTTAGGACCTAAATTCAGTGTAAATAGTCTTTTTGTGAGTAAAGATTGGGTAGTACACATCTTAGGCTGCTAGAGTCTCTTCGAAAAGGATGATTTGGGGCACAGATGATGTACAGTGAGGCCATCTGTTCATTTAAGAGCTGGGAGGAAGCTCATTACAAAACAAAAGATGTTCTTACAGATCCAGAAAAACTTCTTCTCTGAAAGAGTGGTGAGGCACTGGTGCAGACTGCACAGAGAGGTGTTGGAGTCACTGTCCCTGGAGGTGCCCATGAAATGTGGAGATGTGGCACTGAGGGATGTGGTCAGTGTGCATGCTGGGGGTGGGTTGTGCTTGAATATCTTAGTGGCCTTTTCCAACCTTCATGATTCTATGAAGCTCGTTGCTCTTCCACAGTGGGATTCAGCCACTGGGCTCCCAATAGCAAACCAACTCCAGGTTTCACCAGGCTACCTCAAGGCCAGCCCCCAGCCTGCAGGCTCTCTGCTCTTATCTCCTTGTCCAGTTCTGCTCTTATAAAGGGGAGTTTCACTAACGCAGGGAAACAGCAGTAGGCAAAGAAATCTTTCAAATTATCACTGGGCCAGGAAAAAAAAGGAGGTCACATCATCCAGCTTGCCTTCACAGTATCCCCTACAGCACTTACCTGCTCACAACACACACATAATTAGGGCACCTGGTGGGAGCAGGAGGGGTAGAGCAGATCCCCAAGCGGATGGGGCACAACTGATGTGTGCTCCCTGTGGAGTCGCAGTGGAGGGATGGATGGAGAAGGATGTGGAGAAGAACATGTCCTGATTGAAGAACTTTAAGAAACTAGGTTATACCTTAATACACTTCTCAAGGAGTTTTGGGGAGGAGTTTGACTTTGAACTTCCTTTATAAAAATAAGAACTGTCCTACATAGGGTGAGCAGAAAATGATATAAGCATTCCCTGGTAACATATACAGCAGCAGTAAACTCCAGAATAGCATCAGCGTGGGATTTATATGCTCAGCAGAGGGCCAGCAGAAACTGGCTGAGATGAGAAACCAAAACTTCTTTGGAAACCAGTGTGTTGGGTCAGTGCAAGAGGAGAGACTTCTGCTGTGAGTGTACAAAGAACTGGGGCATGTGCTGGAGTGAGAGATCCATGCTGAGATGGGACAAGCGGCATTGCCAAGCTGTAGGCTCGCCCTTTGTCCAGGCATCAGGCCCTGCACTGAGGCAGAAATTGCCAAAGTTGTGGGAGAAGCAGCCAAAGCATAGTGGTGACAGTGGTTCTGTGTAGACAAATGGTGTCACTGATCTGGGATGTTTAGGAAAAAAAAAATAAAGCAGCTCAAGAACACCTGCTCTTCCTCAAAACAATTTATCCTGTTATTTCTGTCCCCAAAACAAACTTTCAGGCACATGGAGACCCAAGCTCAGCTCTCTATGGGTTGGTGCCATTTGGGAAGGAAATCTACACAGAGCAGCTGAGCTGGCCATTGCAGAGCCCATCTAATGCTATGCACAGCTCTGCAACAGTTATTCGGTATTCACCAGGTCCTCAGGCCAGCAATGCCAACTGGGGTAAAAGCAGCTAGGTGGACACTCTACAAGCAGCAGCAAGTGACAGTGCTGACTATATTCTGATCATAGAATCATAGAATGACTTGGGATGTACCTTCATGTGCTCCCCTGGGGGTGCCTATGCCTATAGCATCGTGCCATCAGCTCCTTTTTATTGTCTCTTCCAGCTTTGTCTTTTCACTGCAAAGGCTCTTGGGCATCTCAGTGGCCATCAGGGTTTCCCCTGGACTGGCATTACACCGGCTGCCCAGGGTTTTGTCTGCAAATGCTCCATCATCTTCCACATCCTGCAGGAAGGCATTTGAGCTATGCTCTCTGCTCACATCTGCTGTCTCAGAGGGTTAAACCAGCAACCTGCAGAGCCTCACCTGTGCCTCAGTACACAAGTTTCCTTCCAAAGGTCACCATAGAATCCTGAAGAAATTTCGGAGCTGGTGCTTTACTGAAAGTCAAAATCTTCTACCTGCTGTATTCTCTATTTCCATGGATTTTCTCATTGTATACAAAGAAGCTGTATATATTTGCCAGGTAGAGTTTATCACACTGCATTTGTCTCAGGAAGTAATCATTTGTTGGATTGCCTCCCAGGCTCTCTTTTGTTGAACTTCTGCAGAAGTGACCTGGTTTGCATGAGGGTGGTCCAGGGGCACGGACAGAACAGGATACCACGCAGTCACAGACTTCAGCCATGTTCCTGTCGGTCTGGCACAGCTCCACCTTGGTCAGCAGCTCTGGGTCTCAGCCAGCCCAGCCAGGAGCCAAGCTGGCTCTGCATCCCTTGCAGGTGGCTGAACGTGGGCTTCAGGAACCTGAATACAGATGTCAAACCCCTATGGAGGATTTTTCACTCCCTGCAAGGAGAGAAGGGAGGATAAGGTTGAAGAGGAGACCCACAGAGGAACACAGAAACAGGTTTCCAGCATTCCAGCCATTCCTTCAAACTCAGCTTTGGATTAAAGCTCAGATCTGGCTTAACATTGGTCAGCTTTGCAGTGCAAAGATGGGGGTTTGGTGCCATGAGTTGGAGCACTTATCCATGGTAGAGGGAGGAGATACCACTCCACTCTGATAAACTTTTTCCAGTGACAAAAGATACAGTGGCCTAGTCACAAGTTTCTACTGGTATACGGAGATGCTCTGATGAATCCCAAAGGGACCCCGTGGGTCTTTCAGCCCCATGTACATAGCTGGTGTTCTTTGGATGATATTTAACTTCATTTCAGCATATAAATGCCCCAATACTGCTCTGTACCAGTTACCAGCATATTCGGGAGCCAGCAGCTCCCAGCTTGGGTGTGCAGCAAATTGCTGAGATGGCCTCGTGTCAGGCCCTGGCTCACAGCCACATCACTCAGACAGAGGCTGAAATTTTGGCTCTACTGCAAGCAGTGGCAATATTCCCACTGCTTTACATGGGGCCACCATTTTCCTCAGCTCACTGGCATTGCTCCCAGTGCTTTGGCCACAGACACATTGCCCCACTACACGAGATGTCCCAGGGCATCAGACCCTCAGCCTCTGCCTTCATGGGAGACTCAGGGCAAGTCCAAAAGCCATGGTCAATCGGGTTACTTGGTGTCATTACCAGACCCTTGAGAACCAGCCGCTGGGACCAAGTTATGTTTTGCTGCATGAAAAAACAGATCCAGCCCCAAAATATCCTTCAGGACATTGGATGCTCCCTCCCGTTGAAAGAAAACCAAAGGTACATTTTTTAACCCAGTTTATCTTCATCATCATCCCTTCTGGTGCTCTCACACTTTAGGGGATCATGCCTAAAGGATGGGGCAAGGCTGCATGCTAGAAGGACGACTCCATTGCTCCATACCTCCTCCTGCCTCGTGTTTCTTATAAAATCCTCCTGGACAAATGACTAATTCTTCCTGGTGCAGCAGTACACCCCTCCACTTTCCACGTGTGTGCTTTGGAAACCAAACAGAGAAACCCTTGGAGTGGCCAAAGAAAACACGGCCCTTTCTGGGCAAGTGCTTTGCTTATAAATAAACTGATGTATGGACAAATTACCAAGAAGCATAAACACAAACCCTGCCATCGGCCAGGCGTTTCCAGACAGCAGAGCCAACGAGGGGCTCTTCTGGCACTGTCAAATGTTATTGCTGCTACCAGGTTGATTTACAGCAGCTCTTTGTGCGTTGCTGGCTCCTGCAGGGGAGAGGCTCTCACAAGGGACAGTCCTTTGCCTTTCTTCACCTTCTGAATGCAAACCCAACAAAGGAAACCCCAGATCTCCTCTTGTAGCCATGCTACAAAATAAAATAAAATAATAATCGACCATCTTGGTGTGATTTCTTCACTTAACAGCTGTTTATAAAGAATTTCTGAGGGGGCGGGGAGGATCAGACACTGTCTGCAAAACAGATCAGGGTCAGTGCTACCTTCTGCTTCCCTGAATGAGGGACGGGGGATATTTTGGGAACTTGTGGCCTGGAAAGGCAGGAAGGGAGGAGTCAGGATGGAAACACAGGGCCAAGTTCTCATCAGGCACAGAGAAACATTGGAGGTAGTGGAGCTGAACTGCCTCCCTCCAGCACCTCTCCACAACCAGAGATATCCCTGGAAGACCCAAGCTGTGCCCTGGGGAAGGGGATACCCATGGTGCAGGGGGTCTGGATCAAGCCCCATGGGATGAGGCTGTTCGTCAGAATCTGGAGTGAGAATGGCTGTGACTTTCTCCAGCTGGAATGTGGGAGTTTTATGGAGTAAATGATTTTCCAGCCATGCGTGAAAGCAGCAGAGCAGAGTCTATACATTGCCGGGCAGAATAACAAGCAGCAGTCAGTCAGATCGCAGTGGGAATCCCAGGGCTCCTCGGCGTCAGTAGGGCAGAGAGAAAATTCTCAGAACAGGGTGGTTTTTTTTTCCAGAAAAAAAACCTAAAATCATTTTTGACTCTGACATCACCATAGAAGTGGTTGGCTTCAAAGAAACACGGGAACATTCCCAAATTGAAAATATTTGAAGATCTTGATTGGAGATAAGGTTTTTGTGCTTCCCATCCCACTGTGCTCCTTGGTGCTGCGCTCCGTGTGTGTCCCAACAGTGACTACAGCTGGGCTGTGCAATGGGAACAGCTCTCCTAAATCAAAGCCTTGCTGCTTGGGGGATGGAAAAAATCAATAGCTAAATGTTTCATCCCAATCCTCCGTCTCTTACACTGAGCCAAAGGCCCATAGGACAATTTAGGCTATGACTGACTACAATGGGAATTTTCAGTCTACAAATTTAAGTCTTGAAAGTGATGATGCATTTTCCATGACAACAGAGAAAGGATTTCATGGGGGTGAGAACAGACGGTGCTAATCGTCCAAAGGCATTTTGCAGTTTGAACAAAGGAAATTTCTCAGATGCTCACGGTGCACCGTCAAGTGTAAGAGAGGGTCATGAAAACAAACCTGGTGTAATTGTTAAGAAGAAAAGCTCTTCAGGATTCCTTTTGTTGCCTAGAAATAGCGAAACATAAAAATAAGCAAATGATCACCGCAAAAGACACAGATGTGCACCAGAGTGGTGCTCATAATCATTCATGGAGAAACGCAGTTGTGACGGCAAATTAAATACAGTTGTTTTCCATGGCTACAGTGCTGCTTTGTGGTCAGACAAAAGCTTCATGTATTACCAGTCACACATCAGCCGCTCTTTGGAGAAAATAATTCAAGACCTGGCTAAAATATTCATACTTTTCTTGGTGGTTGCTGAAGTCTTGAAGCTGGAGGATTTCAAAGGCTTTCTACTGGTCATCACTACCCAATTACAAGGGTGATCACAGAATTATAAGGGTTGGAAAGGACTTCTGGAGATCACCCAATCCAACCACTGCTAAGGCAGGTTCCCTACAGCAGGTTGTAACGTTCTGCTGTGTGATTACTTTCAAGGATGAAACAGCGCTAGGAATACTGGAAAACGTGAAAAACGTTTCAGTCATATGGTTTGAATTCTGATGATGATTCATCATTTGCCATCAAATTTTTAAATACATGTGTCATCACTCTGTCCAGAAGTGGCTGGATGATTGCATCTCATTGCTCAAGTCACATATGCAAAACATAGCAAAACACAGAGTGAGTTCACTGTGCGATCTTGAGTGCTGAGTAACAAGATTATAAGCTCCTTTCCACAGCAAAGGGCTTAAGAACTGCAGAGGGGTTGGTGTTTTCCATGTTAAACATGAAGGAAAGTTGAGGCAGCCCTTCACAAAGTGACCCTCTCCATTGGCATTCAGTGGGAGCAGCCCAGCTGAGATCTTCATAGTCCTTTAACACAATACAGATGACCTGAGAGAGGGAAAGTGCTTTGTGCACAAGTGTTAAAGGCTTTCGACAATCATTTTAAAATGCATCATGCATCATAATGCATTTAAAATGAGACCACTTCGCTCTTTTTGCACCAAAATTTAAGACATGTATTGACTGAAGTGTCACCGCAGCCAAGGACTGGCACCCAATCCCCCAGCTGTAAGGGCAGCCTCTGTGGAACAAAGGCAACAGCACAGCAGCGTGGGGTAAGTAGAAAAGGTTTATGTTTGGCTGTGTGCATTAAGCTTCAAACACCTGCATGATGATATCAGCAAATGAAATTCACTCAACCTGATTCAGTCATTCTCCTTGAAATGAATGCTGACTTTTCTGGTAACCACAAACATCGAGTGTGGAAACTTCAGAGCAGGTTTGCTGGGAGCTCTGTGTATTAGGAGGGAGCATGCACATGGCTTAGCTCTCTTGAGTTAGGGAAGGGTCTGACCATGAACCTGAAAGCCCCAATTGTTTCTGTTCTCCAAAACTAAAGGGATCTCATGTGGCAGTTATGGATGTCTCAGTGTGTGCCATGTATGAGCGGATCTTCAAAGACCACAACAACCTACTGTGTTTCAGTTCTGATACAGGATGAGTCTCAGATTAACCTCATCTGTCCATATAAAGCATTACATAGATTGGTTTAAAAAAGAAAAAAAGAAAAAAGAAGTGAAGAAAATGTGGATGCAAACCTCATTGTCCTCTTGTCTAAGAGTAATAACAAAAAGCTCCTCAATGAGGAACTCCTTGGTAGGAAGGCTCCCAGAGATGCCTGTGCTCCCCAGTGAGTCTTTTGAGACACTTCTTCCCAGTGTGCCCAAATGGGTCATTAAAGAAAGTCACCACCTCCCTAATGGCTTTTGACTCCAAGATCATTTTACCAAGGAAGAAATAACCTCAGTGGGGTGAGGGGCAACCCAGTGCCCCCTCCTTGGCTGAGCAGCTGCTTGAGCTCAAGACCTCATGAGATGCATGAGCTGGAGACCCACCAGCTTGACAGCACAAGGGAAAATGGTTTCCAACTAAAAGAAGAGAGATTTAGGTTGGATATAGGAGAAAGTTTTTCACACTCAGGGAGGTGAGGCAGTGGCACAAGTTTCCCAGAGAGATGTTGGTGCCCCATCCCTGCAGACAGCCAAGGTCAGGCTGGACAGGGCTCTGAGCACTGATGGAGATGTGGGCGTCCTGTTCTCTGCAGGCAGTTGGACCAGATGTCCTGTAAGGTCCCTTCCAACTCAAACAATTCTGTGATTCCATTGATTCTAAAATAAACATCCTGCATTTGAGCTGACCAACATACTCCACTCCGATTTGGACAGAATTTGTGCTCCTGCAGTTGCTGTTTTGGAGGCAAAGCTCTGGCAGTTCCATTGCACACAGCCAAGTTTGCAGTGCTGCCTGGTTTTGCAGCACCCACAAGGAGCTGTGCAGTGAGTTTCCCACTGAGCTGTGTGGAGGTGTGCTGCTGCCCAGCTTGTGTTTTGGGCTGGCATAGGCACAAACCCGAAACAAAGGCTGCTAGGAAAGCTGGTGTGCAGGGCTCTTTGTTCCTGCTTTCTGGAGTCACAGTGAGTAATTTTATACCAGCACAGGCTGGAAGGGAGCCAGGCAGCACAGCAAAGTGAGACAGTCTCCATTTGGCTTATTAACTTCTTTATTGATCTCAATAAGCGTTTTCTGAGAAAAAAATATCCCCTCTCCTGTGGACCAGCATGGGGTAAACAGATTGGAGTGCAGGCCAAGACCCACATGTCACGTTTCCTTTTGCTCCAAGAAACCCAAGCTGGAGTGCAGGAGTTCCTTGGCCGTGTGCCCACGAGCACCAGCTGTCCCCATGCCCTCCATAGGGATGTGTAGCTCCAGCCTCTCTCTTACCTCTCTCTGGGGAAGGGAAACCAAGAACTACCTAAATAAAGCAAATGTTAATTGGTTAAAAGGACTTAAGTGGGTTGATTTGCTTTGCTTTGCTTTCTATTTTGGTGCCATTTTTTTTGGAGAAGCAGAGTGTGCAGCAGCATGGAGGTCTCCAGCTGGGCAGCCTGTCCTCTGTACTCACATCTCATCCTGATACAGGAGAAATGGGGAAAAGAAATAATAATTCCAGCAACCTAGATGGAAGATGTGTGGAATCAGCTAAATTGCAAGGAAATAAGCATTACTTCAATCACTTGCCCCAGATTTCTGCCAGCTAATTTGATACTGGGTATCCTCCACTCAAAAAAAATATTTCTGCAATGCCACGCAAAGCACTGATGTGCATGACATCAGCCCATGGGCATTAGCTATCTGAGGAGCTCTGTTATGCCCTGTCCAGCAGATATAACCTTTGTACAAGAGATGATGTTCAGTGGATGTATTTTCTGGCTATTTCTGGAAAGAGAATGCAATAATCCTCAACTCGGATATGACGGTTTCCAGCATAAACAATCCAGGCTGGCTTTGTACCACGGGTTCTGGAGTCTGGAAACATCATCACTGAGGATGTTTATTTGACTGTTTTCATTTTTTTATTATTCTTTGATTTGTTTTCAGTATCTGCATTCATCTGAAACAATACAATGCAGTCTAACACCAATATTTTAATACTTACACAACCTGAATATCTTTCCCATAACGTTTCGGCATTTTTTGATTCAGAAGTTGAGAAACAATCAACCTACTTTGCAGTTTCCATTCAGGACACGGCACTCTTCCAAGATGTCATAAAGCCTAAGTATGTATTCTATATACAGCAACCAACATTGAGAGCATCTGTTATCCTTGGCATAGGTAGTCACATATTATAGCTGCAGAAACAACATTCCACGTCCATCCTCAGGCTGAAAACATATTCCTAAACATGTTTATACATTGAGCATCAATGCTCAGCATTTGGTTGGCCTTTCATCACTTAGGTGATGTTTCTCAGAGCATGTAGGATTGTCGGGTTCTATGAACTTGAATTCACGCTGTACTGACAGCTTCCCAGTGCTGTCGTGGGACACTGTGACGACATATTGTCTTCTGACAACATAGTTTCCCCTGAGGATATGTGAGGACAGACTCATCACTCTGACTGTAAACATACCCTGTGCAGATGTCTCCATCTGAGCCACACATCCAGGCTCCCTTTGAATACAGAGGAGAGGAAACAAGCACTGTGCCATGAATTCTAAATATAAGATGGAACAGAAGTGATTACACAAGAAATCTGGAGTCTGTCTGTGGACACTGGATGAGATCAATCTCCTTTTCCCAACTGTGACAGCTCCTAAAGCTGACATGTACTTAAAACCATTGATTCTCAAGGGTACCCCTGTTGCTCCAAACTGGATAATGCTCGATATGGTTGGGGCAGGAAATTTAGTACTGTGGGAAGTGTGCTTTCCAGACAGACTGATTTCTTTCTGGCTGGTTTGGGCCTGATGAGATGTATGGGAATCCGAAATCCTTTCCGGGCCATGCTGCATTGGGCAACCTGGGGAGTCACCGCAGCTGCTCTTCAATGTGAGGACTGCACGTCCATCCTCAACTCCTAGATCGAGTTCCCAAAGGCACCCACTGCATGGTACATATCCCAGCAAGCAGGTAAAGCATCTGGCATGACTCATCACACAACAGCTAGAGGCATGGCTATGCATTTTCCTTCTGTCCCCTTGTTGCCAGTGGACTAAAAGTCACTGGACCAAAATTTTCCCCGTGGAAATGGTTTAGAAAAACACATACAATCCTGGAAGGTGGTTACGGTGAAGTTGAATCACTGCTGACACTTTAAAACACCAAGAAGGTCTCAGAAGAAGCACTTAATCTCCTTCAGTTAACTCTAATCCCCCCTTGAGAGGAAGCCCCCACTCCACAGAGCTAGAAAACACTGGAAATTGGAGGTGGGGTCCACCTTTGAAACATATGAGTGTTTTTTTCCACCCTCCTCCTCCCTGAAAAAGCACCTTTCTCAAAATATCTACTATAAACCTCTATATTTATTCAGATCTGCTTTCGCTCACAAGTAAATCTTTAGGGAGTGAAGCACCAGAACAGGGAACAAGTTAATTTGGTACGTGCCCTCCTCAGCCTAGTGTTACAGCAGCAGAGAAGCGTATTTTTGTCCTCTTCCTCTGAGATATTTTTAGCCACTCAAGTGACTTGTGGCAGTTCCCTGAGGCTAGAGTGATTCATAAGGTTTGGAAGAAGGGCCGCAGAGACAGTGCTGGAGCTCTTTTTGGGAAGCGAGAGTCAGCCCAATAAAATCAAGAGCTAGTTTCAAAGGCATACGGACATTGAAAAATGGAACGGAATTTCCAGAATGAGGTTTTAGGCTCTGCCTGACTGGAGCTGTTGAATTTTCTGATTATTATATCATGGAGGGGGAGGGATCTATCTTTTTTTGATGTTGATGAAAGCGAGTGATTAATATCCCAAGCTGGACGCAAGAGTGCACCATGGAAACTCCCTCCTTCCCCCATCAGCATCAGCATCTTTTAACCCTGTCCTAGGCATCAACTCTCATTTTTGTCCTCCCTCCTCCCCTGTAGCCCCATTGGGTGTGCAGCACGCATCAGTTCTATCCCCTCCAGACCTATGCCCCTATATCTCTGACATGTCAGTTCCTATGAAGGGCTTCCACAAAATTTTTCAAGCTCTTCTTTGTAGACAAGTGGGCTTTTCTAGCATTTGTAAAGTTCAGATACCATAGGGAGGTGGAGAACAGATCAGCTCTCCTACTCCTCCATATCTGGTCTCCCCTTTCCACAGGCACTCCCTAAGGTACTGTTCAAGGTCTGCTTCCCTCTAAACTGATGAAAACCATAGCAAGGAATCTCACATTAACCCATGGGGAGATGAGATGAGGTTGATTCAGAAGGAAAGTCCCTCTTCTAGTCCTCCTTATTGCTGCATTTTGGGATGGGGCATACTTCCAATGTTCTTAGGCCTCCCACTTAAGCCCCTTTGAGATATGCTGAGTTGGAAGAGTTGGAAAAGTGGTACCGAGAGAATTTTTGTTATTTTTCTGCTACCTGGAAGAACATTAGTTGCCTGCCCAGCATGTCATTTTAAGGACAGTAAATGGCAAGCCTGTCCAGTAACACATTCCAGGAGAGAGCAACCCATGGGGCTATGATGAAACAACTGCAACAAACTGCTTCTGGCACCTCACAGGGAAGTCAGAGTGCTACTGACCACTGCTGGAAGATATGAGGGCCTTAGGAATAGGGTCTCCTAGCAGGAAGCATCTCTAGGAGGTGCAAAAGATCTTGAGACTGACAGAAGGATAGGAAAGCAAGGGAAGAAGAGGCTTGATCAGTGCTTACTGCCTGGTGTAAGTGTCTGAAAACCTTGTCTTGAGATGCTCCTTGAGGCTGAAGCAGGAGCCAGGCTTCCAGCCTCGATTCTTTATGTGCCTGGTCATGTGGACTCTGTTGGACTCCAAACATCCCTCAGCAACAGTATTTTGTGGTCAGATAATTCATGGCTGCACTTGCATGTACATTGTAAGCGACCCAACTATACTGGGCAGCTCTTGATCAACGAGTCCTTCACAAGCTGTTTTTTCAATGGACAGGGGCCAGTGAGATCATGTGCTCAGAAGTCAATTATCTTTTGCCGTCACAAGCTTGGACACGACAGTCAGGCTCCAGAAGTTATTTACAGCAAACCAACCAAGCCCTTTGGCAAAGCGGCTGGTGAACTCCACCACCAAATGCAAATGCTGAGCCCAGGATCTTTCTCCCCATGACCAGAACTGCTTAAAAACAGCTTCTTCAAGTCCTGTCTTGCCTGGGATCAGCCTTAACCCACCGCTGCAGAGGAGAGGCAGGTCTACAGTGTTCACACTAGCTTGGTGTGCTTCAGGCGATCACAGCAGTGATGGCTCCTCCTGCAAGCTGGATGCATATCTCATCCACAAACTGGTGGGTTATATTCTGCTTACATGGGGACACAGTTATGAAAGGACAAACTTAGTTGCTAGCAGTGAGGAGCAGGCAACCACTTTGCATCTTTACGTCCAAGGTTGCCCCTCCTCAGACCATGGCCACATGGAAAAATTGTTTATCAGGTTGTACCCCAGAATAGCATGGGCAGTGAAAGGTGATTGTGTACTAAGACAATATTGATTAAGCCCCAAAGACATGCCAAGTCCTGCAGAGGAGGTATGTGGTTCTCAACTGCGTGTTAAATAGACACAGAGTCTTCTAAGGGCATCAAAGCCAGTCTGGTCTGAGGGGTCTGCCCAGCACTAGAAGGACTGGAGAGGAAACCAAACCCATCTTAAGATCATGAGAGCGAGGAGTAGACAAATATATATATATGTATATATGGAGCACATGGGAACAAGGGCTGCAGGGTAAAACCTCACCACACACGGCAGATGAGTTGTTCTGAGTACAAGTTTCCCACTGGAGGATTTGATCACCCTGGAACAAAAATTTTTCGTAAGCACAGGCCAAAATGAAATGTCTGATTTTGTATTTGTGGAAAGCCAGTTGCATTTGGAGCTTACAGGCTTTGCCTTTCAGTGTTTTTGATTAATGGTTAATAACGATGTTCTAACAAGAGTAAATGCATCATGCTTTGGATATCTACTGAGCAGTCTTGTGATTATGTTAATGTTTGTGTTCTGACGTTAACAGAAAGAAACAGCTTAGTGTTACAGAGTATAAATTTGTTATCATATCTGTTCTGGAGCAAATGTTAACTTTCTGGGTTTTCCTCCAAATTTAGAACCTTACTTTCAAATAAATCTTTGACTTATTTATATTTTGTGCTGTACAGAGTGACTGAGGTTGGAAGGGATCTCTGTAGATCTCTAGCCCATGTCCCTTCTCCAAGCAGGGTAATGTCCAAAGCAGGATAAAAAACACCCCAAAGATGAGACTCCCACAACATCTGCAGGCTGCTTTTCCAACTTCCTCCCTAGGGCAACTTGTGCAAGAGACCCACAGAGAGTGAAGGGCACATTCCAGCAGTACAGATCTTCTGGGAGCAAGAGGAAGAGCTCAGTTCCTGAAACACTAGTGTCCAATGCCAGCTTGGATGCTGGAAGAAAATTCCCATGGGGTTGGCATATGTGGCATGGGAGCTGCAGGCTGCTCATATCCCCTGGAAATGGGTGGAGATGGTTGTGATACCCATAGCATCATAGTCTTATACCCATACCCATAGTCTTGGACACATCTGTCCAGACGTTTTCATTGCTCCTTATCCCAATCCAGGGCAACTGAAGACGTAACCTTGCCTTGCCCCACTCACAGGCAGAACCAGACCCTGCTCCTTGGCCAGGTCTTCTGCATGTGGAGGGGATCCTCAGTAGCTCTCCAGGCATCCAGTCTTTAACAATTATTTCTCTATTCTGGATTATACATCACCTGCTGCTCCAGGAACAAGCAAAAACAAATATGTGCTCTTGTCCACAAGACTCTTCTAGATAAAACTGTATATTATGCCTAGGTTTAATGCTGCAGACTGTGTCATCCAAAAAATACCACCATATTGCTGCAGGCATCAGAAAAATCAGCAGTTAGATTTCTTTGGATGGGAAAGGATCTAACCTCTTTGTGCTCTTGCAGGAAGATGCAGAGAAAAAGATGAAGATTTCCTATATCTACATTCATACACTGTGCTCTGAATTTCCTTCCTTTCCTCTGACTGATGCTGTTAAAGAAAGAATGGGTGAAAATCATGTCTTGCCATGAAAAACAAAGATGCTACGGGACAAGAGTGTGTGCTCCTCAGCTTGGAACAGAGCTGAACTGTGATTCATGCAAGGCAACATGAAACTCAAACCACAGACTGTTATCCTGGAATAAATCACCGAAGAGGAGGAAGACTGAGAGCCATGTGGAGGAAGAGTGGAGACATGCTACCAGCACTGGGCAGATAGCACAAATGGACACAGGAATAACAGCAGGACCCCCTGACTCCCTCCAGGGTCTGAGGCACTCATCAGGAGACACTTCTCAGATCTCAGAGCCCCCTCTTTGCTGCTGCATCAGAGACGTAGGTGATCAACTGGGGCACTGGGGTTGAATTTAGGGACCTGTTGTGCCCCTACTAACTTAATGCATTATATTATACAGTCCATGTTCTGGACCATTCATTGGGGACCAGGTGACAGAAATGCTTGCCTCACTTGTGCAGAAAGCTGTCAGGAGCTTCCAGAAGAGGTGAACCATGATTTGCAACTATATGAAGTTTAGGAAAACATACTGCTGTTGAAATACATAAACATTTGGGATGTGCACATCAAGTAAACCATGGAATAATACTTCTTCAATTTTAAAAGAAATATAAAAGATGCCCACATCAAAAACAGCAATAAGTCAGAGTCATGGTAGGAAATATGCTCTGGATCATTAGCTAGCATCATGAAAAGCAATGTAATTATATAAAAGTTACAAGTAGTTTCGTTGAGAGAGATTGATTGCTTACTTGCACCAAGAGGAAATTATTTCATAATTCCTCTTCTGGATGTTTCCCAGATCATAAAGCACTATGGTTTTCATTTAGTTCTAACTGGCAGAGCAGCAGTAAGTGAACAGAGATGGAGGAAAGGGACTTTCTCCATGCATTAGCAGCTGTGTGGTTGGAAACTCAACTCCAAGCAAGGCTGAAAGCACTCTGCACACAGTGCTGAGCTAACTTGGACCCAAAACATCCCAACAAGGAGGGAAGGTTGGTACAGCAATCCTAAGGCCTGGTACTGCTCACAATTCACCTTTGGTGCCTTGCAGTACACAGTGTTTTAGCTCTCATGTGGGGACAACTGATTTTTTTATTGTATAGTAAAGTAACTCTTGTTGCCCTTGGCATTTGTGCCTTAATGTACTGCACACTGACCCATGGGGACAGAGGTGGCAGCCCCAGCCCCATGTGCCACCTCTTGCCACTCACTTGTTGCTGCCACCCACCAGCTCTCCCCTGAGCTGAAGCACTTGTGGAAGGCTTTCTCAGAGGAAATCCAACATCTTCAGCAAGACCAAACCACCCAGCTGCCCTGTTCAGCACCGTGGTGCTGCTGGTGCTCACCTAGAAGGCACCAAGGAGGCACTGGGGCTCCCAAAGCAGAGGTCAGGCATGGTTTGTGCCTATCATCTGCAGCCTGTGGGCTGCAGGGTAGATTCAGACTCTGATTTTTGGGACTGCTATGCCCAGAGGGATGTAATGACTCACAGTCTGGCAGCCAGCTGGGAAATTACCATCAACACAAGCCAGGTTTATGGTGTAAGTAAGCAAACGTATTCCCAAGAGTCAAACAGTAGAAACACATTCATGAATGGTACAAAGGAGACAGAAGAAATGAAGGGAAACCAGGCTTGGCTCTATGAAGATAATCCAAAGGTTTCTCTCATTCTCTTCTGGATTGTTGTGCACAGGCACATAGTCAAGTTTTATATACTTTCTGCTTTCAAGCTCACAATTACTGAGGAGGACTCGGGACTAAATTTGCTCATTAAGTCTCTTTTCTGAGATGAGTCTGAATGAAGTCTTGGGAAACGCCTACCCATCTTCCCAACTGAATTCTTGTTTATTTGGTTAATTAGGAGTTTCCAAGACTGCTCCCTCCACACATCCATCAATAGATGGCACTTGCACTTCAGTAGACATACGTCAGTTGGAAACATCCCTCTCCACCTGAGTGACCACGTTCATGTTCTACCTCCAGCCTTTCCCCACCTTATGTAGAAGATTTGCAACCTGAAGAGCACACACTTCGTGCACTCTTACAGATAGGACTAACACTGATTGCTCCTACATTGCTGCTCTGAGACCATGGCAAGGAATCACCAGTTCTGGGGATGCAGAGCTGAGAGCTGACCCTTAATCCAACCTCTGAAGGATGCTGTGGCACTATCCAACAGATGGCACTTCAGAGAAGTGGCACTTCACTGTGCATCTAGTTAATGAGGCTTCCAGACACGCATCTTCCTCCAGCCCTGGGTAGGAGATGGATTAACTCTCTGGGAGCCCATGGGACCAGAAACATAGTATTAAAGGTTCCAACCTCCTTTCCAAACTGAAGACTGCATCCATCACTGTCCCGCTCTGCAGTAAATTCCTCAGGCTGCTCACATGCCAAGCAAAGAATTATTTCCTCGTGTGCATTTTAAATTTATTGGCCATTCATTCCATGAGAGCCCATCCTTACCCACCAGAGGCAGTTAGGACCAGGCTGCCTCAATGAACCCCTCCAGAGTCTTCCCTCCCTTGATAACTTCTCCAGCTTTCCCTGTTGCCAAATTAAGGATTCTTTGTAGGGTAGCATCCACACTGCAGCAGCCTGGAGTCAGGAGCTCAGACATGGGCACCCAGTGATGTCTTAGAAAAGTTAGTGTAGTTAAAGCACCAGTGACTCAGCACAGGGCTCCTGAAGACCTGACCTGAAGATGGAAGTCAGGTAGGACAAGCCAGACCACCTCTGGAGGCACTAGATACCCATGTTTACATGCATGAACCACGTGCTAAACTCCAATTATGAGGCAGGAAGGGTAGGAACACACACAGTCCCTGACCTGGGCATGGCTCTGCAGCTGACAGTGGACAAGGTCTGTACTCAAAATGACCAGACCAGATGTAGAGTTGTTTTGCATTGCATTCCATCCCCAGTCTGGTGTGAAAGATGGAGAACAGTAAGGAATAAGGGACAAAAATATCCACAGTGTGAAACAGCAAGGTACAAGGGGATGTTCCTGCACAAATATCCCCAGCTGAGTACAAAACACAGGAAATATATCTCCCTGAACTTATGGCCATGAAGTACCTTGCAATTGAGAGAAGATAGCTTGGTGTAGCTTATTCTAGTCACCAGGACTGGCGAGACGCTCTAGACAGGGATGGGCCAGTCAGGATCTGTGCCTTGGGATGGAGATAAGTTGGGTTTCCCCAGCTCCTGCCCTGAGAATCTTCAGATTAGGGAACACTGGAGCAGGAACCTGGTGAACAGATCATCCCAGAGAAACTGAGGTTCACTTAAGTCACCATCCCAACTTCTGTGGGAAAATATCTGCTCTTCCAGGGCCTAGAAGCCACAAGAACCGTTTTGGGGTTTTAGTCTCAGGGCTTTTTGGGCTCAGTTACGTTGCACCAAGGCAGCAGGCACACTTCTGAAAGCAGTCAACCCATTACCCCTTTAGGAGAAAATAATAAAAACCACATTTCTCTTTCCTCCAGAGCTAACCTGACAGCCCCCAGTCTGAGAGTTGGAGAAGGTTTTTTGGAGACAGACAAGGTCAGACTGGACAAGGTTCTGAGCACTGATGGAGCTGTGGGTGTCCCTGCTCATAGCACGGGGGTTGGACCAGATGGCCTTTAAGGTCCCTTCCAACTCAAATGATTCTATGATTCGAATTTTTGTGGATTTTAGTGGGAGGGTCAGATGGTTCGGCTGGAACCTGGACAGCAGCATGATGGAGATGGGACCTGCTGAGCCAGTAGAGCACAATGACAGGATCTCTTTGTCTGTTGGAACATTGCACAAATCAAAGGATGTTTACCCAGCTTGTGGGGGATCACTTGATTGGAAAGTACATCCCCAGAGCTGCAGTCATGCTTGTCTGCCTGCCAACCCTCCCACCTCCTCCAGAGCCAGAGCCCCAACCACATCTAAGCCTCCCAGAAACTGTGCAGGCTAAGCAGATTCACACAGATAACAGTCTGGGCTCTAATGTTTTCTTCTTCTTTCCCTCTCTTCTGCTCCTCCAGCCGCTGTGGCAGACCTTGCTTTCACTGGAGATGTCACACATCACATGGAAAGAAGTCACCATGGGCAGAGCTGTCAAGTCTGGGGTCTGCCTGTTCCTCCAGCGAAGGTGCCAAGTCCGTGTTAAATCAACTCAACCATGAGTCTGTGCAGCCCGAACACCCCACTGCCCCATTTCTGACATGTAAATACAAGTAAAACCTGTTTTTATCACCCTGCATCTGCCATCCATGCTCCAAGGTGCACACTTTCCCAGGAAACACAGCCAGCTCTCCGGCCATAGCTATGAGACAGCGAGGAAGGGGCTGGGTGCTGCAGCTAGTTGTTACCACTGCAGGAGAGGTTGCATACATCCTTCTGATGGCAACAGTGAGCTGTCAGAGCAATGGAAATGAATGGAAAAGCTTCACACAGCGGAATAATTTGGGCTGTGTATCAGACAGAAGGTTAATGCATATATGAGAAGATCATGCTTTGCATTTTAATAGTGCCTTTCATCTGCAGAGCACTTGAAAGTGTTTATAAATAAGCCTGCCACATCCCTCCAGAGGAGACTTAATTTCTTTTTAAAGTTGGCCAACTGCACAGGAGAGAGGAACTCAGAAGGGAGCTGAGCCTGGTGCTGTGAGCTGCGACCACATCTCCTGCTGCTGGGGCACAGAGCCAGCACCCTGTGTCACCTCAATGCCCAATTCAGGACAGACAAAAAGCCCCTCTTCCAGGAGCTTTAGCATGGACCACCCCAAATCACAGCCCACAAACTGGAGAAGAGGCAGGTCCCTGCTGCCCTACAGAGCATCAGGAGCAGCCTGCATGGGATGGTGTACCCCTCTCCCTCTGGTAGAGCAGCTCAGGGAATCACTGGTCCTGCCTGCCAAGGTTTTTGGGGTGCAGGTAGAAAGGAAGAGGGTGAAACTGCTGAAATCAGAGATCAAACCCCAAGCAAGCTGCAGAGCCAACCTGCCACCAGCTGCATAGATGGATGGCCCATGTCCCCAGTATTCAGCTGTCACCAGAGAACAATCCCAGCTCCTTGTGCCAGCACCCACATCACTGCAGTTAAGGAAATATCAGCAAGGAAGTGAGAGCCCAAGGGGCTGCACCAGGAGATGGGAATAGATCCTGGGACAGCAACCCATGGGAGGAAGCAGCCCCACGTCAGGCTGGACTTTCCTGCCCTTCCCAGAATAGCTCTGTTGTTCTGCTGCCCCTTTCTGCTTAGTCAACTGAGCTCCCATTAGCTCCTTTTTTGCAGCCTAGTTAGTGCACAGGATAAATGGGCTGATTGTTTTCCCTTTGCCTTGAGTGAAGGGGTATTTTGTTTGTTAAGAATTTATGTTGTTAATAAGGACTTTCTCATACTCAAAAATAACCGAGGCTGCAATTGTTCACCTCCCCCCCCCCCCCCCCNAGAGCTCCAACCTGTTTCCCTCCCCCCCCCCACCCGCCTCTGGCCTTCTTATCTGTGCTGGAGGACTCACAAGGAGAGCTGTGGCCAAAGCATATGCAGCGACTTGCTAAAAATATGCCTTGAAGAAAGAGAAAAAAGAAGGCATTGCAAGAGTGGCAAAGGGCATTAGCAAAGTTCTTTGGCCTACACTATCAAAAGAGCCCATTTCAAGGGCATCTCCAGATGTTTGCTGAGGACATCTGGTCCAGGTGGTATGTCTGTGGGGAGAAGACTTCTCTCTGCCCCATGGCTCTGAAGGACAGGCTCACCCCACCCCAGCACATTTTTGATCCACCAAGGTTTCCCTTTCAAGTGCTGCAGATGGTGCGGGGCAGGGCTGAGGGCAAGCAGGCAGTGAGTGGCAGCACAGGGCTCTCTGCCAAGGAGACATGGGTAGGATCCATCCTCAGCCTTCAACCCTCCCGGCACATGGGGAGCCAGCCCCACGCCACACCTGGCACTAAGGACCAGCAACCAGACCAGGATAAGCCATGTTCAAGAAGGTCTCAGAGGTTTCCTTCACTGCCTCTCCATCCCTGCAGACAGCCAAGGTCAGGCTGGACAGGGCTCTGAGCTCCAATGGAGCTGTGGGTGTCCCTGCTCACTGCAGGGAGTTGGACCAGATGGCCTTTAAGGGTCCTTTCCAACTGGAAGGATTCTATGATCACAGCACACACTACAACCAAAGCTCAGACCTCAGGGCAGAGCCATCTCCTGTGGTGCTGCAGCTGCAGCTTCACTGCAGGAGCACTGCATGGGCCGGAGTGGGGGAAACTGAAGTATGCAGCAGCTTTGGAACAGCTTTGTGTTGCTTTTCCAAGAGTCTAATTTTTGCTTTCTGGCCTAAACCATGCTCATTTTTTCTGCAGCAATGAAGATAAATGGCAATAAATCTTACGCAGTCATTTTGTGGAGCCAACAGTGATCTCAGCCCTGAGGTATTCCAGTATCCCACAGCCCATGATACACCCTAAGGCCCCAACACAGCAGCTTCTAGGAGTCTGTAGCTTCAAACATACAAGTATCTCCTTCAAGGAGGTGAGCAGTCCCTCTGAACCCAATGATGCCTCTGGATCAGCTCCTAAATCAGCAGCCTGTATGCAGCAGAATGCACTGCTGGCACCACAGCCCCATCCACCACCCTGCAGGACCACTGGGAGCCCAGTTTCCCCTTTAGGGCAGCACTCAGTGGGGGCAGGACCCAGCCTGCAGGGCCTCCCACATCTGCCGGGCAAGTTGAGGCACATGCAATTCCCTTCCTAGTCCCTCTAGCAAGCATGCACAGGGAGGATCTTCCTGCAATATCCAGCCTGACAAACTGCTGCTTTATGCTGCATCCATGAAAACGGGCTGTTCCCAGCATCCTGGGGCAGGCTTTGTCAAAGCTCTTATCATAAAATGAGGTTAGAAATTCCTGAGCTTGCAGAGCTGGTGCCAAATTGTGGCCCTTATCTCCATCAGTTTCTGTGGAAGGATGAAAGAGCCTGGCCTGTGCCACAAGCAGGGTGACCACGGGGCAGTGATGAGTGGCAGTGTCTGGGGGCTCTCTGTACAGCATCAGTACATACATGCAGCCCTATGCACATGTACTGCCCCTATTCCCAATGGCCCAGCCTGTTCGCTCCTGCACTGGACACAAACCCAACCAGTCACTCTCTACCTCTCAAGTCCAGACCTACAGGGTGTTCAGTGACCTTCCAGGACCCTCCTGGCTCTGCCCACTCATAGCTCTGCCCATGATGCCCTCGTGCTTCATGTCCCCTGCTGGCAGGGCAGCACTGCATTTGAGGAGGTGTCCAGCGGGAAAATTGAGACACAGACAGCATCCAGTGCTGGCTGATTTCTGCTCACCCCATGGCTCAGCAGCAAGGGCTGCATGCAGGACCTGCACACAGGGCTGCTCAGGCTGCTCCAGCCCTGCACTGCTCTGCTTGCAGCTGCAACCTGAACGGGACTGCTGTGAGATATGGATTGGCAGCGCAGTGCAGGCTCTGCGAGGGACAGGGGGAGAGCAGCCCCGGGAGGGGGGGAGGTGGAGGGAGGGGAGCTGAGATTATTGGACAACAAGATCATTCTTTTATTGATAGTGGATAGCAAGATAGTTGATAGAGAGCTGGCGGGTAGCTCATGTTGGATTCCACGCATGGAATCTGATGAGTTTTCAAAGGATCCAGTTTTCCCTGGTGACCGTGACTGGGAGGAAGGGTTGGAGGGCTCCTTATCTCCTGTTCTGGTGCGGCATGCTTTGTTGTGGGAGTTACCTCTGCCTCAATGGCTCGTGTTCTTAGAACAACAAAAACAGTCACTCGATGTGGCTCCTGGCTGGGCCCTGCACTCTGCCTTATCTGGTGATGCTGGGACATGTGTGGGGGTCCTGTGCATGGCACTGATGGGACAGACGAGTTCCCTCCTTTACTTCAGATGTCCCTCCCCAACCCTTCTCTAATGGGAAGATGGATTATTCTGTCCTTCAGCAACTCAGAGGTCTCCTATCTCATCTCAAGACAACTCTGAAAGTTAAGTGCTCTCAATTCCAGGAGCTTTACTACAGGTCCTGGATGAAGTTCACCTGAGAGACATCCCAGGGAGGGATCTGTGGGTAATGAGATGTAGATTAAATGTAAGGAGAATCTGAGTGAGATGCAAGTTGCTGTAGTGAAGGCAGCATCCCTCTGGAGTGGAGTGTCCTTTAACCTCCTGAGAGGAGGTTGCAGTGAGGTGGGGAGTCGGTCTCTTCTCCCACGTAACAGTGACAGGATAAGAGGTAATGACCTCAAGTTAATAGAGGAAGTTCTGAGTGGATATTAAGAAAAATATCTTCCCCAAAAGAGTGGTCAGATACTGGAACAGGCTGCCCAGAGAAGTGGTAGGTCACTGCCCCTGCAGGTGTTCAAGAAATGTCAGGATGTAGCACTGCAGGACATGGTTAGTGGGTGGATGATTGGACTTGATGACCTGTAGGGGTTTTTGCCAACCAGAATGATTCTGTGATTCTGTTTCTGTGAACCCCTGTGGGTTGGGATGGAGCCCAAAGAAATTTAGAGTAAACTTCTTAATTACATCCTCTCTGTTTCCAGTGTCAAAAATTCATTATTGTTCTTTTCCAGTGGTTCTCTGGCTCCATTTTAAACATAGGTTCACATAATATGTAATGTGGAGCACATCTGCCCATACAGCAGCCTGCCCCCTGCAGCCTACAGTGGTGGGCCCCTTAGAAATCACTCCATTGCCATGCAACAGTTGATGCTTTGCAAGGACAGCCCCAGCCCAGCACCCTACTCATAGGCAAGCCCCAGCAGCAGCTGGCCTCAATGGTTCCTCTCTTCCACACTGCTGGGAAATGCAATGGTGAAGGAGTGGGGCTGCTCCCTCCCTGCTGGCACTTGGCATGCAGGTGGAAGTCAAGGCTTTGTTCAGTCCCTATATGTGCACAATGACCCGTGCTGCTTGCATGCTCTTTTGAAAAGCTCCAGAGTCGAAGATCTGGAGGGAATGCTGCCCACAAAGGCTAGCTACACACTGCCTCAGGCTTCCAGGGCCATTTTCCACACATCCCCCCTACATCAGCATCAGAGGATGATCCTGAGCCCAGTAATGGGGCTCAGGTCACGACTTCCATTTTGTGCCCAGCTGGAGCTTAGCTACAAAGGTTAAGGTTATTTCTTTCAGAAGCTGCCATGAATGCAGCATCAAGGACCTGAAAAGGAAGCCTGGATGGCTGGTACAAGTCAGAGCTGACTGTGGGTAAGCTACTTGTAGCAGCCCTGTTGTGAGCAGCTGCTGGATCAGCCTTCTGAGGCCAGCACCATCAAGAGAATCATGAAGGTTGGAAATGACCACTAAAATTACTAAGTCCAACCCCAACCCATCCCCACCATGCTCACTAACTGCATCCCTCAGTGCTACATCTCTTCTTTTCTTGAACACCTCCAGGGACACCTTTACTCATATCTGCATTGAGTTGTGCTGAGTTCAGCCTTTGTCAGCAACCTTCCTTTCCAGAGCCTGCTCCAGCCCCTAATGCAGATGGGGAACCAACTTCCAAGGCTATTTGTTGGCTCCCCACACAAGTACTGTCCCTTTGAAGGGGACTTTGCAGAGCAGAGCTCTGTGCCTCAGCCAAGACCAACCCTCAGGTCCAGCTGCCTGAAAACAGATGGCAAACAGATGTGGCTGCAGGCAAATGAGGCCCTGGGCTCAACACGATTTACCTTCAAGTTCGGTTTACAGCTCAGAAAATCCCTGTCCCCATCTCTTCCAACCTAACATCCAAGTTGCTGTTCTCTGCTTGGTCCATGAAGTCTGTTCAACCCAGTGAAGATACGGTCTTTCAGATCTCCAGAAAAAAGATTCCCCTTGGCCATGCCCTGGGAAGAGCACCATTTAAATGCTAAGAGCAGGGAAGCTAACCGTTTTCTGTCCTATGAACCTGCACTGGACATCAAAAGGGATATCCTAGAAAGCTCCCATTGCTCCTCCAGGGAAGGACAGCAGGTTGCCCTGACTGCTTAGTGTCTCCATGGATGGGATGAGGAGGCCACAGCCTGTCTATCTTGAAAACACATGTCTTGGTAGATGCTCTAAGTTCCTCTCTTTGCAATATGGCATTGAAATACTTAAGAAATGCCTTGTATTGGGCAGAGCAGACTAATGTTGTTCTCCTAGGAGGTGCAGGTAGCACTCATTCCAACTTGGAGAGTCCCTGGTCCCTGCAGCTCTGATGCACATGAGATCTCTGGGTGGTCTGCAAGTTGGATCCATGCAGCAGATAAATACACCTGCCCAGGGAGGTGGTGCAGTCACCACTCCTTGAGGTTTTCATGAAAAGAGGATGTTACGCTGAGTGACATGGTCTAGAGTNGGGCCATTTTCCACACATCCCCCCTACATCAGCATCAGAGGATGCTCCTGAGCCCAGTAATGGGGCTCAGGTCACGACTTCCATTTTGTGCCCAGCTGGAGCTTAGCTACAAAGGTTAAGGTTATTTCTTTCAGAAGCTGCCATGAATGCAGCATCAAGGACCTGAAAAGGAAGCCTGGATGGCTGGTACAAGTCAGAGCTGACTGTGGGTAAGCTACTTGTAGCAGCCCTGTTGTGAGCAGCTGCTGGATCAGCCTTCTGAGGCCAGCACCATCAAGAGAATCATGAAGGTTGGAAATGACCACTAAAATTACTAAGTCCAACCCCAACCCATCCCCACCATGCTCACTAACTGCATCCCTCAGTGCTACATCTCTTCTTTTCTTGAACACCTCCAGGGACACCTTTACTCATATCTGCATTGAGTTGTGCTGAGTTCAGCCTTTGTCAGCAACCTTCCTTTCCAGAGCCTGCTCCAGCCCCTAATGCAGATGGGGAACCAACTTCCAAGGCTATTTGTTGGCTCCCCACACAAGTACTGTCCCTTTGAAGGGGACTTTGCAGAGCAGAGCTCTGTGCCTCAGCCAAGACCAACCCTCAGGTCCAGCTGCCTGAAAACAGATGGCAAACAGATGTGGCTGCAGGCAAATGAGGCCCTGGGCTCAACACGATTTACCTTCAAGTTCGGTTTACAGCTCAGAAAATCCCTGTCCCCATCTCTTCCAACCTAACATCCAAGTTGCTGTTCTCTGCTTGGTCCATGAAGTCTGTTCAACCCAGTGAAGATACGGTCTTTCAGATCTCCAGAAAAAAGATTCCCCTTGGCCATGCCCTGGGAAGAGCACCATTTAAATGCTAAGAGCAGGGAAGCTAACCGTTTTCTGTCCTATGAACCTGCACTGGACATCAAAAGGGATATCCTAGAAAGCTCCCATTGCTCCTCCAGGGAAGGACAGCAGGTTGCCCTGACTGCTTAGTGTCTCCATGGATGGGATGAGGAGGCCACAGCCTGTCTATCTTGAAAACACATGTCTTGGTAGATGCTCTAAGTTCCTCTCTTTGCAATATGGCATTGAAATACTTAAGAAATGCCTTGTATTGGGCAGAGCAGACTAATGTTGTTCTCCTAGGAGGTGCAGGTAGCACTCATTCCAACTTGGAGAGTCCCTGGTCCCTGCAGCTCTGATGCACATGAGATCTCTGGGTGGTCTGCAAGTTGGATCCATGCAGCAGATAAATACACCTGCCCAGGGAGGTGGTGCAGTCACCACTCCTTGAGGTTTTCATGAAAAGAGGATGTTACGCTGAGTGACATGGTCTAGAGTGGTCACAGGCATGGGGTGATGGTTGGACTAGATGCTCCTTCCAACCATAATGGTTCTATGATTCTCTGCTGGCTGTGGTTTCTCTGAAGTCCTTCTACAGATCAAGGGACACGTTCATCACATCCCCACATCGGGCTGCGCAGGAAGAGATGGTGCAATAGGAGCTCCTGAGCCGCATCACCAAACCCTGTGAACCCAGGCATGCTGTGCCACTTGTGACTCATTGTCACCATTGGGACATACCAGGGCTGCCACTCCCTTCTCCCAGCCCTGGGTGATAGCAGCTCTGCCTCACAGCAATATTGATCTCTGCTTTCTTCCACCTTTGGAGGAATTCTGCCGCAGGCCAAGCACCCCAAGGGCAGGGTCAGAGGATGGGCAGTCAGGGTGAGGTCACCCTCCGTCATGTCCTGGAGGTGCTTTGTCACCCTGAGAGCAAGAGCGCTGGAGGAGGGCATGGCAAAGCCATTTACTCTCACATTCCTGGCTCATACCCAGCCCTGTTGTCTTCCCCCACCCACACAGCAGCCTGTTGTATAGCTATTGCAAGAGCAGAGAAGCTCACGGCCTGCAAAAATGAGAGTGTGTAAAATGAAAATAGCCCCACGGCAGGAACTGAGCTGGAAGGCAGGAGCAGAGCAGCCAGGGAAATGACTGAAACAGAAGCTCAGGCAACTTCTAAGAAACAGCACTGCAACAGACTGGATCCAGTCCCAAATGGAAACTGCTCCCAGGAGGACCACAGCTGCTTCAGAGTGGTCAGGGTGTAAATGGAGGGCCCATGGCCCATCCGAACAGCAAACCCTCCAGCCCTTGGCCATTCTCCCAAAGACCTTGGCTGGAGGATGGGAAAAGGCAGGAGTGTCCTGCCCAGGGCCTGCTGGGGGAGGCCACGTGTTCAAGGCCTCAGCGTTGGCCATGACGAGACATCTGGATTGATATGACTTCAGTTCAAAAAATCCCAGATTCACCATGCCAAGGCAGTTAGCAGCTGTGGGAGCCTCTGGAGAGTAAGAGCAGGGTGAGAAAGGAGCAGCAGAGGGGTCAGGAAGCCGAGTGGTGCTGAGGCTGGGCATCCTCAGGGTGAGGACTCCCAAAACACAAGGGTGTCTTTGCATGAGACAGCTGCAGGAGCCAGGTAAGATTAGACCCACTACTGCATGGCCCTGGTGGTGTGCTTGGCTTTCACCTCATCTGGGAGGTACTGGAAGTCAAAACCCACCATGACAACACATAGCATCCATACTTACCTGGGGCAGCCTGGGGCAGTTGTGTCTCTCCATGCCACCTTCCAGCACTTTGGGGTTTTCTCCAGTGTTTGGAGGAGGGGAAGGAGCCAGCTCACATCCTTTGTTCCCAGTCACATGGGTTAGCCAGAATTGATGTAAAAATGACCTATAAACATCCAAAATAAAAAGAAACCTAAGCAAACTCAAGGGAAATAGTACCCCTGCCTTTGAGCATGCATGGTGACAGCACTTGGTCCCAACCCCTCCAACCATAAGCTATGCATCCTCCAAAACTTGCACCATGCTGAGCTGCCCTCCCACCTGGCTGCAGACACGAGATGAGGAGCAAGCACTGATAAGGCTGCCAGAGCAGAAAGCAGAGAGGCAGAGAAGCACTGGCACTCTATGATTGATGTGAGTTTACACTGCCGATAGCAGCAGGGTCCTTCAAAGGGAATTCAAGCCATGCTCAACAGCCCCTGTGGCCCCAAGCCAGGGCATCCACCCCAGAGAGGCTGGTAGAGGCTGATTCTGAGTCTGTGTTCTTGTAGGATTTGCTATGGTTTATTGCAAAATATGTCCCTGCAAAGCATACCTGTGTCTGTGCAAGAGCAGGCAGCAAGGCCAGCAGGAAGGAGGATGAAGGCTGCAGCCATCCCTGCTCTCACTGCCTGGGGTCTCATGCAATGCAACCTCTGAAGCCACATGCTCTGTGTGTGCATTCTGGAGCTCCTCTTGCTCAAACACCCAGAGGTGGGTGCAGAGATGGACCTGCAGGTCACCTCCTTGGGGAACTGCTTTAGCTCAGCTTTGGAAATCCTACTGGCTCCAGCTTTGTGGTGGGCAATGGGGAGCAGCACAGGTCACCAGGAAATGCTGAGGTTCCTGCTCTGAATCGGCATTTGGAGAGCTGTTGTCCTGAGAGAGAGCAGGAGATTGGGGAATGAATTGTGAAAAGGGTTTACAAAAAACTACTTGAGTGATTTCAAATACGGAATGTTGTGACTGGAGAAGGGAAGGCTCCGGGGAGTGCTGAGTGCAGCCTGCCAGTAACAGAAGGGGCTGTAAGAAAGGAGGGAACAGACTCTTCAGCAGGGTCTGCTGTGATAGCACAAGAGGAAATGGTTTTCAAAGATAAGAGGGGAGATTTCGATTGGATATAGGGAGGAAGCTTTTTACAGTAAGGGTGGCGATGCACTGGCACAAAGAGTGCCCGAGGTGGTAGTGCCCCATTCCTGGAGGTGCCCGAGGTCAGGGGATGTGGCTCTGAGCACTGATGGAGCTGTGGGTGTCCCTGTTCCCTGCAGGGAGTGGGACCAGATGGCCTTTAAAAGTTCCTTCCAACTCAAACAGTTCTGTGACTGTATGGCTGTTGGTTTTCCTGACCTGGAACATTCAGAACTTCAGCACTCCCATAGCATCGCTTAACCCCAGCTTAACTGGGGGTGTACATCCCTGTGCTGTGTTGGGTGGGTTGAGCTGAAGCACCACAAATAGCCCAAACCCAGTGCAGCTCCAGAATGTGCAAAGCCACTGAGCGAGCGTTGGCCATCCCTGTGCTGTGTCTGATTTATGCCAGCTATGGAGAGCCAAACAGGAACTGCCCCGCAGAAGTCTGCAGCCCTGAGCAGGGTCTGCAACGTATCAGCCTGATGAGACACAAACGAGTGAATCTCACAGGGTTTTATTTCCATTAACCACTGCTGTTATTTTAGGAGCTCAGCACTACAGGGAATGCGTTGGTAGGGGCCAGTCTGATCCAGGAAGAAAATAGACACTTTTTTTCTACCAAAAAAAAAAAACACCAAAAATGACCCAGCACCGTATCTTGATTGGAAAAAGGCTGGGTTGTATTTTTCTGTTTTCTGTTTTCCTTTAGCTGGGCACCCATCCGACACTCTGGAGCATTTTAAGGTTTTCCAGAAAATGAAGAGCAGCCGCCAGAGCTAAAAGTGGCAAAGGCACCAAACCAAAAACCGCAGCTGGAAATAACTGAGCACACGTTCCAGCCCCAAGAAACGCGTTCCTCACCTGGCCCAGCATCATGGGAGCTGTGTCGTGGGAGCAATGGGGGAGGATTCTGCCCATCTTTGAGCTGAAGGAAGCTGAGACATTCATCAGGATCCCCATGAAGCTGTGGGATGGCAGAACCTTGGGATGCTGGTTTGGGAGCAGAGCAGATGGAGCCCCATGCAGTTTAAGCTGGGGTACTTGGAGGAAGCAGTGGGGATCAGTCTCAGACCAAACCAAGAAGAACCTTTGGGTCTTTCCTATCTGAGCCCGACTTCTGTTGCTTTCCCTGATTTGAAACTTGGCCATGATCATAGAGTCATAGAATCATAGAATCATTAAGGGTGGACAAGACTTTCAAGGTCATCTAGTCCAGCCATCCATCTACCACCCATACTGCCCATTAACCATGTCCCTAAGTACCACATCTCCACATTTCTTGTGCACTTCCAGGCATGAAGATGACGTTTGTCTGAAGACAAATCTACATGGCTAAAATCTTGTGGCAAAGCTTCGGCAATGTTTTACCCCACCCACCACTCAGAGAGCATCCACCAGATGTGAAACCACATCAGGAGGCTTTGTCACCATGTGATACCCCCTCACGTCCCACAGTGAGAACTGGATTTGACAGCTTTTACCTTTATATTGATATCTTGCCCAGAGAGATGTGGGTGCCCCACATCTGCAGGTACCCATTGCCTTGTCTGGGCCCCTGGACAGCCTGACTTGGTGGGAACATCCAACCCACAGCAGGGGTTGAAGCTCAATGTTCTTTAAGGTCCCTTCCAATCTAAGCCATTCTATGATTCTATGATCCTGGAGGCTGAGGGCCCATGTGTGCAGACCAAGATGCAGAGGAGGTGGACAGGGGCACCAGGATGTGCCAGTCAGAGCAAAGAGGTGGAGATCTGCATGCTCTGAGCAAGGGGATTATGTCTGAATGAGTTCCACTACATTTCCAGCTAACATTCATCCCTCTAAAATGATCCTCTGCAGAGTGACCAGTGCCCTTGAAGCCTTCGTGGCTGCAGTGATGAACCAGCAGATCTAGGATGAGACCCCTCTAGATCTTCAAGCAGTGGCCCTAAAGCTGCTCCTCAGCCTCATCACTGCATGGAAGGGAAAGTGGAGAGAAAAGAGATTGCCTCACATGACATCAGTCTGCAACCACACTTCAAAGCCTCCATGCATTCTGAAAATACCCGCATGACCCAGAACATCATCCAGATTTATTGTGAACACACTGGTTTGACCCTCAGCTGGTGGGAAGCACATGCAGAGCAGTGATGAGTGTTCTTGGGAAACTGAGACCCAACACACGGATACCTGGCAGCAGATGAGTGCTGGTACAGCAGAACTCACTACGCTCGCTGCCGGAGTCAATTCCTGAGCTGTAATGAGGCTGCAGTAATTAGAGTGTCCATAATTCTCATCTAGTTAATACAGTGCTAGTTCTTCACGAACTACTACTTTATGGCTTAGCTATAAAAGTTGACACACTGTGGAAACGTGATTTGTGAGGTCTCCCATTCTTCCAATACTTCCTTTCATTCTGTTTGTTTCAGGAAAGGAAAGATTAGCTGCATTAACTTATCATACTTCCTACCTATAACAACCTTTTTCTTCCTTGGAAAAAGGAAATAAGTTAATTAAGTCAATTATTTGTATTCAAATGACAGATTAAGCTAAATGCATTGGGCAATATCTGCAAAGAGCCACCCAGGATCCCCATCCCATGTCTGGTCCCTGCACAGGTATCAGGGAGCTGCTCAGGCTTTAGAATTGTAGAATCACTAGAGTTGGAAGGACAACTAAGACCATCAAGTCGGGCCCAAACTCATCCCCAGCATCCCCACTGACCATGTCCCTCAGTGCCACAACTCCCTGCTTCTTGAACACCTCCAGGGTTGGTGACTCCACCACTCCCTGGGCAGCCTGTGCCAATGCCTCATTACTCCTTCTGAGAATAAATTTTTCCTAATGTCCAGCCTAAACCTCCCCCGGTGCTGCTCAATCCCAGGTGACTGGCACATCTGCAGGGCCAAAAGTGATTTTAAAAATTAGCATTGGAAAATGGGGTAATGCGAGGACAGAAATTTTTGAGTTATCCCCTATGGAGATGAGCTGTCCCCACCAATGGATAGGGCAGAGACATCACCTTGTGCTGCACTGTCACATGCCACAGCCCAACGCAGGCTCTGCAGGCCAATTTTGGCACTCAGTTCTCATCTTTTACCCAGAAATGAACAGTTTCAGAGTTGGTCAAAGGGCAAAAGGAAGGAGCTCTTCCCTTGGCTTAGTCTCATGAGGATGTAGGCCTCCTGCACCTACGTCACATGTCATGGAAGACATTGCCCATGTCCACCTGCAAAGTGAGGGGCAGACACTCCTTGGTGTGCTGGGTTGGTCTCCAGTTCAACCCTCCTCAGCCAGGAATACCATCAACACCCATCAGGTCAGCCATGAATTTGTCTGGCCAAATCTTCTTTATACCCAGTGGTAGAGACCCCTGTCTCTCTGGGGATCTCTATCTTTTCCTGATGTCCAACCAGAAGGGATGAAAGTTGTTACACATTGTGGTTGCTGCTGCTTATTTGGTCACCTGGTGCTACCAAGAAGAATTTGGCTCCATCACCTTTGAAATTATCCTTCTCAAATCAGTGTTGCCTCCTTGCCCCTGGACTAGACCAGCCCAGTTCTCTCTACTTGTCCACACAGGTCCTGTGCCCCAGATCTATGCCCATCTCAGTATGCCCACCTCAGTAGGAACCTCTCCAGCTCTCCACATCCTTCTTGGAGCAGACAGGACTCAAAATCAGACACACCAGTCCAAACACCTGAGGACAGGCACTGGAGCTGCATCAAAGAGCAGATAAGTGTTTGCTCTGCTTTGCTGCTCAGCTTCACCGCGTGCTCCCATTTGCTGCAGAGCTGGGCCAGGTTTGTCTGACCGGTCACCACCATCTCTGGTGCCATGTGCAGGAGGTTTCACCCACTTTTCTTTGTCTAGAAATACTGCAAGGCATTAGGGAGAACAGAGCTGCTGCACCAATAGACTGACGCACAGCCTACGTGGAACTTTCCATTAGAAACACGTGCACACTTCTAAAATAATTACCCTATTAGTTCAGGAAGGGACAAGAAATGACTTACACATGGCTCTCACATAAACACTCGGTCCCTGGTCCCCACCTGCTCCTGCCTGGTTCTCTTCCCCCTCTCTCACCTTCCTCTTCCTCTGTCAAAGGATGAAGGCTCAGGACGGGGGGAAGGGGGCTGGTTGTTTGCAAGCTGGGGATCCCATTTGTCACCTCCAGCTTTCCCCATTCATAGCTCAGTGGTCTCTGCAGTGGGGTGGGGACGTTGGTAGCGAGTCACCCTCTGAAGAAGATCCTCCCCATGCCACAAAGCTGCTCAGCTACAATGGGAAGTGTACTTCACCCTTTCTCCAGCCTTCCCCAGCGCCTGCAGGAGGGCTGAGCATCGGCACTGCTGGCCTTCCTCCCCCCACACCGGAGAATGTGTGAGCTGGACAGGCTGAGTAAAAATGACCTAATGCAGAAAAGAATCAGAAAATGAGCAATGAGAGAGAGGGTTATAACAATGCTTCCCGTATGAGTTAGCAGCACCCAGGGGACTTCCACAGCCGCTGGATTTCCTGTCCTGGCAGCAGCCCAGCCTGGCTTATTTTGCTTCCTTGACAGACAGCATCTGAGTCTGTTTTTATTTTTACTTCAGAAGTGTGTTATTTTCTCTTTTTTTTGCTCCCCCAGATTTCTGCAGGAGTGACACCATGAATGCCAGCCCCAGAGCTCAGTGGCACTTGTCCTCCCAGCCCCAAGGCAAGACAGATACCATATATCACTGCTTGCTGCTCCCCTGGGCAGGATGAAACCCCAGAAAGGACAGCACTGAGCCCCCCAGGGTCACAGCTGGCATGGACACAACCAATT
>VXAB01012428.1:200314-275621 GCA_013399175.1 Odontophorus gujanensis
AGACAAACCCAGACCAACCCCATTGCCATATGGGCAGTCAAAGACCAGGTGCTCCCACAGCAGGTCCCTGGTCACCTTCCACGGAGCTCAGCTACCTAAGAAAGAGGGAACTGATGTGGTCTCCACCCACCGACATCACTTGTTGAGCTCGGCTAAGTGGCTCACACAGAAGGTCAGCTGTTTTGCCGGGGCAGGGGAATTCTTGCGTCTGCAGATTCAGTATCTAGCTGCTGAGTTATGTTTAGTCTATGGCTGTAAAGTAGCCTTGTTTCTATTCTGAGAATATTTGTCTAATCAGGGGTCCAAGGAATTATTCTGCTCAGTAGAAAGCTATGTTTATTTGGATAAGCTTATGGTCCAGGATGAGCGCCTTGGAGAAGCCCAAGAAAGGCTGAGCACTGCCAGAGAGTCCTGGGACACAGCACACACCTGGTAAGGAAGGTAAACACCTCACTGACTGCAGCAATAAGAGAAGGGCACCGTGCTCCCTGCTGCAGGCAGCTCTGAAGTGGAGCTCACGTGCAGCCTGGCTCTGCTCAGCACAAAGCATTCCTCGTTCCCAGGGGCTGGGCTTCAGAGCTTCATTTGTAGATCACAAATGACCCCAACACCCTTATCTGGCAGCCTCAGCTGATGAGGCAATGAGCTGTTGGGGTTTGAAGGGTGAGGACCCATCACCTGAAATTGTTCACCCCAACCTCCTCATCCCAAATGATGTGGGGAAACCACAGCGATAAACCCACGACTTCAGGGCATTTTCATCAGCCACCATCACCTTTTTCACCTGTGCAGTCTACGTGTTTTTTTGAACCCAACAAGAAGATTGTGTCCATTTTCCCATTGGAATTGTTTCCCCATTGCCCTTTGCCTTGTCGCCTCTGTCCCAGTGACCTCCACCCCAACAAGGCACTGAGGGCACTTGCACCGAGCAGTCCTTCCCCTGTTTGTACACCACGAACACAGCTGAGTTGTGACTACCAGCAACTGAGCAACCACGGGTTGTATCTCCAAGATAAACCCCTGCTGTCATTTGAGATAAGGCCCACTACAGCATCCCCTTGTCTGGGGAGGGAGCAGCTTCCCCATTGGGAATTTGCCTGTGGCAGCCATGTCCTCAGAACCCACAGTCAGTGGTGTGTTGGGCACTGGCAATAGGATTTTCCTCCCTGTGGCCATCCCCAGCCAGGCAACCTCCAGAAGAGCCTCATCCATGAGCTGATGTCCCCCATCCCATCCCCACCAGCTGCTCCAGGTTTCCCACACCCTTCATTACCAGAGCATGAAGCCTTGGGGAGATGGCACAGCGGGGACACAGCTGGAGCTGCAGTGTCACCACAGGGTGAGATGCATCTTTCTTTCTTCTGAGATGCATCCTTCTACCGTGGGCAAGCAAAGGGCAGTGCCATTCCAGGAGAACAGGGGGCACACACCTGCTATCTCCCCCTCCCACCCCAGCCCAGCTTCTCCTGGAGATCAATGCATCTCTGAAGCACGTGGGGACAGTGTTTGCAGAGTGACTCACGCCAACCTGACGCGCTGTAATAAATTCTGCTACAGCAATAACCAAACTTCTATTGCTATTGCAGAGCTATTTCTGTCTTCTTCAGGGAGTGATCTCAGGTGCCCACGTCTCTGTTTTTTGCGTGCTGCTACCTCTGTCCCCGCTGTGACTGTCTGAGGCAGCTGGGAGGTGACAATGTGAACCTTGGCACTAAGTCCCTGCCCCACGTGTCCCAGCACTGCCCCAGCCCTCACCACCTGCCCTGAGGGATGAGCTCACATCCTGCACTCAACCAATGAGGTTGTAACATTGGGTGCCCCTGAGCATCACCCAGCCACAGGAAGGGACATGCATGGCTCATGGCACCCTTAGCAGCAAGAAGGCAGTGCAAGGTTACATAAAATCCCCCATGGAGACCCCTAAAGCCCAGGAGGCAGGAGAGGATATGAAGGCTCTTGGGATGGGGAGGAAGAGGAGGGTCCAGCTTGGAGCTACAGGAGATACAAGCACAGGGCGGTTCCTGGAGCTGTGGAAACATCCTAGGCTGTCTGTTAGGGCTTAAAACAGCCAGGACAACCTGCCTGGGCAAAGGGGACCAGGGGGCACCCCCACACCGGACAGAGCTGGCAGTGCTCACGTGGACACTCTGCAGCTCCAGTGACTGTGGCTGGGGAAGGGACTATACCTGCCATGGGGAGCTGTGCCCGTGGGTTAGTGGGCAGCCACACCATCCCCATCCCACTGCCAGCAGCTGCCACACCACACAGAGGCATGGCTCTGTGAGCTGCCCAACGGCACTGCGTGGCACCGTGGTGCCACGAGCACACCAAGCCACCCAAGCCTGACTACAAGCACCCCCAGGAGCAGGCACGAGACATCTCAACCACTGAATGCACGGGAACCAGCCCCCACAGAGCATTTTCCCTACAGCCCCCAGCTGGGCAGCCAGGACCTGACACAGCAATACTGGGCTTCTTGCTGCTCCTTTTGATGTGTCCCATGGGGACCTGCTGGTACATGAGGTCACCCACATCTCTGGGCACTTCCCCATTCACAGTCCCGTGCCCCACTGGGTATACACAGCAAACGCTGTCCCTGGGAACAGTCTAATTTTGGGCAAAACTCTCTGTTTCTGGCCTCAGCCTTTAACCTAGGAGCATCTGGCAGCTGCTGCAGCACGCAAGACAGCTCAGCACTTCACGGGACCAGGTTTTCCCATCTTTAGTCACGTTTATGCTCCTCCAGCTCCACCAGCACGGAGAAACGTGCCACGAAGAAAAGGCTACAAGAAATGACATTCTCCTTTTATTTACCTATGACCATGACAATGTATTTTTGCTAGCTGCAGAGATGCTTCGCACTGTAAACTGGGCGCCCGGACGCATGCAGTCCGTCCGTCCGCCGCGTTCAGCAACAGCCCCGCGTCTCCAAACGCAGTGCTGTTATCCAGAGTAGGGAGAGCACCGATTCCCAGAGCTGCTTATCTCCACCAGCAAGCCCTCCGTCGACAGGGCAGGATATGTACACCCAGGCTCCCCCAGCGCTGCTAGGGAATGCGTTATGTTTTGCTTTGTTTTTCCTTTTCTTTGTCAGATAAAACCTGCAAACTTAGAAAACGTTGCACGCACTCGTAAAAGAGAAGGCATCCGCTTCATGGGAGGACTCCGCCGCCACACGCACAACTATTGCACTTGTAAATTGGGAACAAGGGTTTCCTATAATACAGCGATGCGTCCAGCGAGAGGAGGTCAATAAATAAACCGGGAACGAGGGGAGCGAGAAGCTCCCGCGGGATGGCTGCTTCAGGGCAGGGATGCACAGCAGCACCGCGGGGCCGGGTCAGCTCAGGAGTCCTTTGTCCAGGGATGACGCCCACATCAGTGCTGCTTGGGGAAAACCAGAGCCCTGCGTCAAAGCCTTCCTCCTCCTCGCTGGGTCGGGATCAAGCGTCGCCATCCAGCGACGCTCACAGCTCAGGCTCACAGTAGTCATGTGGGAGCTCCCCTCCTGGCTGACATCTGCCCCGACGGCGTCGTACCAGCGATGGTGAGACGGGGCGATGGAGCAGTACCAGCCTGCTTGGGGCCGGTGCCCCCTCTGCCCCACGCCTGGGGGGCACAGCCGGCCGCAGGAAGGTCCCCACCGCCGGTTCCATGTAAACACGCAGCTCCCAGTCTGCCCCGTGGCCCTACAGCGGGGAGCTGGCTTTCTTCTGGTGGATGATGTCCAAGTACAAGTCAGAGCGGAGGAAGCGGGGGTACGAGTCTTTCTCCATCAGCCCATAAATCCTCTTCTGCGCGAGGTCGAAGCAGCTGCGGGTGATGTTCTGCAGGTTCTCCTTGGTGTGTTCCCGTGTGTACGAGTCCAGGTTCACCTGTGGGCAGAGAGAAGAGGTGAGCGGCCCCACGGGCCCCACGGCACAGAGCTGGCTCTGGGAAGGAGCCGGCCTCACCTCCTTGCAGGACTGGATGGCAATGTACTCCGCAAAGATCTTCTTGGCCTTGGAGACCATCTTGGACTGGGATTTGATCTTCTTGTACTCCTCGCATGCCAGCCAGAACTCCAGGTTCTCCTCGCTGAACTCGGTGCGCAGGAAGGCCCTGAAGGCTGCGAGCCCATCTGCGGGGACAGACACAGCTCTACTCCCAGACAGACACACGGCTCTATCAAACCCCAAATCCCTGCCATGTCACTCCTAACAGCCCCCTATGAGCAGCAGTGGTGCAGGCAGCGATGCCCAGCCCGGCAGCACCACCATGAACCACACATGTGCAGTGCCCACTTCTCAGCCATCTGAGCTCGCAAGGGGAAGGTGCAGCATGGATTGGGTGCAGTGATGGGGACAAGATCCCCACGGGGACATGCACACAGCATGTTGTGCACAGTTGTGATGCACAGTAGGGCAAGGAGGGGAGCGGTGCAAAGCAGCTCCTGCCCTGCAGACACGAGGCAGGCAGGGGACCCTGCCTTTCCCCCCCCACTTGGTGTGGGGCCACAGTCCCAAGCTCTGCCTGGCTCCCACAGCAAAGTCCCCGCCACCCCACAGTTTGGCAGGGGAAAAATGAGTGCAGGGAAAGGATGTCCCATTCCACCTCCATCCTCCACCCTGAGACAGCAGAACTTAGGAAACCACAGCGCTCCCCATGCACACGCCTGGACATTCCCCAGTGGCAAAGGCAAAATAGAGGGGCAGACACTCACATTTGTGCAGCAGCAGCTTCTCCAGGGACTCCCCCCACTTGAGAGCCTCCTCGGGTGCAGGCCTGTGGGATGAGGGCACTTGTTAGCAGAGCAAAGCTGAGAAAGCCACAGTCGCTGCCTGCCACCTCGCAGCGTGCCCTGGAGGAAGGACCCTTCCAGCAGCAGCATGCCCTGGGGGGGCTGCACTGCCACGGCCCCGACAGCGCTGAGCTGGCTCTGCTGGAATGAATGCTCTGCGCTCAGGGTGGCAGGAAGAAAACCTGATTTAAGGGAGGGCTGTGCGTGCTGCTGCCTCGGAGCCAGCAGCGGAAAAATCCCAGGCAGCGCCCGGGGGCTGTGGGATTTCAGGTGCACGAGTGAGGCCGTGGGGCATGTGGTCGGGCAGCGCTCATCCCAGTTGCTGGAGCACCTCCAGAGCCGAGCGGTTTCCCAAAGCATCCTCTGTTCAGCTGAAGGAGCCGTGTTGAGGCACTGCGGGAAATTTCCAGTGCCGAGTGCCGCCGCAGGGCAGGGAGCTCCAGCCGAAAAAACTCATTTAACGCAGCTCAGGCTCCGCGAGCCTCCCCAGCTGGGTGACCCCGCGCCCTCGGACAACGAGCCCAGACAGAGCTCGTCCCCAAAACCCACGGCCCCGGAGCCGCGCACCGCCCGCAGCACCTACTTGAGCGACTTGAGCACTTTGTCCAGCTTGCCGGACGGGTTGGCTCCCGGCGATTCGTTCCTCCGACGGAAAATCCCCAGCCGGTTCTTCATGTCCTTGGCTCTGGAGGAGAAGAGCAAGGTTTAGGGGGGCGGGCAGGGCCGGAGGGGAGCGGCACCCAGAGGTGCGGGCTGCCACGGGGAGCCCCGTCCCAAGCTCGTCGCCCATCACCTACTCCTTCATGGTGTGCCGGCGCTGCAGGCTGCCGTTGTGCGGCCGCTGAACGCCCAGCAGCATCTCGGCGTGAAACTCCAACGGCTGAGGTTTGGAGAGGTCACGGAAAAAGGGCATCGTTGGTCGGGACGGCTCCCGCACGACCCCGCAATCCCGGCCCCGCACAGCGTAACGCGGCTCCGCACCGCGCTCCGGGACGGCGCGGAAGTGGGAGGGCCGAGCGGGGCCGCGTGGCGTGGACGAGGTGTGGGGCGAGGAGGGCTGAGCGTCAGCCCCAGCGCCAATGGGGACGGCACCGCCGTTGCTGGGGAAACTCGAGGAAAGGTGGAAAAAGCACGGGAGAGGGCGGGGAGAGTCACCGCGGCGGGGATTTACGAGCGCTATTTATAGGGCGCTGAGCTGAGCGGTGCGGGGCCGTGTGCGGGCAGCGCGACTGCGGGGCAGCGGGGATGGCAGCGTGGGGTGGGCACGGCCACGGGGACACGTCCCATCGTGGGACGGTTGGGACGCGCTGGTGAGCACCCCACGGTGCCACCCTCCACGCGGCCCCGCAGCGCTGACCCTGTACTGCCGGACACGCGTGGACACAGCCCCGCGAAGCCGAGCTTTGGGCGGTGGGCACGGGAAAGGCTCCGGTGGGGCATCAGCGCGGCCCCAGTCCTGCCCGGTTCCCAGAGAGCAGCGGGACGTGACGGGGAGAGGACGCGAGTGGGCGACGCTGACCCCTCGTGGCACAGCTCCTGCATGACACCGCGGGTGTAGGGTCACGCGGGGTGGCACGGGGTGCACCCGCAATGGTTGGGGGCACGGGGCATTGGTCCCTCACTGCAGGGTGCTCTGAGGGGCTGCCACTGCGTGCAGCCGTGTCCAGGTTGAGAGCACGGAGGGGTTCGAGGTGCCCCCACTCTGCTGCCGGTGCAGCACTGACATGGGACCAACAGATCTGAGCAAGGAGCTCCAAACCCCACCTGCATCCCATCAGCAAGGGGAGAGCTGCCCCACACTGCTCCCAGCAGCAATTTCAGCACAGAATCATCACAATCACAGAGTGGCCCGGGTTGGAAGGGACCTCAAGGATCATGAATCTCCACCACCCCTGCCACAGGCAGGGCCACCAACCTCCCCATTTCATGCTAGACCAGGTTGCCCAGGGCCCCATCCAGTCTGGCCTTGAACACCTCCAGGATAGGGCATCCACAACCTCTCTGGGCAGCCCATTCCAGCACCTCACCACTCTCACTGTAAAGAGCTTCCCCTGATACCCAACCTAAATCTTCCCTCCCTCAACTTAAAGCTATTTCCCCTCGTCCTGCTGTTATCTGCCCTTTTAAAGAGCTGACTCCCCTCCTGTTTATAGGTACTGAAAGGCTGCAATTAGGTCACCATGCAGCCTTCTTTTCTTCAGGCTAAACAAGCCCAGCTCCCTCAGACTGTCTCCATAGGGGAGGTGCTCCAGCCCTCTGAGCATCTTTGTGCCCCTCCTCTGGACCCTCTCCAACAGCTCTCTGTCCTTGTACTGGGGACCCCAGACCTGGATGGCTCCAGATGGGGCCTCACAAGAGCATAGAGAGGGACAATCCCCTCCAGGCACTGTTCCCATGTTAACAACGTGGCCACCTCAGCCAGGAGCCTGGTGAGGTGTGAAAAGCACTGAAAAGTGCCTGTGTGTGTGTGTGTGTGTGTGTGCGTGTGTACACCCATGTATCCACCCATCCTCGTGAGAGAGCAGTGTCCCTGGGCTGCACTCTGTGCACCCTCTGCACCCACAGCTCTGCAGCTCCAGCACCAGGTTTCTCAGCTATCCCACACCAGGAAGCAGAGCCCCCAAGGAGCTCCCTAACTCAAAACCTGCGGGATGCTGCGCTCTCACCGCTCCTCTTGCAGCTGCTCGCCAAGAAGCAGCAAGCAGCACACAACCTTCCTGCACCCGCTGCAGGGTGTGCACAGCCCCAGGAAGGTGCAGTCACAAAAATCCACAGCACTCTGCTGGGTTCCCCCTGCAGTCACCCCCATCAGCCACCTGCAAGGCCCCATCACCCCATCTCCACCTCCGAACCATCCCCCGCAGCACACATTGCCGTGTCCTCTCCTACCTTTCTAGGCACTTCTCAGAAAAATCCACCATGGTGAGGTGCATTGGGAGCAGCTGGCAGCGCCGAACCGCAGCCACTGTCCCCATAAATACCCCGGATCCCTCCTGGCAGACGGCCCCGCAGCCAATCACCGCCCGCTGCGACGCACCGCGCTCCCACCGCCATCCCAAGGTGAGCGGCACAAACCCTCCCCGCACCCCCCTCGCCCCCCCGACCCAATTCCCCCGGCTCACGTGGGGGATGTCCCCGCTGCAGATGGCGAGAGATTGATTTTCATTTCAAGTGTCTGGAGAATGAAAGGAGCTATAAATAGGCGGCTGCGGCGCAGCGCGGGACAACAGTGCCACTCGCTGGCAGGCTGCACGCGGGAGCTGCCGCCGCCGTGATGCACGTACAGCCACGCTCAGCACCGCAGCCACGTGCAGCTCTCCACCTGCCCCCAGCCACGTGCACGGGGCAGTGCTGGGGCACAGCAATCCTGCGTTGCAAAACCACGGCCCCACAGAGCTGTAGTTGTGCTCGTGGCAAGCGAGGGCCACGGCTGCACCATTCCTGCCCGGACCAGCTGCGGGGCATCCCAAACCCATAGCGCAGTGTCAGAGCTGCGGGGCATCCCACCCCTCACATCACACTGAACACAGCAATGCTTCCAGCCAGGCTGGGCAACATCCCCAGCACTCATCCCAACCACCTCCCATCCCAACCACCCCAAGGTTTGGGTGAATGGGGTACAGGGCCCCACGGGCTCAGCCCTGCTGTTTCACCCACGGCGATATTGAACCACGTAGTGCCACTTACAGGCTCCTGCTCCTCTTCTTGCGGGAGGTCTCATCCCCTTCATCACAGCTGCATTCAGGGTCGCCTCCACTGAGCTGGGGGAAGAGAAAAGCAGCGTTTGCATCACTGTGCTGTGCATGCCCCCACGACACCTAGCAGCTCCACCAGTGCCTCCTGAGGTCCCCATGCAGCATCTCCTTCCCACAAAGGCTGCAGCAGAGCAGGGGCTGAAATTTCATCCCTTTCCCCTGCCCATGTCCTGGGGATGCCCCACAGTTGATGGCCTGGGGGCCCCACGGCTCCAAGGTGCTGACAGTAGAACCTCCCACAGGGACACCCACATCCTTCCCAATGTTCCCATCTCTGCTGCTCTGAGAGGGCACGGAACTGGGGCACCCAAAATACTTTGGGGGTTTCTCAGCAGTCCCCAGGCGGGAAAAAATCAGAACTGAGCATGACAGCTTCCGGCAGCACGCAGGGGTTCCTATCTCAAGCCTCCCCCCGGGGGGGACCTGGGCAGCCCTGGGGACCTTGGAAGTGCTGTGAGGTCAGGGTGTCACCAGCAGAGCCTCTGAGCCACAAAGCCCAGTGTCCAGGCATGGGGACCCTGTGGGCCACCCTCGCTTGGGGGTTTCACTGCCTCATTCAGTACAGCTGGAAGGGGGCTCATGGCCAACCCCATAGGCAGCCCCACATCCAGCCCAGCCCCACACTGCTTCCTCGGGGTGTTTTCCAGGACTGCCGACCCGTGGCCGTGCCGTGGGAACCTGCTGCATGGCCCAGCAGCCCCAGGGCTCAAGGCTTCTGACACTTCCTTCCATTCTGCACCCAGGTTTCCGGAGTTTATCGGCCCCAAACAATGCGGCCCCAGCAAAGCTCCTTCCCCCCACAGATAGGGCCGGCCGGGGCGACGCGCAGCCGGGCCACGCTTCCTGCCATTGTCCAGAGAGGCTCCGCTGCACTCGGGGACAAAAGGCAACCACTGCTGAGCCCCAGTGCTCCCAGCTGTAAAACAACAGCCTTCCTGGATTGAGAGCAGTGGGAGGCACAGGGAAATGTGGGCACAATGGGATGATCCCATAAATAATCCCACGCGGTGGACAAGGCGAGGCCTCTGGGTGCCGTAGTGCTGCAGGCAGAGCAGGGCCTGGGGGGGTGCAGAGGGGAACTGTACATCAGCTCCAGCTCTGGAAAGCTTGGAGGGTGTTTCACTGGGCTCCTCCAAACACGTGGAGCTCCAGAAGTCCCTCCCAAGTGCAGGCAGGGGAATGGCTGTAGCACAAAGCCCCATGTGTATGCTGACTGGGGCAGGGAGAGGTGACACAGGAGGAGCAGGCAGGGGACCAGGGGCTCCAAGGGCAAACTGTGCGCTGGGAAATGGCACCCAAGGTGGCTTTGGATGTAGCAGGAGACTGGCATGGGGAGGGTTAATCCCATCAGGGGTTTAACACATGGTGCTGTCACGTTCAGTGGCACACAGAGCTCTGCACCAGCACCTCCTGCCAAGAGGTGGAGCAGCATGCAATGTGGCCCTGAGCACTGCAAGGTGCTCTCATGCAGTGTGATGTGGTCCTGAACCATGCAACAAGGCCCAAGGCTCTGCAGCATTGCTCTGAGCCATACAGCAAAGGTCCAAAGCCATGCAATGAGATCTCAGACTGTGCAACAAGGTCCTGAGCCATGCAGCAAGTTCCCAAGCCATGGAATGTGGTCCTAAGCCCCAGGCAGTGCAGCATGGTCCCAGACTGTACCATGCAGCCCTGAGCCATGCAATGCAGCCCCAAGCAGAGCCCTGCCCACGGCAGGTCAGGCAGAGCTGGGTGCTGGGAAGGCACATGTGAGCCGCCGCCTGCATGTGCAATCACATGCGCACCTTTCCCTCTGTGTAGACAGCAGCTCTGCAGCCCATGGAATCTGTTGGCATCAAGGGAGATGCTGCCCCAGCACCAACACCTGGTGACATCCCCAGGGTGCTAAGCATCCCCTGGAGCTGGGGATAGGACACCCACAGAATCATAGAATGGTCTGGATGGAAGGAACCTTTAAGGTCATCAATTTCCAACCCCCTGCTATAGGCAGGGACACCTCCCACCAGACCAGGTTGCTCACAGCCCTACCCAGGAACGCCTCCAAGGTGGGGGGAATCCACAGCCTCTCTGGGCAACCTGTTCCAGAGTCTCACCACCCTCACAGTAAAAATTCCTTCCTAACATCTAGCCTAAGTCTACCTTCTTCTAGTTCAAAGCCATTTCCTTTCACCCTGTCGCTACCTGCCCTTATGCTCCTGGCCTGTCAGACACCAGCTGAGCAACAGAGTCATGGAGAGTGGGACCACACGCGGGGACACCCCCACGCTGGAGATACCACCCACCCCAGGGCCAAGCTGCAGAGCCACCAATGACCCACGTACCTTCCTGTGCCCCGAGAAGAGCAGGCTGAGCTGATGGATGGAGCCGCCGTTCTTGGTGAGCTCCTTCTTGAGGGTCCTGGGGGAGGGCAGGGCCCAGTGCCCCGTGCTGCCCTGGCTGTCCGAGCAGTTGAGTGTGGTGTCGGAGGTGAAGCAGTGCCCCTTGGCCTCCTGCAGCAGGCTGCCTTCGCTGTGGGTGCGGCGCCGCAGGGAGCTCTGCACGCTCAGTGTGTACACGGGCTGGCAGCCCGACGTCTCGATCATGCTGCTGCGCTTCGCCTCGCTCCGCTCCAGGTACTGCTCATCGCTGTCATCCTCCTCGTCCTCGTCATCCTCTTCTTCCTCGTCTTCATCTTCATCCTCCTCATCCTCAACATCCGTGGCACCGCCGGCTGTGCCCGCCACGCTGAAGGAGCTGTCGAGGCGCAGCTCGGGGATGACGAAGGCCGGCACGGAGCTGGGCTGCTCCTCACCCCTCTCGGCTGACACCGGCTGCTTTTCGGCTCGGAGAGGCCCCTGGGCGGCTGCTGGAGCCTCGGGTGGAGCAGGAGCCTCTGTGGCCAGAGGAGCATCGCCTGCAGCCACTCTCCTGCCCTCCAAGTGCATCTGCCCCGGCTTCTCGGCGTCTGTCTCCAGCATCTGCCCCAGGAGAAGATAAAGGATGAAGGCAGGAGCTCCCCGGATCTCTCGCTGGCAGCCCTCCCGTACAGCCTCTCTGCTCCTAACACCAGCACAAGGCTCCTATTGCTCCTATATCAATAACATGGCTCCAGCAGTTGGGACAGCACTGTCCCCGTGTTCTTATGGGCGCCGTAGCCCCCAGTCCCAGTCCTGGTCCCTGGAGCACCACATCCCCCACTATGGCCATGGGGTGGCAGCAGGATGGGGACACCTTCCTATAGGACTGAGGGTGAGTGGGTTTGGAGAAAATGGGGGGCAATGGGACTGGTGGCTGCAGCACAGAGGCAGAGCTGGGCACATCCTTACCGCGATGGATCCCTCGTCCTGCTGGTGGTCAGCCCCTGTGTGGCTGCAGCAGAGGATGGGAATACCCAAAATGCAGCTTCAGCACCTCCTGCCTGCCGTTCTTAAGGGCAGGAGGGATGTGCCAGGCTCTGCACATCATCCAATTGCCCAAGGCTGAGCAGCTCAGCCCCCCTGGACCACAGCCACGGCTGCGGGGCTTCCCACAGCCGCACACCCTGCTCTTGCTAAACCACAGCCACTCCTACCCACCCTGCTTGGACTTTTAAGCTTCTGAGGCCACCTTCTGCCTGTGAGTGTTGCCCTTTCCAAGGGAAAAGCCTGGGCTAGTCCAAGGGAAAAAACCTGCCTGGATTTTTCATGAGCTGGGGGAACTTGAGGTGAGCCCTCCCCACCAGAGCAGCTGTATCCCCATTTAATAGCCAAGCATCTTCAAGAGCCTGAAGAATAGCAGAAAGCTGGAGTTAATCAAGCCTCCACTCCTGTATAAAGCAGGTTTGATCCAAAAAAGAGTTGTGAATTAGTCCATCCAGCATCACATCCCACTGGGAAAGGACATTCACATCACATTGCTGCCAATGCCTCGTGCTTTTTGTTATCCCAAAAGGTCCCCTTGTATGTGTATAACCATGGAGAGGACCAGGTCCTATCCCCTCACAGCGTGACCTGCAGCAGCCAGCAATTTAGCATCACCTGAACTGCCCCAGAACAGCTGGATTTGGTGGGAGGCACAAAGTGAACGCTGGGTTCACCCCATCCTTAAGGCTGTTTCACTCCCCACGCAGTAATTTCTTGCAAAAGGGAATGTTTCCAGACATGCTGTGAGAACACTATTTGCACTGATTGTTCTACTGATGCTGTTTATGTCTTATTTGTACTACAATCACTGTCATCATTATTTCATGAAGTAATTAGAGGAAAAACCCATGCAGCCCTCAGTCCAACCCTGCAAAGCCCTCCCCATCCCTGACAGCTCCCTTCTGCTGAACGTTGCTGGGTGCCCACATCAGATAAGGCTCCAGAAGGAAATGAACAGGCTCCTTTAAAATGAGAGAGATTTGGGGATGAAATTAAATTCCTGCACTAATTCAATCAGAGAATCTGCTGCTCTTCAGCAGCACGGATGATGTGAGCAGGAGACTCGCCACTGAGCAAGGTTTCAATCTTGGGTTGGAAGCATGGCTGGGGCTGTGAAATGCTGTCACTGCAGAAAGGGCCATGGCTGAGCTCTGTTGAACATCACCTGGTAGTGGGGAAAGGCAGGGAAGGAGCAGGGCAGGAGCACAGTGGTGGTTGGTCAATGAGCCCAGCCAAGGCTGCAGGGACCGTGGACTTCATCAGCACAAAGCCAAGGACCACCATGCTGGGCAAAGCCCATGTGGGGGAGAAAGATAAGACTGTGACCAGGTTTCCTTCTCACCATCACCATGGCCAAAGGGAGGAGATGGCAGATGGAGGCAGTGCTGATGCTGTCTCAGCAGGGAGGTGAAGGGAACATGTCCTTCCAGCCCAAGAACTCCACCAAAGAGCTCCGACACTCTCCCCACAGTGAGGGTCCCTCTCCCTTGGCCAGCGTCAGTGTTTTTGGAGCTAGCAGCTGATGTCTGATCCACCCACCCACAATATCTGCTTGCCTATCCTCAACAGCTTGGTTTCATTGCCCTCAACATCTCGTCACCTTGCCATGAACATCTGGGTCTGGGTCAACATCTGGCTCTTCCATCCTCAACTTCTGGCTCTCCCTGTCCTGTGCTGAGGAGCTGAGATTTCCTGCCTCCTCCCAGAGGACCTCACACATCCTTCTTTCAGTTTCTGTTCAGACTACATCGCCAAGGCTGCACATCCCAAGATGAGCAACAGAAAGAAGAGGAAAGAGCTGTCTCCAGGCCCCAGCATGGCTTTCTGGAGTGGTTTTAGGCAACAATGATGCCCGCTCTTAGATCAATGGAGTCCCTAATGTTTTCCCCATTGAACAACCCTCAACACATCTCGAAAAAGCCAGACATTGCCCTGCCTACTCCAGCATCCTCAACCCTGCACCTGTACCCACTGCCTGGGCTCCCTCTGCCTTTGGGCAATTCATCATTCACTGCCATGAAGGTTTCCTCAAAACCAAGGGGAAGGACTATGACAAACCTCTGCTCTTCAGTCTGTAATTTGATGAGGTTTTTTCTGGTTGCTGCTGCTCTGATGCCAGCAGAGCACATTTCCACCAGCAGACATGGGTTTTTTAAGCACAGTCCCAACTTCTCCAGCACTACTGCAAACAACATGCCCTTTGTGGTGGGAATACACCGGCCGTGGCAACAGCACAGCTGTGGGATGAAGCCTTCCCCTTGTGTCACTGGTTCTCACATGCAGCTTACTCTTGTTTGGAGGTGCCCCCACCTCACTCAACCGAAAAAGGGCTTTAACCCCATGGCAGTGAGTCCTGGGGGACTCTGGAGAGGACGCAGCACGTTCCCTGTGCAGTAGAACATCCCTCCCTGGGGCAGATGGAAAGTGGATGAAGCACCTCGATGGAACAACACAATGGCTTGGGTTGGGAGGGCCTGTAAGGGTCACCCAGTTCCAACCCCCTGCTGTTTGGGCCCCCCTTGCTGGGAGCCATCACGCAGGGAAACACCAAACTTTCTAAAATAGGTTTTCCCCAAAGTGGTAGGGAAAAATAATACCCTACAATTTCAGGGGGTTTTAGAACAGGATGAACTGTGCCCAGATCCATCCCATTAGAAACTTGTAACTGTAACTCCCTCTGTAACGCTTCTAAAACCAGGGACAACAAATGCCTCAAAACACAGTAAGTGACCATTAGGGATCAACTACATGCACAAGCAGGGGAAGCAGCACCTCACACGTGGCACGGGGCTGAGAGGAACAAAACCAAGCCACAAACCCAAAGCAGAACTACTGAAACTTGAGAAAATTTTCATGGGTCATTTTGAAAGTGCTCCTGAGCATCCCCCCCCCCCAGCAGCACTGCTCCTGCCCCATCACAGGGCCCTGCACACAGCAGTGTTCCACCCATCCCCTGCTTCATTACTGCACTGATGAATAATTGATAGGGAGCAATTACTGTAAGGCACAAGCAAGCAGGGATGTATAATCCCAAGCAGCAGGACCCATGCTGTGGCAAAGCAGTGAGGGCGGATGGATGGCTCCAGTGAGACCTGCGGGGGTGTGAGTGCTCACACTGCCCAAAAAGCTGTGCTGGAACACCTGGGAGCCCTGCAAGGAGGAGCTGTGCTCCATGGGAGGAAATGACCCCATAGCAGCAGCAGCCAGCACTAATCCCATTACCGCCATCATCAATTGATGGTTCTGGAAATGGGACCTGACCAGGGCATCGCCCAGTGCTGTCACTGTGTGCAGGACAGAGGACAGCGGGGAAGCTCTTGTGCTCCAGGTTTTGGGATCGGATGGCTGAAGGTGTCAGCAAACAGTGTGGGACAAAAGCTCCCAGTGCCACATGCTTTGGTTGAGGTAGGTCTGCCACTGACACAACGCCAAGCCCCAGACAGCCCTTTCCATCCTGGTCCCCCAACCCATCCCTCCCTCCCTACAAGCACACACCCACATCTGCCTTCAGCAGCAAGGGCTGAATTGTTCTCTTCTGCCCAGCACCAGAACACAGAGGGTTTCCAAAATCCCTGGAGCAGAAAGTGCCCGTGGTGGGCATGCTGCGCTGCCGCCAGCCGACACGGAGCTGCTGGTACAGCCCCGACGTGCAAGAGAATCTCAGAAAGTCCCTAATGCTGCAAACATCCCTGGCCCCCCCACCCCCATGCTGCTCGTTACCAGCCCTCCCAGTGCAGCCCAAAGCCAGATGGAGCCGTGGGACCCCAACAGACAGCGAGAAGCCCCAGCCCAGGGGGGAGCAAAGCAGACGCATTTGATGTAAAGGACATTCGTCCTGCCGACGGCACGGCACAGACCTGCCTAGCTTTGGGCGCAGCCTGTGGGCTGCAGATGTTGCAAGCAAAACGTACCAGATGCGGGCTCGGTTGCATCCCAGCCGGAGCAGCATCTCCCTCCAGCTCCGGCCCCGACGTGTGCCCGCAGCTCAGCGCGGCAGATGCTGGTGCAGCGCTTGGCTCTGCCTCCGCCGTTATTAATGTGTGTGTCAGGCAGTGGCTGCAGCCGCCCCAGCCGCTCCCAGACACCGCTCCCTTGTGCTCCACGTGCTATTTACGGCTCTGCAAGCAGTCCCTGGAGGCTTGGTTACCTGCTGATCCCAGCAGACGTCCGCTCTGCCTGGAGGGAGAGCTGTGCATCACCCTGAGACCTGCTTTGCAGCTCCCCTTCTCCTGCCCTCCTATGTCCCTGAGTGATGCTGAGCCTCAAACCGATTTTGGTGCTGCTTAACAATACCCCGCTTCAAGTGGGTGGCTGTTTTGTTTTTTTTTCCAAACTGCTTCCTAATGGAAAGGGGCAGCTCTGAAGCAGGAGATGCTTCGTAGTGGTGTGCCATGGGTTATCTGCACCGCAGCACCGCTCACCAATGGATCCCCACCCGTGTGGGCTCAGGGGTGTCACCGCCCCGGGGATCACCATGCCTGGGTGCCCAGCTGCTCCCCCAGCTCATGGTTTGGAGATACGGTTCTGGTGTGCCCAAGCAAAGCACCAGCCGTGGTCTGCAGCCTCCCTGACTGGGAACCCGGGGCTGGAAGTCAGGAAGATGACGTCTGGGTCATAAATATCCCTGGCAGTAAGAAAGTAGAGGGATGGGAAAGGGGAAGAAAGAAATAGATCCGTCATTGGTACCAGTGCAGCAGATATCAGAAAGGGGTACAATCAGGACACGGACTCGAGCAGGTCCTGTTGCATCCAGCCTTCAGCCCTGTCCTGACCCTGAGCAAAACGCAAATTCTTCCCCTTATCCTTATGGTCCATGTGGTCATGGTTTAGGCAGGGAGCTCCCAATTACTGCTGCCAACCACAACCTCAGTGCGTCCCCAGGAGAGCCCCACAGCCCAATGGGGATGGTGTGGTTGGTGTGATGGCATCCAGATAAAGCTGTCCCCAGGAGATAAGCCCAGTGGCCATGCAGAGACATCAACCCCAGCTCAGCTGAGCTCCCACTGTGCCACAATTTGTCCCCGATCCCCAGGGCTCAGCCTTCAGCATCCTTCCTCTCTCGGAGCAGCAGGCTGAGGGTGTGTTGTGTGGTGCTGGCTGGAATCTCTCCCTGCTCTTATCAGCAGGGGCAGAGCACTGAGCCCTGAGCAGGATGAGAGATGTGGCAGCAGGATGGACTCAGCCACTGCAGAGCTGTCACAAAGGACTCATCCCAGTGTCATTCTCAAGAGGACCACGAGGTGGGAACTGGAAACCATTGCTGCTGGTGGTGTGGATGATGGGAATGGTCACGTCAGAGAAGAGGATCTGGCTGAACAGCTCTGTCTGTGGCCAGGACTGTGCCCAAAGGAATCTCAGTGGTGCCAAAGACACCCAGGGTTGCCCCAAAGCCCAGTGCAACTCAGCAAGCCTTGCCCTGCTACTGCAAAAGGAAGGAGCCTGTCGTGGGGTAGGATGCTGAGGCTCCAAAAGGGAGAAGGATTAAACTGTGTCCCTCTCCCACACCGCTCTGGGCATCACCACCCAGAACCCCCCAGCACTTCAGACATCCTTCAGCTTAGCAAAAATCACACAGTTCAAGTAATGACTGCAAAGGCAATGGTGTCACCCCCTCCTCAGGACCACCTCGTTTCCCTGGGGCACTGCTAGGTCCCCACACTCTAATGTCCCCTCCTCAGCATTTCAGCAACAAGAGCCACATGGGTGTGGGACAGCAGCACTGCAGCCCTGCTCGTGGTGCCAGCCCGAGTGCTTCCAGTGCCTGCATTAAATCACAGCAGTGCTGGCTTCAACCACTTAGTCTGTGCCTTTGACAACCCTGTGCAAATGATCTCAGCGATGCTCACCCCCCAGGCTGCTGGCACTGCTCCCTGCAGCACGCTGCCTCTCAGCAGCCCTTTGGGAATTCTACAAGCTGCCAGGGTTTAGAAGTGCTCCCGCTGAGATGGAGGTGCAGGTGGTTGCTCAAGTTGCCAGGTCCTCCTGCCTGGGGAATGTGGCACTGCACGCAGAAGGTGCCAGAGAAACAGGAGCTGGTGTTTGCCAGAGGGGAGAGGTCTGCTCTCCTAATGGCTTTGAGTCCAGTTAAGCAAATGAGCAAATAAAGTTGGAGCCGTGGCTCTCTGCTGGCCCATCTGCTCCAGCAGCACACGTGTGCCTTGGGAGCCCACGAGTAGCTGCCTTGTGCTCGTGGTCCAAACTGCCTCTGTGGCACCACTGAGCAGCGTAAAGGAGGCAGTGCCTGGGGATGGGGGAGATGCAGGGAAGGTTGGTACCCAGCACCCCACCCTGCTCCAACAAATCCCCACTGCCCCACGCTTTGCTGTGGCAGGGCTGGGAGCCAGCTGCTGTGCAAGAAAGGGTAGGAGAGTGAAGGAGCCCTCAGCACCCACCCAGGCCCACCTGCATGGAGGGGAGCTTTGGGTCAGGCCTAGACTCTGCATTAAAAGGGCCCCTAAATTCATAAAGGGATATCTGGGACGTGCTTTGAAGCCCTACAGGCAGCTGCAGCACTGCCCCACAGAGCAACTGGGGCTGAATTTGGGGTTTGTGCCCAGGAAGGAGTGCCATCAATGTAGCAGAAAAGCTCCTCCAGGTCAGTCCAGGAAAGCAGACTGCAGACGAGACTGCAACAAACACTTGGATGGATCAATCTGGATCTAACTCTTGTACAGTTACAGCCTCATTCACACACATTACCATCTATTTAATTCCTATTCTGGTTGAATTAAAGTCAGCGCATTGTCCTCCTGGCCTGAGGGTGCCAAGGGTGAGCTCTGCATCTCAGTGTGTCTCAAGGTCACCACCATGGGATCCCGCTGGCTTCTGATGGCACAGGGATTTTCATTGAGGACAGTTTCCTCCAGATATTTAAGTGCTTGGAAGTGGGCTGGACCCTGACTCACATCACAGGGTCGTTCCCACAGCCTCCCAAATCCACAGCATTACCAACGCAGCCTTTGGCTGCTGCCAGTAATGAGTTATTCCGGCCCAGGGTGAGAGCCAGGTTGTGCTTGCTGGTGTGGAACAACGCATTTATTTGCTTTCCTTTCGTAACCTGCCTCACAAGCTCTGCCAGATGAGGCATTAACCCTTATTGGGGCAGAGTGGACCTCAATAGTTTCCCCTCCTGAGCAGCCTGACAGCAGGAGCAAGGTGCTGAGAGGGCACAGGGCAGGAGTCAGGCTGGCCCTGTGGGTGCTGTCATGGTACAGATCTTTGGTCCAAAAGCAAAGTGAAAAGGTGCAAATCCTCCCTCCCTCCCTCCCCTCAAGCAGCTGATGGCACTAAACTCAGCCCAGCTGTCCCCAACCCAAGTGCTTGTCACAGCCACCACCAGCCCATGGGCACACATGGAACACCTGCAAAGAAAGGTCTTGGAAGTAAAGAGAAACGTGCTGCTGAAGGGAGCAAGGTGCTGGGGACTGGGATAGCCAAGGGATGCGGGCACACAGTGAGGCGATGCCTGGGCACAGGGGGTCCTGGGGTGAGGAAGATGGAGAGGAAGCAGGGTACGGGGCTGCTCCCTGCCCCCTGCCTGTGCATCTGCTGGGGCAGTCCTGGTGCACAACCCTCCCCGCTCCACTCCAGCCCTGGTTTCAATCATCTCTCGATTACACACAGTTCGCTTTTGTTGACAGCACATTTACTTGCACTTGTCAAGTACGCTGTAAATAGTGAGAGAATCAGCCCTGCCCTTCCTGATCGGAGCCACGGCCAGGAAGGGGCCGGGCTCCTCGTTCCCAGGGCCGGCTCAGGATCGGTCCACGCCTGCTCACAGCATCAGCAGCCACGGGAGAGAGAGCGGCGGCCGCTATCCGAAAAGTGCCGAGGATCCACCACCTCCCTCAGGAAGCAACGGGAGCACCCATCCTGGGCTCCCACGGCCCAAAGTCCGCACCACCAAGTGTCCGTTATTATTTAGCTTAAGGACAATCTACATCTTTCAGACACAGCCAGCCATCATCTCCGAGGTAATCTCAGGTCACGGAGGCAGAAGGAAGAGTAATCAGCCGTTCTGAGTGTGGAAGACACAAAGAAACAAGCAGTGAGAATCAGGCGGTCGTAGAGGGTTCGTTATCTGTGCTGTTTCTGTCCCCACAGCCAAAAGCTGCTGGAGCAGCTCCAGCCCCGGCGCCTCGACCTCGCTTCGCACTGCAGATTGCCCTGTGCTAATGTGGAAAGTGGAGCAGTGCAGTAATGTAGGGTTAAAAAAAGCACCGTGCTCTGCGCAGATGGTCGTTATTCAGCCCAAGGAGACAGCGTCGCTAACTCGATTAATGCATAAAGCTGCTTTTGGTGTAATCACATTGCAGTGGCTGTGGCTCCTCGCCAGCCCCAGCCCACCTCCAGGCTCAGCACCGACCCGTTTGGGGGTGTTTGTCAGTAAATGGGGTCACCCCACCAGCGTGTGATAATGGAGCAGGTCCACAGATCCCTGCCCAGCACAACTGAGGGCATGGAGCAGCCACTCGAGGTGGGTTCAGACCCTAGGATGTGGGCAGGGAGGGTTCGTGGGTGGAGAAAATATTCACAACACAACTCCTGTGAGCTGCTGCAGCCACACGATGGGCTCACCACTTGGGGAAGTTCCACCAAGCCCTGTAGTGGTGGCAGAGAAGCCACCAGAGTCCCCGCTCCCACCCATGTCCTAGCACCAGAGGACTAGCCAGTAGGACCACACCAACACTCCCAGTTATCGCCAGGGTTGATGCTGCACTCGATGGCAGCAAAAGCTCATCAGGACCGTGGTGGGATCACCACTGATTTATCCCTCCCAGTTTCTCTTCCTACATCCCCAGAATCAGACGCATCATACATGGTGGATCCAGCACCCAGCAGCTTCACCTCCCACAGGAGGTGACAGTGGCTGCCCCTGAGCCAGGAGGACCTCATGCAAGTCCCATTCTACTTGAGCACAGTTCTGGGGCCCTGGAAAACCAAGAAGTGCCATCCAAAAGCCCTAAACTTGTCTTCATTCCCACAGCTCCAAGAAGTCACCAATGTACTGCTGTGCTCAGCCAGTCCGGTCCCTGCTCTCCGGACAGGACCATCCCACTGCAGAACCTGTGTCCCAGCATGAAGCATATGTTTTAGAAAGGACTCACAGCTACTGGCAGCACAGCTGTGCAGAGTGGAGAGCTATGCCCAGCTGGAGGGCTGGAGGAGCTGCTCTCTGCTCCAGCAGCATTGCTTTCTCTCTAGGCACACCACATATCTCTGCCTGGTACCAAGGCCAGACTAGCCCAGGGCTCCTGATGCCCAACAAAGCCATGTCCCTAGACAAGCTGCCTCCTGCCAAGCTGGAGCAAATCTGAAGGCCATATAAACCAGATTCCCATTTGGAGCAGAAATCAGCCATGCAGAAGCTGATATTTCCAGCTTAATTTGTCTGCTCACAGAAGGTAGATACTGTCCACTTTCCTTAAATAGCACCAATATCAAATGCCTTGCAAGCAACGAGAGGAAGCTCCTGGATCACTCGTCCCTTTCAGGCAGAGGCTGATCTCCCTGCATGCACCCTGCTGCACTGCTGTCCCAGGCATGGTGCCCAACATGTGGTGTCCCCAGCAGCACCCACCACTCCAATGTGTCCATGCCTGTCTGTATGGGAGCTGCTCCATTCCCTGTGCTGTTTCCTCTTGCACTTCAGGATCGGTTTTGTTGTAAAATTGCAGCCAGGGAGGTTTACAGCTTGCTGAGATAGGAAACGGGGCTCTGAGCAAAGTGGCATCTGGCAGTGGCTTTCACTGCTTCCTTTCCCCCTTCCAGCCCCATATCCTACCAGCAGGATTTTCATCAGCTTCAGCAGGCATAGATAAATCCCTATCACAACACTGGAGGGCTCACCCTAGCCCTCTGCTCCCCTGTTCTTCTCTGTTCCCCAAATCTTTCTCTCTGCCACAGGGACACAGGAAAGCTTCAGCTGGTACTTCTTCACCTGTTCGGTGGCCCCACAGTAGCACAGGGAGCAGGCACCCCCAGAGCTTTGCTCTGAGCCATGGGGTCTGGGGTCAAGCAGAGAGCCCAGATCAGGGGACAGCCCCACACATTGCCCCAGACACGGAATCTGGGGTGGGGAGGGAAAGCAGAGCCCATATCATGACAGAGTGCTCCCGCGTTTGCAATGCTCACGTGTAAGGTGTCCCTGCAGGGCTTTGCCCCAGAGGATCCTCAGCCCAGGTGAGCACTGCCCTGACAGCACATCATGACAGTAAGAGATGTCACAGAGCCTGGTCACTGCACTTCTCCTCTGCTACTTGCATTTCTGGAGCTTGGGTTGTTAAGCAGGTTCTCAGGCTTTTTGCGCTGTTGCTATTTTGGTAGGGCTGAACATGCAGGAAGAGGAATCCAAAGGCTCTGCCTCCTGCAGAGACACTGCAAGTGCTGACCTGGCATGGGATGCTGCAGGGCAACAGTCACATCGCTCTGCCTCTAGGTACACAGCCATGCAGCAGAAGCCAGACCACCCCACGGGCTGCAACAAACAGCCCCACGGTACAGGCACTGCTCCATCGCCATGCACCAGGAGGTGTTTGGGAGCTTTGCCCTCAGGGTGCCCAATTGCATCACTTAAAGCACTTGATATGCTCAGCACATCATGTTCCTCTCATCCCAGCACAGCAGTCCCCCACCACATGTTCAACCCCAGCCCTGAGGGACCGGACGGCTCCAGCACAAACGGTTCCAAGCAGCCCTTCCAGGCAGTGCTGCCATGCACCAAGCAGGCGGACGTGCTGACTGCATCCACACCAAGCAGACGCGCCCAACATGCTTCAAACCCACTTCATGCACACATTTCTCCTGCCTGTCCTTCTGAGGTCATGCTCCCGGGTTAGGCTGAAGCTCTTCAGTGTGGCAAAGCACCACTGCTGGTTATGGATGACAGCACTCAAATGACCTTCCCATGCTGCGGGAGCCTGAGCATCACAGTGTGTCCGAGTGCACAGAAGGGACGCATCTCACACCGCTGCTCCCATGACCCCAGTGCCTTTTGACTGAGACCCAGAGATCGCAGCCTCAGCCACCCCCTCAGCACCGAGCCCTGCCCTGCAGCCAAGTTCTCCAGAAAGGCCACACGATGGGTTGCACAGCCTCAGCTGTCCAAATACAGATGCTAGAAGGCGTCAGAAGCAGGCAGTGCTGCTCAACTCTCTCAGCAGATGCAAAAGCAATCACTGCTTCCCCGAGCTGGACAGGAAGGTGCAGACGCAGCAGCGCTTGAATGCAAACTCCCTCCTCACCTGGCACAAAAGCCATCCCCAGAGCATCACTGCAGCACAGCCCCATGGCACACACAGCTTTGCAGTGCTCTGAGCAGGGGTTCCATCAGGGCTGCGCCGCACGGGCTGCTTACCTTGCTCTCTGTAGGAGCCGATGCCGGATGTTGCTGCTTGGTGATGTTCTCAGCCAGACACCAGCAGATCCTCTTCTTCTGCTCCTGGGAGTAAGCCTCCAAACTTAATAAGCACTCCGACTTCTGACGTAAAGGAAACACAGGCAGAGAGAAGGTCATTAGCTGCACGGCGCAGGCCCCGGATTTGTTTGCAAACTCCTCACTTCCAGCACACTGTCAGATGAATAAGGGTGTAAGGGGAGAGCTCTCATGGTGTCCAGAGTCTGGGCACGAGAAAGTAAAATAGGTGAGAAATCAGCTGCATAGGGGTTTCTTCTGCAGGCAGACAGGGAAGGTGGTGGGTACAGACTTGGCAGTAAGAGGTGGGAGAAGAGAAGTAAGGTGCAGGCAGAGCACAAGCAGATCTGCATCCTATGCCACCACAGTGTGAACATGCTTATTCAGCTGCACTGGGGGGAGGAGGAAATGGCTCTTCGCTGTATGCAAACATTAGTGAGAGGCCAAGTCAACAGAAACAACACCTCAGGGCTGGGCAGGGCTGGGAGCGACTTGGGTCTCCTCTACTAGGGCACCAGGGGAAGTCTGGAGGAGGATGCCCAGCACTGCTCACATGTTGTCTGCAAGCAGCATGTGGCAAGGAGGGAATGAATGAAACAAAAGAAGGGCAGCCTGCAAGCCCATCCCTGCGAGCCCACAGTGAGCTCCAGGGCCTCAAGTCTTCCTTGGGCCAAATCCCAAACATTTACAAAACCGTCTGACCAAATTCCCTCACCAATGCTCTTCCATTGCTCATCTCTCATGCTAAAAATGAAGTGTTAGCAGCAATTGATGCCTACTGAGATTTTGCAGTACTTGCTTTAAAAGGTCAAGAATGCCTGTCGGGTCACCTCCATCTGTAGCCAGATGTGGAAAAAAAGTGGAACTTTGGGACAGAACTGCAAAGAAAGAAAAATGTCCTGTACTAAAATGGGATGAAAGAAGTCTTTCATTTCCTCCTAGGATTTCCTTGCAGAGGGGCAGCTCTCTGGCTTGCCCACTTTTCCCAGAAAGGTCAGACAGAAGTAAGGAACTTGCACTTTGTGACTCCAGAGACACACAGCTGAAAGGGGAAATGCTGTTTAGTCACACCATTTAAAACTGTTTGCATTGGACGCTAACTCATTCATGTGTAATCCACAATTCCTGCTACAGACCTAGACAAACTAACCTCCAATGTAAGCTCAAGAGAAACAGATCTCTAGTCCAGCTCTCTTCCCCCTCCAAGGAGATTTCTAAAGAAAGTTTTGACTTTTCTTATGTCTGTGCTTCACCACATCTATCCCTAGAGCAGAAATGGGCTTCGATATGGCAAATGCATACACAGGCTGATCTACACACAAAACCAAACAAAGGGCACAAGCTGGTGTGACTCCATGCCCTCAGATCTGCATTGCTCTGATGCTCTGTTGGAACAGCAGTGCTCATTCCTACAGCTGATGTCTGGGTTTCCCCCTGTCCCATTACCAGGCTGTAGCAACATGAAACCCACCTGACCCCTGAAAAGCATTTAATGTTTTCTGTTTTCAGGGGAAAGGACAGACACCCACCTACATGCTGGAAATCCAGGCAAGCACTTACCCACCCTGCACTTGGGTCAGAAGCAAATGCTGAGAAGGACTCAGAGGATCTTAAAAACCTCTGCACAGCGGCAGAGCCCAGTGCCACAATGATGATTTAACTAACGCGTGCTCCAGTCCCCACCAAGCTCCTCCCTGGGCACGAGGCTTAAAGTGATTCCAAGGGCATCTCAGCTCCCCTTGCTTGTGATGGATGTGTGGCTCACCTACCCTGCCATGCAGCCCCTCGTTGATTTGATTACCATCCCCATCTCACTGATTGAATTTGGCAGAAAGCAATGCTCAGCCACCAATGGCAGCCGATGGCAAAGTGCCCCTTTGCCCCCACCTTGCTCAGTAGCACAGCAGCAGCACAGCCTGGAGAAGGGGCGGCCCCGGGGTGCAGCCCAAGGAGGGCTGTAGGGCCCATGCTGCCCAGCCCAGTCTGAGCAGGCAAGCACAGGGCTGCAGTGTGAGCAGCCACTCTCGAGAGCGCTGGGAACTGGCCTCCCCGCTACTGTTTTCATTCAGGGAGGCTGCTGCTTTGCTTGCCAATATTTATGAAGAGAAAATAGGGTTTAATCTCATGATGCTGGGAAAGGAGGATGCAGATGGTGTGAAGGGGGTGTTTGCGACCAGATAAAGCGAGCAACTGAAGTGGCTGCCAGTGGCTTTCTGCCTGTATTCGTCCCAGCATTCTGAAAAACATGTTATTGCACGTGCTGCTCAGTGAGGTTAGTGGACCCTGCATGAGAAAAACACTGAGACAAGAGGACCCAGAGTAGCCAACACAAGCCCTAATTGTGCCCTGTTTCAGCCAGAGGAGCCAATAGGATAATCCCTGTTTGCCAGTGCATGAAAAGCTCCCTGCCATAGGCACACAGGGAGACAGCAGAAATGGAGTCAGCAGGCAGAGCTCCTGGGTGCCTGGCAGACACCCTGCTGCAAGCACATGGCTCAGTGCAGGTCCAAGCACAGCACCAGGTGCCTGAGCGTGGCTCTACACATGGCTGCAAAGCAAAGATACAAAAAGAAGGAGCCAGACCCATCCTGACACCTTCCAGCCTTGAGCTCAGCAACCAGCCTGGCACAGGGGCTGGCCTCAACTCAGACAGACTGCTGGCGTGGTCAGGTCCCTGGGTGGACATTTCATAGAATCACAGACCTAGGGAATATCCCAAATTGCAAGGGAGCCACAGGGATCGAGTTCAACCCTGTGGAGCTTCCCCGCACAGATGAGCTCTGCTCCCTTCCCCAGCTCTGTTTCCCTGTGGGGTTTATGGTAATTTGGTGCAGGGCCACAGCTCGCAGCCTGGCCCCTGGCTCCATCATTCAGAGCTTGGTCTATGGCCAAACCCAGCAGAGATCCCAGAGGGGAAGTACCTCGGAAACGGGCTCCAGACTACAATAGCTTTCAAATTGCAGGGAAAACCTTCCACTGGTGAAAAAGCAAGCCCTGGGAATATCCTGTGTACAGCACTGCCTTCATGCCCCACAGTTTGGTCTGATGAGAAAGTTCAGTTTGCTCCCTTGCTGGGGGGGCCGTGGGGACCATGTCTCTTCCTGTGTTTTTTGGATTGCTGGGCACACTGGTGGTGCCCAAAACACAAACACTGGCACTAACAGCATTGGTCCTATTGAAAGCTGAGATGGCCAAAAGGTGATGGGGTCTCGTGGGTGCTTGAGCATGGAGCTGCCATTCATGGAGCAGAGTAATCCCTGCAGAGAAGTGTGGCTCTGTGGCTCATTTTCAGGCCAGGGAGACTCCATAACTGGAGGCAAATTATGGATGCACCCCATCCCTCTTTGCCACATCAAAGGTTGGCTCTTCAGAAACAGGTTTTCTCACTGTCCTACAGCCACCAAAGGGCAGGGAGCAGTGGAGCTGCCACGTCAGATGCACATACCTGTGACACCTGGCTCCCACGCCAGTCTGAAGGGATTCGTAAGAAAACAGCCTTCATGGGAATCCCCAGCCCTGACAGCAAACCACAGGGTTCCCTGGGCAAACACTACTTAGGCAAACAGAGAACAGGTCTACTGATTCCCATGCTGCAAAGGCCCTTCCCTCTCAGGCAGGAAGGCTCAGAACCATCAGCCCCAGAGACAGTAATACTAACCTTACCCACCTGCTGCAGATACAGCCCCAGAGCTAAGGATCCCTCTGTCCCCAGCATCACTCCAGAAGAGAAAGCTCCAGCCTCCAGCAGTTCCACTCCAGAATCACCCAATGGTGCCTGTGCCTTTTTAAAAGCTCTCCATTACTTTTAACTGTTTCTTATCAGATGCCCTTTTTGCCAACATCTAGGAAATGCAACCACAGAATTACAGCCAGAAGAAAAATTGTAGAACTTCTGCCCTAAAATGTACATTTCGTGGTCATCTCAGAACTTAGATTGATGCTGAACAGCAAAGATTCACATGACTGGGGAGGCAAAGTTATACCCCTGATTGTGTTTCTCCAACTGAGGCACGAACACTGCCTGCTCTGCCCAAAAAGATCTGGGAGCTGCTGTAATGCCTGGCCATGGCTTGTACCAGCCCAGGGCTTCTACTACTGGTGTCACTCCACATCATCAAACCCATGCAAACACACACCAGCAGAAGAAACAGTGTCCTGAGCAGAAGAGCAGCCCAGCCAACAGCTCCAGAGCTGTGGCTTTGCGTGCTCTGGCTCAGGGCACACACCAGAAAAGCACAGCCCTGAACCAAACAAATGTTATCTAAGGGATGGATCCTTCAAACATAACTGCAAGCATTTCAGTTGAACCGAAATTTGGGGCACATCCTGGGGTGCAGAGGAGGACTGCATCAGTATGGAGTAACCTGTACATTGCCTCCTTAACACTTCTCAAAACATTGTCAGTCTTGCACTGGTGTTATCTCCCTGCATTTGCAATTCAGGCTGCAGAGCTCAGACTTCTCAGTGCTGTGCACAGAGAACCCAGCAGCTGGGACCTGCCATCCTTTGGGTGGAGGAAAAAGGAAACTTTCATTTGGGACAGAGTTAAACTGCATGAGGGACTCAGCACATGCAGGTTGAGCATCCAGCTTCCATGAGAGCTGTGTGACTCAAAGTGATGCATGCCATAGACCCACACAATGCACAGCCCAGCAGTGAGCCACCACCTTTGGGATGTCAGAAAACAAAGGGAAAGTCCAAGAACAGGAAGGAATTTCTCAGCCCAGGACCAGTTCAGTGGGTAGAGGGAGGGAGTCCCCCCAGCATCAAATAGGACTGTGAGCTGGAAGGGGAAGGTAGAGAAGCACAATTCATCTTCTCTCAGTGTGCTTCAAATGAATGCAATAAGACTGACAGGAGCAGGCAGTAAGGAGTGTAGATTATTCTCTACTTAAGTTCCTAAGTATGACCGACTCCAACATTTCTACCTTGGCTGCAGTGTTTGCTCTGCTAAGACCCTTGGGAGAAATGAACTACGGAATCCCAGATCTTCCACCTTCCTGCAGCAAAACACACCTCAGCCACAAGCTCACCTGGCAAACAACACAGCCCATGAACCCAACAAACAACATCTCTTTACCTATAGCAGACGAAAGAAAATTGAGACAACTTCAACTGACCACACAGCCCACAGACAACCACACTCTCCCATCCTGCACACGGTACCCAATGTCAGCTGACACTGACGGAGTGTTTCAGGAGGGATGAAGGCATCATTCAGGCTGCTCCAGTCCCACCAGGGAGCTGAGGAACTGAGGGGGCTCCACACAGCAGTGCCCAACCCAGGCCACCAGATCTCCAATAATGCCAGGAAAAGGGAAAAAGGAAAAAGGTCCCTCGGCTACTCCTCACTGCCAAAACCATCCCATTTAGGGTGGAAACAAATTCAACCCCAAACACAAGTCTTACGGTTGTCACTTCTGGGTCAAAACAGATGGACTGAAAATACCTCATCAGTAGTTGACTGTATCCCAAAAATTTACCACTACTGATGCCATCCTTCCACTGCAGGAGCTCACAGCCCTTCTCACAAGAGGCCTTTCCCACTTCCTACCCTTGCGGACCTTTGTGTACGGCCCTTTCCCCATGATCTATGGAAGCTGCATTAGCTGTCACATGCCCTAATGACCAACCCCACTGCTCTAACACTGATCTGCCTCTGTATCACCTCCTGCTTCCCCAAACTTACAGACATATGCACACTTGATCAGGCACGATTGCTGTTTTTACCACACCAACAGTAATTCTGAATGCAAAGAAGCAAGAGCCAGGCTTCCCAAGTTCTCCCAAATTCCCAAAGAGCAATGCTTACAGGAGATGATGTTGAGGTATATAAACACAGTTTTTAACCACTGATTACGTACTACCACAATTTCCCATCTTTCTAGGTTTTCCGGCCAAGTGTTGCATCAGAGCAAGGCAAACACCTCTGAGGGTATCTGCTCCAGTTGTGCTCTCTTTGCACTTCTCCCTCTGTCATTAATACCACCTATGTTCTTCACCAAACAAAACTACCATAGCTGCTCTGTTGTACTGTGCAGGTTTGATGTCAGCTCCTGGCAGCCCCTCCACCTTTATCCCCATTACCAAACTATATGAATGTCCCCGAGGTCCAACAATAGATGCCCCAGAAAGTTCCTTGCTGACTGCTCTGATGACATCCAGAACTTCAAACTGACGCAGGTACAGACTGTCTACCACGCCCCTGAGCCTTTAAGTCCTCTGTAAATTGCTTGTCCAAGTGCAGATACCCCACACAGAAATGGGAACCTGAAGGGAATTAAAATTCACAGTGCTCTGTCCTGGGAGGAACAGGAGGCACTTTGGGGAATCAATTCTCCCCATGGGACAAGCTGGGACGTCTTCAGTGGAGCGCTATGCACATTTACACAATATTGCCCCTTACTGCAGGGGTTCAGCTCAAAGAGCAGTCGTGCAAAATGTGCCCCTGCCAGCACATGGGACATGGCCTCATTGCCTGAGGATACAAATGGGAGCAGTGCCCATGGGACCACACAGTGCAGGGACATCCCTGCACACACCCAGGGTGGGGGACAAGGTGGAACAACGTCACTTCTCTGATGCTTGCCTATAGGATCTCCTGCGTGGACAAACCAAGATCAGGGCCAGATGCAAGCATTAATTTGCTCAGGTCTGTTAGTGTGCTCACTGCAGCAGGCCGGGAAGTATCTGCTGGAAAGATTTTCTGTCAGAGCAATTTCCCTAGAGAAACACCAGTGTCTGCAGATGAAAACTTCCAGAGAAAACGATCGATTTTGCTAGCGCTTTTACAATGAAAAAACTTAATGAGCTCTTTGAATTTAAGTCAGTTTGGTCTGAACATGTTGGGCTTGAATCAAAAATCTCAAACAATGCAATAAAACCCTGATCTGTAGTTTCCTATCGGTGGGATATTTCCGGAGCAGGGAAGGGTGTGAATGCAGCCCGGGAGCATGCTCACACCCCAGGACAGGCTCACCGGGGGCTGCCACTTCCCACCACGCAGGGGATATTCCCCATCCCATGTTCAGCATTTCCCATGCAGGATGCTGTGTGCCCCACTATTTGCACGACCTCCAAACACTGCAAATTCACACCCAGCAGAGCCTGTAAAAGAAACACTGCTCCCGCTGTAAGCTATACCAGGCAATACAGATCAGTTCCCATCTGGCTGTCAGTGCCCGTTGTGCTCAGGATTTAAGCTCTGTGAGTGATTTGTTTACACGTGATTAGACAGGATGACTGGTAGCAGCTCCTCTCATGACACATCAGTTTCCCTAAAGGTTGGAATATTCTTTCTCATTTAAAATAAATTCAGCAGTTCCCAGGCATTTTGATGCATACTTCCATTTTGGATTGAGTTCAAATACAAAAATGTCACCTTACGGTGCAAAACATCACTCCAAGCCCCTTAAATGAGCAAAGAGCTGGAGCTCGAGGCCTGGCAAAACAAGGCCTCAGGGTGACATGGGGCATAAAAGTCATGTCCACACAACCATTCTTCCCTCTTGCATCCTTCCTCCAAGCTCTCCAGATGCTACAAGTTGTTGGGGGTGGGCAGTAAGACAATTACATCAGGACCCAGGCACAGAGCACTGCTATGCTCCACTGGTGAGACCATGAGGGTGCCAGGCAGGTGCCAAGGCCATGGCTGTTCTGGGCTGTGTCCTCACCCCTGAAGCACAGCCAGCTGCTCTCTGCAGGACACTATCCCTGCAGGTAGAAACCCTCTCATTCCCACAGACAAAGAACATGAGTTGACTCACAGGAGCATGGCTGTGACTCAGGGGACATCCCAGCCCCATGTGCCAGTTTAACACAGGGGTTCTGTACTGGTTCCCAGCCCCAGCTTTTATTTAGCAGCAGACCAGGCCTCCAAAACCACCCACTGCAGACACGACCTGAGAGCACAAAGTAATGTCCAAGTCATGCCATCCTTCTATGTGCAGGAATGCCTTTGGAAGGGACTGACCCCTCCCCCCTTCCCATATGCTCCTTCATTGAGCCCACATCCACTCAGCCCAGCATCTGCCCTGGGCAGCCCCCAGGACTGTGGTCTGTAGGTCACAGTTTCCCAGCAGTGTGCTTGTGGGGGCATCAGGATGGCACTGCCCTGCCTGCATGCTGCTGACTCACTGGCATGTCTCAGTCTTTCTGCATCTCAGCTTCCCCTCTTGAACCAAATGTGCCTATGGCCAGAGCCTCTGACAAGCCTGGAAGTGAACTGGCACAGCACTGGGTATAAGTACTCACTGCTGGGAATGGCACAAGGCTGCCTGCCCTGAAATGCCCTGGAAAGTCCTGGAAACAAGAATGGTTTTACAAAGACCATAAACGTGGCCTGGAGGAAAGGAAAAGTTTCACATTTTATATTTCAATCAGCAGAACCTCAAGTGCCAGACCACTGCAGCCCATCAGGAAAAAGCTACACCCTTCACTACATCTCACCAAAGAGGAGCCTTCCCCTCCCACAATCCTATGAAACACAGCCATTTCTCATTTGGTTACTTTAACTCAGGCCCCCAAAGCATCTAAATTAAATGTCAGGCTCCCAGTGCATTTTTCCAAGCACAAGGGAAGACACAGGAATGGGATCAGCAGGCAGACACTGGTCTCCATGCTGAGCAGGCAGCTTCTGCCTGACCACCCCGAGAAGAAATAAAGATGAGGAAGGAGCAAGGGTGGACCTTCAGGAGAGCTGTCAGCACACAGTTACTCAGCCAGCTGCACTCTGGCCCCCATCCCAGCCACCCAAGGTGAACAACTTCCACCCCAAGCGTTTTTATCCAACTTTCACAATAGCTTATTATGTTGCGTGGCTGCTGAGCAATGTGTGCCTTTCTCCTCAGTGCCCTGGGGATCTTTCCCAGACCCAGATTTCCACTCTGAAAACACAAGGCCTTGAAGCCAGGAACAAACTAAAGTCATTTGAAAGGAATAATAAAAATAATAAATTAGCCTCAGCACCCAGTGATTAGGGAGGACCAGGCACTGTGAACCAGTTCCGCAGTCTCCTTGGCTGCTTCTCAACACAAAAGTAACTGTGTCAACATCTGAATGATTTCAAACCTGTTTAAAGTGTTCAGTCATACACGTTTTTAGAGCTACGACTGTGTGTCTCTTACATTGGGCTTCCTTATTTTATTTGAGGGTTTCAAATCTGGGTGCTTGAAAACAAGGAGGGGAAGACACCCAACTGACAAAGTGAAAACAGCTGTCACAGAACCCTTGGGTGAAAGAACTCCAGGAGAAATTGGAGGGGAGAAGCAGTGAGTGAGGTACACAGGGGAAGGAAAAAGCACGCCTGTCTTGGGGCTGCCCATCCTCTCCTGGCTCATAGATTCCTCCTAGTAGCTTCTTATTAATATATTCTGGCTATGGACATCATGTTTCCTTTCCAGACCTCTGACAAACTAATAAAAAAGGAAGTTAAAATCAACCAGCTTCAGCAAAAACAAGCAAAGAAGAGGATTTGTTAGTACGTGTCCAGCTCCCACTTTAAAGTTAATTTGGAAACGAGCAGCACTCACCTCTGCAAGATATAGGATGCAGAATTTCCGATCTTCTGAACCTACAAAGTAGAGAGAACAGGATGAAAATTAAGCTTCAGCTGCATTTCTGCGAGCAGAGACACTGGCAGAGGAATTGGCTAAGAGACAACTTTTAATGAATATTTATTGTTGTCATCCCACAGTACCAGGCTGCGCACTGGGAGTGATGTATGCTGCATCTGCAGGGCCGTGAGCCATGCAGGCTGCACTTGCATGGTTTTCTTGCATGGACTCACTGCACTATCACAAATTCTCCCGTGAGTGCTGCTGGAAAGAGGTTGGATTTGTTCAGAGGCCATACGTGGTCTCTCCTGCCTGATTTCCCATGAGCCCAACCTGCTCCACAGGACTAGGGGCTGCTCCCTGAGCTCCCTCCCATGGCTTTGGGAAGGGAGATGGTGTTGGATGCTCCCCATCAAGAAGGCTTTGCTGAGTCTGTCCTGGCCTTTGCTCCCCACCAGCAAGACACAAGGGTCCCCACCCCCAAGGAAAGCTCCAAGCACACATCAGCTTGCAGAATGACACAAAGCCAGCACAGGACAGGGCCCCCCAACTCCAAAGCAGGACACCCCATACCCAGAGCTGGCTGTGCTGTCACACCGTCCCCAGCATGCCTTACCAAGGCTTTGTCTTTGCTAGCGTGCAGTGCTGCTGGGCAGCAGCAGTCATAACCTCTTTAACAACGTTATCTCTGCCGTGAGATCAGCCCTGCAGTCTGGGCAAGGCTGCAGATCCTATTTGAAGCAACAGCAGCTTCATTTCAACATCCCGTGCTGTGTTAGCAATGGGAGCAGGCTCTGCATGGTGGTGAAAGTACACCAGTACCAAGCAGTGCAGATGCAGCCCAGAGATCAAGCTGGGGGCCATGACCCACCAACGGGACACCTGAGTGCCTGCACAGGTAACATGAAACCCATGAGCAAGTGCCCAAAATCGTGTGCTGGACATCTCCGGCTGCCCTTTGGGGAGGGCAGGCAAGGCAAGGTGATGCTGGAGTGTAACAGACCAGGATAAGTCCCCACTCTTTGAACTTCTGTGCATTCCTTCTGTCTTTCTGCAGCAAGGAGTGATGCCCAATAAGCCCAAAGCCATCGGAATTAAGTTTCCTTCAGAATTCCCCTCACTCTCAGCATCAGCAGCCTTCCCAGCCAGCATGGTCCAGCCCTGTCCCTCAGAGGACTCACTGCCTCCCATGGCCAAACAGCGCAGTGCCTATTGCACACACAAAGCAGGCAGCCAGCCTGGGCCAAGGAGCTGCTTAAATCCCACTTTTTCACAAGGAATTGCCTTTAACAGGAAAGGAAAATAGGAACTGAGAGACTCCTGTGTCTCCCCAGCCTCACTGCTAGGCTTTGGTCTATGTCCAACCCTGGTGAGACTCATGCAGGGCTCTGTCCCCCACCCAGCACCATGGCTGTGGTTTTTTTGACAGCTGAGCTGTGACTACAGTTGGTGAAACGCTAAAAGGAAATAAGCAGGGAAGAAAAAAAAAAATACTCACTTTGAGATATTTTGGTTTCATGTCGATGCATCATGACAGGGACTAGCTTATTTCTCAGGGTAACCTGATCCATTCCTGTCCTGCTGGCAGGCTCAGCACAAAGGGAGCACATGGCTTTTGCAGGAACGCATCCCCCTCCCCAGCTAAGCCCTGTGCACTCATGAGGGGTGGGTGATACACAGCTTCTAGCACAGCAGTGGCTGTGAACACTGTTCTGCCCACCTGCCCTGTGCAACCCACAGAAAGTACCCTCTGGTTGCAGGGCTCAGCTAGTGCACATCAGGTGTAGGGTCAAAAAGATGGGAGAAGGAGGTAAACCGGTCCTGCCCCTTTCTACTGCGTCCTTGCACAGCCCAAAGGACACTGATAATAGCCATGGCAAGGGCACTCTGCTCCCCAGCCTGCTCAGTGAGGATAGCACGGTATTCAAGACCCAAAGAGAAGCTTGCAGGCAAAAGCCCCAAAAATCAGAGTCTGGGCCTTTGGATATCTTGAAGCTGTTTGCTGCAGGACACGTTGCACTGGGACATAGGAGACAGCAAAGCAGCAGTGTCCAGCCTACAGATGGGGCTCAGAGGCAGGGTCCTCTTCAGGCTGCTACATGGGATTTCTCCCCCCTGTCCTCAAACCAAGCACACCCACCCATGGGCTGGGACCCCAGCAAGGCAGCAGTGTTAGCATGGAAATTCCCACATCATCTAGTGAGGAAGCCAGTCCAGTTGCACTGGAAACATTGGCCAGCATGGTGCTCATCAGCCATGCTCAGCTTCTAAAGCAGGAAGACAGAGCATTGTAAAGCAGATTATACTGATTTGCTTTTGCACAGTGCAGCTAGAGGCAGAAACAGGAAACATCACAATGGTCTTCAGTGTACCGGAGATGTCTCAATTGTTATACTCAGCAATACGCCTGTTCCTATTAATGTGCCATTCAGTTATGAGGAGACCAACAGAAAACTCCTGCCAAAAGGGACAGGCATCTCCTTGCTTGTTCCACCCACCTTGAAGCAGCCCTACCCAAACCTGCCTCAAAACCGACTGTGCTGGATTCCTGGTGTACAGGGGGCGGTCCGGCACGGCACAGGCAAACATCCCCTTTGAAAGGCTCGTTGAGCTACTCCAGATGTGAGCTAGCCAAGTTATTATGGTAACAAGGAAATAAGGGGCAGAAAACTGCTCACAGAACCCAACCACTCAGCACGAGGTTAGGAGACACATTCTTGTGCTGACCTGCTAACACACCTCAGCACACAGAGCTGCTGCACCGCTGGGATGAATGCTGGGGAAGACAATTTCTTCCAGGAGAACAAAAGCAGTGCAGCAGTTTTGAGAGCAACCAGGAATCACACATGCACTGTAGCAGATGCTGACCAACAGGCACTTTAGTGAGGAACAATTTCTTTTGTCCTTTCCTTGGAAATAAGCAGGGCTGAGAACAAACTTGACAAATCTCAATGAAGCTCAACGCCTTTTCTAAACAGCTTGAACTCTCTGTGTCCTTCTTCCTCCTCAGTGCCCCCACTAAACATGTTAGCAAATGAATCTGGGAGCAGAAAAGTTGTTGGAAATGGGTAATAGGAGATGGGCAATCTGCTGTGCCATTGCACATCCCCAGCACAGAGGCTCATACATTGTGGGGCATGTAGAGAGACATAGTTCCTTGCCAGAGCTACCTGCTCAACTGGGGAAAATCAAGGGAAGTGACAAAATCATTTTGAAAACTATTCCTTACGAAAAAGCAGACAAGTTCTGGATTAATCCCTCTTGGTCAGAGCCACAGGACTGCAGGGATGTCAGCTCATATAGTCACAGAGCAGGAAGGAGCCTCTGAATGTCTCTATTCTATGCCCCTGCCCAAAGGACCCGGGTCGCCATGTTCAGTGTTGCGCCCATTTGAACCCTGACCATCTCCAAGGATGGAGGTCCTACAGCCTCTCTGGGCAACCCAGGATTTGACCACTCTGGTTACAGAAAAGCTCTTCCTCTCATCCAATCATGGTCTTCCTTGTGGAGTCCCCAACCACACTGCCTGGACTTGAGGAGCCAGCGGAGACCCAGTCCTGTGCTGATGGAGTTGGGCAGCTGCACACAGAGCAAGCCTGTGGCCAAACAGGCACTGCACCAAAGAAAGAACATGATGGGACTGGAACGGGGCCAAGAAGTGGCTCCACTGTTGGAAATAGGATGTGGCAGAGCAATTTGTTCGTTCCTCTTTTGACCCTGGGTAGCTGAGACCATCTTTTGTACAGTCTCAGAACTTCAACTCAAAATAACTTCATTCAAGCCATCTCCCTGCCCTAAGAACACTCAGCTGGATGTGAAAGCTCAACCAAGGTGAAGCAAGCAACACGCAGCCCACAGCCTCCTACCAAGGCCAAGGGTTGCTCTTTCTTCACCAATGTGTTCTCATGGGGGAGGGTTGTTAATGAGGGAAGCCGTGGGTGGCTGAAGGGAGAAGCAGTGAAGTAAAGGTCAGTAGGGCTCAGCTCCTCTGCGACACTATAAGGGTGAACCTGAAAACTTCACTTCCCTTTGCAAGCTCCACAAGTTCACAGAGTAGGCTGGGTGACAGCAGCAAGAGGAGCAGCCCAGCACCCCAGCACAGCCCAAAATCCCTGAGACAGGCCTGCAAGGTGCTGCCAGAGCACACCAGGGGACAGAGTTGCTGGGAACTGGGTTAATGCTGGGCTGGGAAGGGTGGTGCTGGACCTACAATCCAGCACAGGGAGGCTGACAGTGTGTGTTAGCCAGCACTGCTGCAAACTGGAAGCAATAGGATAGTGGTGTGCTATCCTGCTGCTATTCAGAGAACATTAACCAGCAGCCCAGAAAACACCCCAAACACCTCCAACTGCTGCAGAGGACACTCACCCTCCTGGAGCTTGACACTCTGCAGGTAAAGAGGGTTCCTCAGCACATTGCAGCGCCCAGGCTCGTCCTCCTTAGTGAAGAGCAGCAGGTCAGAGTAGACAAAGAGGGTCACCTGGAGAGCAGAAGAGTAGCAAAGGAGAGGTTACGAGGAATCCTTCCTGCGGCCCTCCACACCAGGGGGATGTACCAGCCACAAGTAGCAACCCAGGCAACCTGCCCTAAGGGCACTGCAAGCCACAGGGTGCCCCCAGCAAGCCCTGCTGCAGGGCCCCCAACTTGTTGCCACCTCCCAGGGCTTGTACAGTCCTGTGGCAGGAGGGGTAAACCTGCCTGACAGTGCAACATCACACAAACACACCCTCTCTGCTCTCTGGTGTCACTTCTCATTTACATAAGATACAAATCAGGGGAGCAGGAGGAGGGAGTGGGTTACCAACTAATCTCAGCACGTTGCAGAAATTGCAGCCTAAAAGCAAATGGCATTCTCTTCAACACACTCAGAAAGGAGCTCCTCACTGCCTTCGCTCTTTGTATGCCCTGTTTTACTCCCTGTGAGGGAAAAGAAAAAAAACAACCTTGCTTTTTACAAAAGCAGAGTGTTTGCAGGGAACATACTTGATACCTTTAAATCACTTCGAGGGGTATAAAGCAAACAGTTCACTGCATGTCTGCCCAGCTCTATGCTTGAGCAGTGACTCAAGAATGCTAGCAACTGGAGCTACTCCAGTGGAAAGTGCTCATGACTCAATAGGCAGATTCTGCTCTGCCTCTGGCTCTTGAGGTCCCCCATTAGTTCAGTACAGGTGATGGTGATTTTTAAATGACCAGCCTCTCTGCTGCACTGCATACCCTTGACCCAGAAGCCCCATGGGGTGGGTGACAGAAGCTGCGGGCTGAGTCTGTCCTACTCTGCAGCAGAAGCTGGGGGCATGCAGCAAGGCTCAGAGGATGTCAAACAGCAGCCACAAGATGCCAGTGGTCACACTGGATGCTAAACAAACCACACAACGCCAACCCATGCTCTGCTCTGATCACAAGACACAGCACAGGAGCACACAGCTGCTATTATAACCACTCCTGGGGATGCCCCAAATATACCCCGGCACAAGGGGAAAGATGCCTTGCAGCACTGAGCAGCAACAAGGTGTGTTTTCTGACCTTTAGCAACTCGCAAAAGCAGAAAACCACAGGCTGGCACCATGGCCACCAAGTCACCCTTTGAAAGGTGACTTTGCTCAGGACAGGGGCTGAGTCACTGTTTATGGGATGCACTGCTGGTACAGTGTGTGTCTACCCACCAGCTGGCAGGCACGTGCCACAGGGGACAAGCTGGGCAGCAATTTATCACATGGTGCTGAGACTCGTGTCAAGGCAGTGGATCCAACTTCTCATCCAAAATCAAGTCCTTGCCGCAAGACTTCTCCTTGCTATGCAAACTCATTGTTGTGGGATTCTTAATAAGCAGAAAACTCCCAGCGTAGCTTTAATGGACAATTAAACCAGGGAGCATCTGGTTCTCTCTGTATTATTTGGAAAATCCCTTCCCTTGCTCTCAACACTGTTGGTCTAGTGCCCACATTCCCCCTCTTCATTACTTCTGGCATTATTACTACTAAAACAAGCACAGAGTGCACTACAAACTTTCTCCTGTGTCTTTCTTGCTTCACGATGTTTCCATTCAGGGGCACATCCAGTGCCATTCCAGGTCTCTTAGAGTCAAAGAGATGTTCAGGGATTTTGACAAGAGCAGGAAATAAAAGCATGACCAGCAAGTGATAAGAGTGGAAATGGAGGGAAGCAAATGTAGACCTAATGCACATGGAAGTTTAAAGTAAAGAAAAAGAGGCAGAGGGATTAGCAAGGAAAAAAATACTGCTTTGAAACCAAATAGATTTAACTCATGAATCGTGGAAACAATCACATAAGAAGCATTTGCAGGTAACATTGTGCTTTAACAAAAAGATGGGAATGATTGAATTCAGGATGCAGAGAAGATAAAAGCGCAGCTGGTGCAGGTTAGGTTAAGAGCATCTCCATTAGGTGCTGCTTCCAGGAAGGCATCTGATTTTAGAAGAGCTCTGCACAATGGGGGGTTTACAGGGGGATACAGAGCTTCTGCAAGCCACAGAGGGACAAAGCAAGGGCCAGGATTCAGTAGATCCCAACAGGGGTGAGATCTCCTGAAACCAAGTCAGGGGTGATTCCCAGGTAGCAGCTGTCAGCTGGTGCGAGAGGGGAGGGCTGCAGAGAGCACCTGGAGCTCAGCCTGGGGTGGGCATCACAGTGCTGACATGCCTCCAATGGCCCCCTACAACAGATCTGGCATCTGCCATGTGAAATCATAGGGCTCAAAGAGTAAAAGAGCAAATAAAAAAGAAATGCAGCGCCTGGATTCATCGGGGCACAACACAGAATCCTCCAGAGCTGCTCCTGGAAGAGTCAGTATCACTGTCTGTTTCCCAGAACTAAGTTTCATACCTCAAAATGAGAAAGTAAACAAATGGAATGTGTTTATTTCTCCTCTGAAGAAAAGGATAAGCATACCTGTGTTTATTAGAGCTACCAAGGCTACATGGCCATAGTCACACACACCTTTCAGTGGCTATGAGTAGACTTCATAAAAAATCTGTTGTAGAGGTTGGTACTGGTGTTCATCTGTGTGAGTTCTGCACCATGGCAAACCACAGAGCCCCTTCTGCTGATAGATTTGGCACTGCCTACAGAATACAGTTGGCAAATTACTGTTACAGAAGGAAGAGGTACACTTAAAGAGTCTCCTAAAAGAAAACAAGAGAAAATGAAAGCCAGGAGATAAGGTGGAAAGCGATGAGTCAGTATGCTTCCCCAAGATGAGAACAGAAGATCACAGAGCCCTGCTGAAGGAAGGTCATCACCATGCCTCATCAAGTAAACATGGTAACAAAAACATGATGAAACAGTGCCTGCCAATTAAGCCTTGCAGCCAAAGTACCTCTGCATTCAAGTTTAATAGTTAATATAACTATTGTTATATTGTGAGTAGTTGCCCCTGTCCAGTTTGCACACCTGTGCACAGCAAGCCATTGCCAGTGGGGTTACAGCAGTGAGGAGCTGGCACTTATCACTGCAGCAGTGTATTAGCAGAGCCACCTCAGGACGGGGCACACAGATCCTGCCCACTGAGCCAGGCTGCCTCCTGAAACATCTCTCTCTTCTCTTGCTGTGGTTTCGTAGCCATGCCCAGCAAAACAGACAGAGCAAAGAGAAGGAGAGGCAGATCTTCTGCAAAAGAGCTGTCAGATGCCAAAAAAGAACATGGCATTGATCGCCTGCATCACTGGAAAGAGACTGCAGTCTTGCCAGAGCAAGCCCAAATATCTTGAACACACATCTTCTGATCCACACACATTTTGCATACATTTATCAGCGCTGGGACCTGCTCCAGCAGAAATGGGTGCAATCTCAAAGTGAAAGACCAGTTAGAACAGTATGAAGTTTGTGTGTCCCTATTTGATGGGTTGAGTTAAATGGATGAAACTGTCTAATTTTTCTCAGATTTTCCAGATACACACTTACCTTCATAACGCTCTTACGAGCCCATGCTCTAGGAAGCAGACATCGCCACTGGGCTCAGACCACAGGGAACATAGCTCCCCACGTGCAGAGTGCAAACACCCAGACACTTGTATGTGCTGCTCCCCTGATCACATGCTCCAAAGTCACAACTTTCTGGGCTGCAGCTTCACAGTGGCAGTTATTCACTTGGTTTTCACAGAGACCATGGGATTGGGAGCCCAGGAACAAAAATCATCAAGCTTCCACAAGCTTAGTATGCTGGTATTTGTCAGAGCCACTGTCCAACCTGAGATGTGGTCTAAGCTTTGCAGAGGGAGTAGGTGCATGCTTGCCAGGCACAGTGCTTTGGAAACAGGCACTAGCTTCCCAGGTCAGGGAATCTTTACCACCCAGAGAGACATGGCAAATCCTTTGGGCCACTGCTTTCCACACTGCAGCCCTAACTCCCTCTCTCTATTGCTCCTGGTTTCTGACTTCTGGAATGGGTCCATTCTAAATGCATGTTTTCCTTCTAAGACATCCCAACTGTCTATTAACCCGTAATGTGCTTAGACTCTTTTACCACCTCATGCATTTTTAATGTCAAGCTTATTGGCAAGGGGGTTAGATGCTCAGCAAGGAGCTCGCATGCTCAACTAGACTTTGATGAAGACACAAGACCACACTTGACAAAAGCAGATCCATGGTGCAGGCTCCAGCTGTCAACCTGAAACCTCACCTCAGCTTAACAGAATCAAAGGACCCGAAGGGTCGCGCACACACACACTGAAGCACCAGCATAAGTGTTGCTCTGCAGATAAGGAAACGATATCACCTGATTCAGAAATGACAGAGATGAGAGCATAAAGAGGCAGTGGAAAAGAAAGGACAGAGTGAGAGGAACTAGTGCGGTGGAGGCAGGAGGTAAGTGCAAGTTTCTGGTTTCTCACCCAAATGAAACTGTCTAAAAACAGATCATGAAACATCTGTGCCAGAGAACAGGGTTTTAGTTAACCCACTGTGTAGGTCAAACCAGCCACCCACTGAAACTGAGAACTGGCAAATTCAGCCAGGGTACCATGAATTTTCATTCAGCACTTGGACAGAAGACCTTAGGCATTCCAGTCCCTGTTCTCCAGGGTTCTAGGAAGGGCTATCCTGATCTACAGACCCTGCCAGGATGGCAAACAGAGAGGTGAAAAGGGTCTGAGTGTGACCTACACTGTGAAGGTTCCTTAAGATGTTGGAAAATTGCCTCCAGGTGCACTGCAGAAAGCTCCAAAAAGGACAAAGCCTGCATCCAACACCTTGCACGTAGTTGTCTGCATTGCGTTGGCTCCTCGGGCACTCTGCAGGCTGGAGGGATTTCAGAACACCATAAAAATGGGAATTGGAACAAAGTCTAGACAGGATGTGATTAAGGCCTGAATAAGGACTGCCCCAGAGGTAAGGTCAGAGAAAGGACAGATCCTGGCAAGCCTCCAGAGAGATAGGTTGTCTCCTTTAGGAGATGGGAGAGGGTTTGTTCGGTGACAAGGATGCACTGCCAGACATGAAAATTACCACAGAGAAAAGATTCTGGTTTAAAAAATAAAAATGATACAGGATCTCAACTTCTAGCCCCTGCACCTGGGCTTTCCTCCCTTCAGCTACTTGGGCAAAGAAGAACAAGATGCAGAAAGTAGTCCTGAGAAGTATAGGAGTCCAGTTTGAGAGGCTATAAGGGAAAAGCAGTGGGAAATGGAAAGTCACGTGGAGCAAGGAAGAAAGGACTCATCAGAAACAAGACAGCAGAGAAGGGAGGAGTGGGAGCAAGCTCAAGTCCAGTGAAAAGAGAACTAAGAGTCCTTCTGCATCAGGGAAATTCCAGTGTAGCCAGGCCACTTCAGGTCTTGCTGGCCTCAGAAGTTTATCCCACAGCCTGTCACGAGTAAAGCAGGCATCCTTGCTCCGCAGGAGAAGGGAGGTCTCCAGCTTTCCAGAGAAGCACACACCAATTCCCTGAAGCTCTGCTTCATCCTGAGGTGAAGCTGTGAGTGATACAGTGCTCACAGGAGGTAGTCATTCCCCAGGAACATGACTGATGTCCCGACACTGCTTCCTACAGTTGTTGGCTCCTGGCAATACCAGGCCCAGCACCACAGTTGGGTTCACACTGAGGGAAAGGCTTCTGCTTCCCAAAGCAGTCTGCCACATTCTTGTTTCACTCACAGCTTTTATTTATGTCACTGCACTTAGTCACAGACTCTCTCCTTGCTCCTCTGCCAGGCGTGCACAAATATAACAGCCTCAAGGCACTGTCATTCTCAGAGGCTGACTAGTGCTTCTGGCCAGTGTACAGCATCCTGATCCTCCTGGCAGCAGCTCCAACTGGGAAATCCTCTTCCCAGCTGCAGGTTCATCCTTAGGGCATCTTTAGCAAACAGAGCCCTTTCTCTGAGGCATCCTGCTAATGCATGCACAGCTGGGTCTCCATAACAGCTAACCATTGGGCAACAGAGCAGCACACCTCCTCCAAACACCATCACCCCGAGACTCTGCTACACCTGCCTTTGAACATCCTTGGACATACAAACACATTTCATCCAGACTAAAAATGGCATTACTTACTCAGAATTAGTTTACACTTGGCTGCTTCTACAGACCTCTGAGTCTGACCTGAAGGTGGGGAACACAAACCCATTTAGGAGAAGGATCCTGTACACAGGCTCACCATACTTCCAACCATCACAGCACCACTGTGTTACATAGCCATGTGTTTCAACTATTTTCATTTGTGCACACGCCCTGAAGACCCTGATGAGCAAAGAGCAGCAGGACAGGCAGGGGAAGAGTTTTATTTACGAATCAGTGACAAGTTTCCTGATGGGTGATACAATTTTTTTTGTGTACTTTAGCAGAAGAAATTAATCAAGACAAAATAAAGGATGAATTACGTGCTGAAAGCCAGAGAGGAAAGTCCCTTAGCACAGTCTTGAACAGCTTTCTACAGGCCAGCAACATGATATGTTTCTGGGATTCTGCTGTCAGCCACCCAGAAAACATCACAGAGAAACTAAGTTACTCAAAGGACAGTTCCTCTGTGGCTCTGTGAAGATGACACACTGTTCAGCCCAACTAAATTCAAAACACGTGTTCTGTACAGTAGTGAGATTCAGTGACAATGCCCCAAAAGATATTGTCACTGCTCAGCAATGCCCAAGTGAGCTGTTCTGGCTCCCAGTGCACCGTGCCAATCACTGATACGCTTCTTCTGTCCCAAATTCCACAGTTTACAGACTGCACTGCTGGATACAAGCAAAGCCAACAGAAAATGGACACAAAACATTATAAACTCTGCTTGTCTGGCTGTTGAAAGCAGTCACATACACAGGTTCAGCACATAAACAAAGCTTAGGTGTTTCCCCAGATTTTTAATATCCCTACAATAACACAGAATCATAGAATTGTTTGAGTTGGAAGGGACTTTTAAAGGTCCTCTAGATCAACTCCTTGCACTGCAGAAAAGAAGCTGAAATAACACAGTGGAGACGATTTTGGACAGGACTCTCAGGAGCTAAACTTCTAAAAAAGCCCCATAATGCATTCTATGGATAGATCTTTGCACTGGCACAAAATATTCCTAAATTCCCTCTTTCTGAATCTGCCACATGATTGTCATGTGCACCTTCTCCTTCAGGAGCACAAAGAAAAGCTGATTTCCAGCAAAATAAATAAATGAAAATAATATAAAGCGCTGACATTTAGTTTATCCCAGCATAAACTGACTACAAATTCTTTCCAACCATCGTACTAATAAAAGTTCAGCAAGGTAACGCATTCTCCTTCTCCATCTACCATATGAATCTGCAGAAAAGAGAGTTCAGAAAGCTCAGGCAGCAGGGAAATAGCCTTACCTGGATGGTTCTGCTTCTGCTCTCATGGAGAAGCAGCTCCTCTGACAGAAGCAGAGTCCGGGCTGGGTTACAAAGATCTAAGGGCTACATTTGAAATGGAAAGAAAGAAAAAAAAGAAACAGTCAAACCTTCCACTGGAAGTGTGGTTTGCCAGAAAAACTTTCCGCCCACCAAACCCACTTTGTCTTCACTTTAAGCTGTAACTCATCCAGGGAGAAGACACCCTGCACTGCACTCACAAATACAGAAGTTTGCAGTCCAGCTATGCAAACAAAAGAAAACCTGACATTTAACAGCTATGTCAGGCTCATCTATAAAAAGACAATAATCATCCGCTTGCTTCTCGGCACATTAACTGCTCTGCACCACACGAGTTATGGGTGCTGTGCAGAGGAAGCACAACCACAGCTGCAACCCCATAGATTCTCACATCCCTCAGAGAGAATACTTGCTATGTGATTCTGTGGATTACTTTCACAGCAAGTTTAAGCAAATTTAAGGCCTCTGTCCTTCCTCATGTCGCATTCTGCTCTGCAGTCAGCACCTCCAGCGTGTCCCATTTAACAAGAGAGAATAACAGGAGCATGTTGGCAGTAGTAGTTGTTGCCCAGCCCTCAGATATCTCATCGAGCAGCACAGCCTGCAGGTACCCACCACGGGAGTGGTGCACTATGAGACAACAAAGCAGGAGAACCAGCTCCTGAAGTGGCAGAAACAGCCCAGGTTCAGTCCAAGTTACAAATTTTGCAGAGGAGTGAAGCCCAGAGTGCTAATTGTGCTCCTGCTGACATACAAATGGTGCACATGCCATGGGCAACAAATGTGCAGAGATCACTGGTTTGAGCCTACAGAAAATGGTCCAAGCTGCTAACAGGAGGGCTGACAGCTTCCCACAGCCTCAGAGATGCTGTATTCATCAGTAACATGATCAGAGTCGGATGAGACCAGCTGGGGTTCTGGCCCTATGAAGAACAAAAATGGAAGACACCAAACTTAGGTGTAATTTTAAGAGAATCATTTGTGTAACTGAGGAGTGAGAGTATCCTGTCAGGACACTACTCTGGATCCCTGTCAGTACTTCTAGTGCAGGTCACCAAGCGGACTATAAAATGTTTGTCCATACACTAATAAACAGCATGAAGAACCCATATTGATCTGCAGTTATACAAAGTTGCATGGAAACAGGCTTGCATTTCCAGGCTTGCATGGAAACATTTTCCATGCATGCCTGGAAACTGGGATACCTTCTCCTGATCCAAGCAAGCACCCAAGAGCCAGCCTGGAAAGCAGAAAAGAGGAAATCCAACAAAGTATCTCTTGGGCAGAACACAACTCCTTTAAAGAAAGCACCTGGAACTGAGTCCAGCCAGCCCCAGAGGCTGACCTCATGCACTGAGAAAGGCAACCAGCTGGCAGGGCAGCATGGACCCAACAGACAGCAGCAAGCTCTGTGCTGTGCATTAGATCCATACCACATCACGTGCAGCCACACTTACCTGCACAAAGACAGGGAACACCAGCACTTTGGGAGCCAGAGTCACATATGTGCCATAGCTGGAGTGTGGGATGTGTGGCCTCACTACAGTGCAGTTCTGGTAATTCCCATAGTTCTTCATCGTCTGCACAGTCTTCATCAGCCTGGATTTTCTCCCAGACCCTGTGTGTGATTTCCCTTTGCATCCATTTCCTGGAGCAAGAGAGGAAGTAGCAATACAGGGAGAATTAGAAGAGCTCCCGCAGAGCTTCTGCACACCGCCAGTGCAGCTCCTGCCTCAGGCTGTTGGAGGGCACCAAGAGCCCAAGAGGAATAGCTGGAGCCTGGAGCTGCAGGAACATTCATCACTCTGCTATCAAGGTCTCTCAGGGATTCATAAAATAACAGCACTGAGTTCATTTCTCCTAATGCAAAATGAGATGTCCCTTGATGTTTCCGCACAATTAAGAGCTACTTTCTTGCTGGGCCCAGGACTTCACCCAACAGCAGAAGACAGACAGACAAAACCCAAACGCCAGAGTCGCCCCCACTGCAGGCCAGCACGCCTTCCTGTGTTTGGGTGTGCTGCACAATTTATGGATACAGTACAGTACTTCAGAGAAAGAGATGTGGTGTGATTACACCCATCTACTGATGCAGCACTGAGTGTACGAAACAAGAAACACAGAACCCCAAGAACCTTAACTGTTTTTTCTCAAATCACACAAGCACGAAGGAGGATCCCCCATCAGGAAACTGCTGCCCTCACCACCAAACCATGGCTAATCCCTTTCCAGCTGGGGGAAAACCATCCATGGCTAATTCAGGGTGGAAGTGAAACACTAGAAATTTAAACCCTGGGACATTTTTATCTACAGATCGTGCCTGTACTGAACTGGAGGCATGGGATTTCACAGAGTGCAGGAATGTGACATCATGGGGATGAGCTGATGCTTTTAATCACTGCTTTCAGAAGGCATTTAGACTGGAGAAAAAACAGAAGCGATAAACACCCTCATGAGCATGGGACTTACCCATGTCCTTCCAAATTGCCTGCAGGGAGGTGATGGTTACTCAACTGTGGAGGGGGGGGTTTACAAAGGATGACCTCACTAGGCATGAGGCTGGCACATCTTCCTCCACAGTTTTCAGCATCACATTTTGGTGCTGGAGAAAGCCCAAGCAGCCTGACTGGCTTTTCACTCTGTCCCACTCCACCGCAAAGAGCTGTTATCTTCATTCAAAGGAAGGATTACACAGAAGCAGTGTGACACAGCCTCAGCTGAGCAAGCACAGCTTCCACTTCTCCCAGCAAGCCAATGGCAGCTCCCACAGCCACACTACCAGCCTGCACTGCTCAAAGCCAGGTGGCACTGGGTGGTACATCACACTGGTCCCAGAATCTCTAACATAAATAATAGTTCTGGGATTAAAACCCTTATGGATTATCCTTGTTCCCTGCTAGTTGCTGCTTGGGTGAGTCCTTCCTTCCCCCACTGCTGCTATTGGTTGCTGTTTGAATTTCTAAGCCCTTTGTTCACAATCTTAGAATATACCAAGAAAGCTTCCACCAGCGTTTTGTCACTTAGCACACTCAAGTCACCTGTGCTCTGTCTTTAAGCTCCAATCCAATGGAAATTGGATGACCCTCTAACCAAACATTCATGCTCCAACGAAGTATTGCAGTATCTTTTCCCTCCTAAAGGTGATGAACCAAAGCAGCTCAGATCCAACACACAGACTTGGAGAGAAGCTGCAGCATCAGCCCAGGACTCTTACACACAGCAGTGTCTCAGGGCCATGTCAGAGGAGTGACCCAGCTCAGCTATTGTGAGCATCCCTCCTCCAGCTCCCAGCCCCATGTCCTTCTGTTCCTACCACAGCAGCTTTCAGTGAGGTGCTTTCTGCCTTTGCACCACAACAAATACCCATAACTTCCTGAGCAGAATGGGCTAAAACACTTCTGAACATGGAGCAGAGCAGATAGGGTCTGGTCCAAAGCAAACACATGAACCTACCCAACATTACATGTTCCATTAAGTATTAGGAAGCAGCATGTTTACTTTCAGATAAACACCAGCAGAGCCAAATCATGCTCTGATGGCAACTCGGTCTGGCTGTTTGTTGTTTGCTCTCACTGCTTGCTTTTGGGGGGGTGGGTTCTCATGACTTGGAATGTTGTTTCCACCTCTAAGAGCAATAATTCCGATATTTTCTCTTTCCCCTTTCTCATGGTTGTGCTGCCAGATAAAAATCAAAGCACGAGAGACAGTCCAACACAGGACAGATACAATCTGTCTGGGCCATGCAGAGTTTGCTTTCCCTCTTATCCCTAAATCAACTTTCATTTGAAGCGTCCACCACCATCACAAGCTCCATCTTCTGCAAGCTGGCACTGAAGCATCAGCTCCTATCATTACTGTCTACCTCTGTTCTGCTCAGGTTAACCACTGCATTCCTCTCTCTGAAGATTTATCTTTGAATAAACTGAAAATAATCATTAAAAATCATACTGGGAAGAAGCTGGAGTCTTCCAAATTATACCTTCTGTAAGAACAAGTCCCCACAGCTCAGCTCAGCAGGGAAGAGCTGCAGTTATCCCAGCACAGAACAGTCCTTGAAGCTCATGTGCAGAAAATTCACCCAGCTGCAGAGCTGCAGGGCTGGGGCCATCCAGCCACCAAGGCCTCAGCCCCACACACTTCCCTCATGTCCCCATCATGGCTTTGCCAGCCCCACACTTCACCACTCCTGAGCACTGCTCAACCTTTACAGAATAAAGAGCATTTTCTAGCTGAAAATGGCACTGATAGCTATGCCTGCACCAGAGAGGGAGAGCTGAGTGAGAGCTGAGTGAGAGATTCCTTCCTGTGAGACTATAGCCAGGAGCTCAGCTCTGCCAGGACACACAGCTAACCCCCAGGGTATCCTAACAGATCAGAGCACAAGTGCTGCCTCCCACAGCTCCCAAACCAAGGAGCAGGCCAGAGGTGTTTCTGTATGGATCTGAGCATGCTGAAAACTGCCATTTCTTTAATAAGGTCAACAACACAAAGAACAGCCTGGCAGCATCTCCAGGCTCCTGGGTTGTTTCTGCCCCTGCTTTCTCATGCTGAGTGGCAGTCATTTGTTGATACCTCACTCAGTAAGATCTCGTGTTGGCCTCTGCTCTCTGTCCCACAGCCAGGATTCATGCAGCTACCTCCAGCCCTGCTCTTCCTGCAAGTCTACCTGTACCCAGTTTTCCAGGGAGACCCAGCAGATCCATTGCAGAAAGTGTTAATTCTTCTACGGATTTTCAAGAAGAGCTAGTCCGGAGACCATCAGAAACCCAGGAAATGAGCATTTTCCAAACCCTACACTTCAACCCAAACTGCTCTTTGCATAAATTCAACTCATGGCCATCCTCACTTACTAATAATAAAATTAACTGCAAGGCAGAGATGCACAATGTTAGCACCCCCAGCTGTTGCATCCGGCCTGAGAAAGAAAACATACCACAGACAGACCCACAAAAATGTGGGGATCTGCAACATCATAAATATTTACCACTTTCACACTTCATGCTTTTCTCATCCCCCAGTGGAAAGTTCCTATCACCAGCCTACATTTCCTAGCCATCCCATGAACTCCCAGAGACCTCACCATGAGGCAATAACATCAGCAGCTGTGCTCTCCTCGGGCCACAGCGGCAGGGTTCTTGCTTTTATGTTTGATCCAGAAAGTGGAAAGATGACACTGCCAAGAGCCACCATCCTCAGAACGTGAGGGACTTGGTTGTTGGCCTAGGAGCAAGGATTGCTGGCACTGGATAGGCTGTGTCTGGCTCTGCCGGGTGCTCTGAGTGATGTTTTCTCCACATCAGCAACTTACCCTCAGTAGCATTGTTCTCCTGGTACACAGGCCTCAGCAGCTGAAAAACACAACCCAGAAAGGAACAGCCACCTGAGGAAGGCTCAAGGCAGACTTCACAAAAACAAGCAGCAAATTTCAGAGTGCCAAACTCAGCAAAGCCAGAGGTAAATCATTTTTGCCCTATTACTATCAGAACATGAGAGAAGTAGTTTGTGCTGCAATTTGCACAGTGGAAACACTTTCCATCCTCCCACCCCCCGCATGAACCCTGGGAGAAAGCAGCAGCTCATTCACCATGGCTCTGCAGCCTTAGAGGTAAATGCTTTAGAAAAAGAAAGGTCATCTGGGGACACAGCTCCAGCTTAGAAACACGGCATTTGCCCTAGCAAACCTTTAGAGATGATGCCTGAGAAGTCTGAAGCCTGGGTAGCGTCAGAAAGCAGCAAGCACAGCCATCACCTCATGCAGTAATGTGAGCATGGGGCTGGAAGCAGCCCTACCTGGCTCCCTGGGTTCAGAGGTGCAAGGATGATGTAGTTCTGGTCAGCAGCAGAGGGCATATGGGACAGAGGGGGCATGGTGTTCTGGCCCCTCTTGCCAATCTCCGTGTACCTCTCCCAGCCGTTGAGCACCAGCCCATCGCTCCCATCATACAGCACGTGGCAGCTCCGACGCTGCTCAGGCCGCAGAGGCACAGTGCTGTTTTTCTCCCTCTTGTTGGGAGGGGACTGCAGGTCATAGGCAGACTTGCAGGACGAGCGGCGGATCATGCCATCAGGTCCAGACTTGACCTGTGGGACAAGCCTCCAGACCAGCAGGATGATCTCTGTGGGACAGTTCCTGGAAGAGATGGTATGGGGCAATTCAGAACCAGAGCAGTGGGTACCGAGGCCTTTGGACAGCCAGCAGCACTTGCTTACCAGTCCCTGCATCCTTTCTACTTCCCCTCCAAAGACTCCTTTCCCAGTTTCCCGTATCCCCCAAACCCTTCCCCTTTCTGCAGCCACACAAAGTTCCTGCTGCCCTGGGCTCCCTCAGACTGTTCCTCCCATACCCCTGCACTGATGCTTTGTTGAGTGCTCACCGGATTTCGTGTGCCAGCTCCACACACTTCCAGTGCTCCACGGGCTGCTCGTTCAGCTGCAGCACTGTGTCAAGCTGCTGCAGACCGGCCTTTTCTGCTGGGCCACCTATGGAGAGAAGGGATGGGTGAGTGTCAGACACCTGCTGGACACAGGGCTGAGAACACCAGTGCTGAGGGACACCTATATAGCACGGCTTCAAAGCCTGCACCACTCCCTCATTCAAAACCCAACTGTTTCCCCTAACAGAGCGAAGGCACTTTTTAACTTTAAGGATTGTATATATCATCTTGAATGTATCACTGAGGAGCTGACTGAAATCTGTTAAGTCCAATTTCACAGTGTCTGAGTGCAGTACTTTCCTCGGCAGTTTGCTGTGTTAAATACATATTACATAAATAACACATGGAATTCGGTATAAACGAATGCATCATTTATGTGTTGGTACTCTAGGATGTGAACAGATGGATCTCTGCTTCTGGTCTGTGCTCCAAACATACTGCTTCTCCCAGAGAGGACACTGCCAATAGTCCAGCATGGGAAGTCAGAGAGATTTTCTGGTGCAGGGGGATAACAGAGATGCTGAATCCATCTGGAGGCTCACACCAGGAGGATCTATTCAGGCAACCAGGGAATTCTGCTCCCTCTTGTGCCAGTCTGGCTCCCCCACGTGCTTTCCATAGGTCTCACAACCAGACAGATAGTTCTCACATTGAAGAGGGAAAAAAAATCTCTGCATATCACTGCAATTTAGCACCAAAATAATAATGCAGTAGCCTCTGTCTTCTTGAGAGGGAAAAGAGAATTAATTAAGAGGGATAAAATTGAGCTGATCTCTTACCAGAGTCCACTGCCTGCACACGGACCGGAGAGTCACAGCAGATTGTGAAGCCAAACCCATCACTTCCTCGAGGGATTGTAATCTGAAAAGAGACGCCAGGGTTACCCTTTTCAATAGGAAAGCACCTACTGCATGTGGTCAGTGAGCATCCCTTGTTTCACCCACACACACGCTGAGAGGTACACAGCATTTCTAAAAGTAGCTGCAGAGCCCAGAGGAACTGCTCCAATGAACTCTGTGAGCCCCACTGACAATGGGTCTCTCCTGTTCTGCAGCCAAGAGGATGAAAAGGGCACTGAAAAAACATGTGAAATCAAGCCCAAGGCCAGCAGAGATGAATGACACAAGGTGAGCATTTACCAAGCACATGTAAGTCCTTGTTCAAAACTCCTGCAAGCATAAGACACTAGAAAGGAAAACCTGGCAACTTGGCTCTGATGCTTACTCATATAGTACGGCTTCTCCTAGCAAGCCACTTCAACATTTCCTCCCCAGTGGGGCAATACACAAATAGCAGCACTCCTCTGCTCCAGGGGAAGCTGTGAGAACCACAGCCTGCCAGGCACCAGCTGGGGTGGGCTCTGTGCATCACTCCATTAGCTGAGGTATGTTTCTCTCAATGAGCTTGAATAGGATGGATGCTGTGTTGATCTAGGCTCATTTTTCCTCCTGATTTTAGAAACAATTAGGTTATTAATAAAATTGTATTTATTATTTTATGTTGGTTTCCAGCAGCAACTCAGCACGATGGTTCCTGCAAATACCTGATTATTCTCAAGACATTTGTCAGGATTCCTGTTTTACTGACAGAGAAAATAAAAAAATCTGACATGTGTGACCTGAGCTATTTTGAGAACAAACAGAGAGGAGAATCCAGCTGAAGCAGCCAAGAACTGCTTCCACACTCCTTTTCAGCATGAGGGCAAACCCAGTGAGCTTTCCTTTCTTTGCTCCCTGTCCCTGTTTGATTGCTCTGCAAAAATAAAAAATAAAAAAGCAAAAAGGTTTCCAAAGACAAAGCATCTTTCCCTGGCAGGATCATGTACATAGGTCCAGTCCCACCACACTGAATATATATATTTTTTTTTGTCTCTGGAGGTTGTTGTATTCTCAAACAGGGAATGAGACTGCTTGTGGCTCTGCACCTTCAAACCAATCTCACACCTTCAAAACAACGCCTGGGGACCCAAGCTCTGCAGAGTGTCACCAGCCCTGACAGCCCAGCATCTCTCCTAGCAGTCAACCCCCAACCAGAAATTTTCCCCACACCAATAGGACTCCCACTGCTCCTACTCCAGCTCCTGACTCTTATCTGCCACCTTCTCTGTGCCAACAGCAGTGCTTCCCACTGCCAATGCTTTGCTTTCCTCAGCACCCACCACCGTGGTGTTAGCAGTGAGCTCAGCATCCATTTTTGCCACTCAGCACAGAACTAACAAATATGAGCATCTGATGTAAGCCGAAAGATGAGTGACGACGGTACAAGGCTCCAGCCCACAGTGGGCACAGGCTCACTGTGCTCATAGCTTTGTTGGAAGGTGCAGCAGAAATTGCCAAAATAAAGAATTGAGGAGATGAAGGTTGCAAGTCATCACTGCCATAAGTGCAAAGCAGAGGAGCATGCCTGCAAGAGACAATCACTACAGCCCTGATTAGCAGCAGGCATTTTTAGTTAAGCTAATTCTCCCTGCAACCTCCACAGCAGCCATACCATGACATGCAAGATGAACACAGCAGCACAGAGAAATGCTGACCATGAGCTGGGAGCCTGGATCCCAGTGGAGATCCTGGTGAAAAAACTGTTCCAATGTGCAGGAGACCAGGACCTGCACCAGCAAACCTCCTACCAAAGCTGCACACTGAGAGCATCTGAGAGCCCGTGCCAGCTCGTGCACAACACAGCAAGCTGCATTGGTCACCTTTGGTTGTGGCCAGCTTCAAGTAATGCTTCATTCCCATACAAATTTCAGTTAAAATAACTTTAAAAAAGAGATCGCAGCCACCTGCCAGAGAGCTGACCCTGTGTCTATGTGCAGTAAACAGAAGCATCCTCCAGCTGAGCACTTCTACAGTCAGCTGCTGAGCTGCACCCAAAGTTACTCAGTAAGAACTCTCCTTCCTCCATTCCCACTTACACACTGCAGCCATGTGCAGCAAGGAGTCAGACACCCACCTGATAATACTTTTCTTCTATTCCTAATATCACCATTTACAAACAACAGCAGATCAGCAGTGCACTCACAGCCCAACAAGGGGGAGAAAGCCCACGGACACTCAGACAGTACGGAGACCCAAGGGGCACAGACCTGCCGGTATCTCCGCTCCGAGCACACCTTGCAGAGTCCATTGAAGCGGTTCATGGCTGCAGCCCCTAACCTCGGCGTCAGCCCATGAAAACGCAGCGTCCTGAAGCAGCCGTGCTCCCGATCTCCTCGTCTTGGACCAGCAAGGAACAAACCCCAGTCAAACTGGCATGACCGCCCATGGGAACCCAGCTCCAGAGAAGAATGGCAGGAAGCCACCTTTCACCTTCCCGGCCCCTGTCTGCGCTGTATGCCGCTTTACGATAAGCCAGAGGGCTTCCTGAAACCCCGAAGTGACAAGGAAGAGAGAGAGTTTTATATTAAAATTCCTGTCAACTATTTAGTATTCCCTGGTCCCTGCTCTGTTGATGTGGCTTTTGTTCCCGCGGCATTCTTCAGCCGCACGGAGCACTTTGTTATTGCGACGTTCTCACAAACACTCAGAGGATGTTTGAGCGGCGTTTCACAAGCACCGACTGCGTGAGCCTGGCTTCATTAAAGGGATGGCTTACACTGCTCACACTCGGGGAGGACGACTGAGAGGGGCTTATTTTTTTCATTGAAAACAAAAAAATAGTTTGTTTTTGGAAGCGCAGACCCAAAGGAAAAGCACGTCCCGATGCTTTGTGCTCATGGAGCGGGATCAGAGCTCAGCTGAATTGTACCCATGGTGTAATCTCAAAATTAAAGACAAACTCTGAGCCCAGACAGCAGGGCACAGGGCAGCACTGGGGAGCTCTGCACCCTGTAGCAAGGTTTCTTGGAGAAAGCTCCTAACATAGAGATGGAAAGGAGAAGCTCAAGCACCAGGCCCCTTTGCAGAGCAAGGGATGGCCACAGAAGGAGGAGAGGGGCTCCGGTGCCTCCTGTGAGCCAGCACCTTGCTAGGTCATCGGAGCTGCTCTGGGCACAGTGTCCCCATGGCACTGCGAGGTCCACACAGGGAGAGCCATCTCCCCCAGCCACCGTCTTTGCAGTCAGCAGCACTACTGCAGAGGAAGGGAGGAGAGGGGCGCTGGCTTTGTTTGTCTTGCTCAGTCCTACGCTTTAAAACAAATAACTGAAAATGCAGCTGAGGGAAGCAGCAAAGCGGAATTCAGCACAGATAAATCACAGGGACGGCCAAGCCCGATTTCCGATGCAGGCCATGTGTTTGCGTTCCCATTTCCCATCCTTGCCTCTCCTATAAATCACTAAGGCTCCACCAAGAGCCTTTCCCTTCCCAGAGCAAACGGCCCCAGAAGGAGGAGGGGAGCAGACGCACCCGTGCACGGCGACTCGGAGCCGGCCAGGGACAGACACTGCACTACAGGCAGCCAGCCAACTCCAGCCCATTGCTCCTTTTCCCATCACTCCCACTCAGTGTCTGCTACTTGGTGTCTGTGGTACTGTCCTGGACAAACAGGAGGTCCCCATTCAGCAAGAGGGAGAAACTAGGGAGGGTTACTACCTCCATTGCCTCCTTGGGTCGGGAACATTAGTTGCTTGCAAAGCCACAGCGTCAACAGGGAAGCTGACACAGCTCCCACCTCAGCATCATGCTCACTAACACTCTGTCCCTCCCGCTCATCTAAATCCCTGCACATGGGTTGTGCTGCTTCCAGCCCCAGCCCCAGACCATGTATTGCTGGCAGGACGAAACCCAGCCTACCCACCTTCAGCTGCCTCATGTTTGCAATGTCCTGGTTCTCACAGGCTGCACTCTGACCTCCCAGCGCCAGTTCTTAAGGAAAAAAAGGGAAAAAAAAAAAGGCACATCAACCCAACAGCACACAGCTCCTGACAGCCGCTCTCCCTCCCCACCACATCCACACACCACCAATAAGATCATTTTGTGTTAGGGGTCACCAAACCCAGGCTGGAGCTGTCCCACACAATGGCAGCTGTGAGAGGGGCTGCACACTTACATGGGCATTGCTCCCTCACCCTGCTATCCCCACCACAACCTCCTCTGAACACCTCAGTGTTGTGGCAAACAGACCAAGGCAGAAGAAGACGTCCAACACAGCCCTGGGTACCAGAGCCCCGCCATGACATCAGCCTGAAGGAGAGAGGCAGCTGCAAAGCTGGGGGCCTACGATGAGCCCAAAGCAAAGCATGAGTAAGGGGCAAAGGGGAGAACTCAGTGCCATGCAGAGCCTGCCAAACTGCCCACGATGCCCACCACACTGATCCCACTGACCATTACAGCTAATGTGGGGACACAGAATCCATAGGGCTGGGGGCTGCTCCACATCATAGCAGGGATAGACATGAGTTTAGCTCCCCTCCCACACCATGCCAATCCTTCCCAGGCTATTCTGGAAGGTGACGCACCTCTGCTCTTCTTCAGCCGCCGCACAGCAACCTTCAGGTGCTTGGTCCTGCCCAGATCCTCCCCAAGGAGGTAGTACCAGCCACTTATCTCCTGCATGGGGAGAAAGAAGCTCTCAGTGTTGGGGCAGGTTCTCCATCCCATGTAACTCAGTCTGGTTGCCCCAAGCTCCAGAGGTCCTGCTGCAGTTGTTGTCCTGGCCAGAGCACAGAGGCTGCCCTGGAGCACTTCTTGTAGGAGACATGGACCCAAGTAGAACCACCCACACAGTGCTTGCAGAGCAGGGAGACCACACCAACCTCCAGCACTCCACATCAGAGCTCCCCCTGCCCCATCCCACCTGTGCAGGACATCCAGGAGCCATCATCTTCCATTACTTTCTGGGCTGTCAGCAGAAGCCAGAAAACAAAACATCCCATCCCAACCCCAGGAATCAGGTGAGGACTGCAGGAACCACAAAGACCAGAGAAGGTGGGGTCCATTNGCATATCATTTGTCTTACCCTCACTGCACATAATTGAAACAAACAGCTCCTTTTAATCTCTTGCTACCCAGCAGATGTCAACACCTCAGGTGATTTGTGAACACTCCTCAAAGCCCTTCCAGCCTGTCTGATGTGCCAGCACCTGGTCTGGGCTGCCCACGGACAAAATCCCCAATTGTCAATGGCTAGGATGGAAGTTTTCAGTTTTTCAGTGGATCACCAGAGGTCATTCACAGCAGCAGCCCTGCAGCCTCCTTCAGAAAGGCAAAGCCAGCCATGTAAGAGCTGTATTACCCAGAAGCAGCCAGGTCGGGGCAGCAGCAGGGATGTGGCCTGGCACAGAGGAACCCTACAGCACTGCTGCTGCCAGGAATACCCTCAGGTGTGGACACCCCTACATTTGCCCACCCCACACTCACCTCAGCTGTACAGCCCTGTCTGCTGAGTGCAGGGAGAGAGGCAGAATCCTCTTTGAAGGAGTGTGTTTTCATCATCCCTTGGTTACCACCCAGAGGCCATTGGACAAATGCGACAGGTGCTAGTAGGTTGGGTAAGGCTGGTCTCATTTCCCATCCCTACACAGGGCTCACAGGAGTCACATCTCTGCACCCACAGGTGCTGCTGAGTGTGTCCTCACTGAAAAGAGTGTCAATCCCCTGATCCAGGACCCCTCCTCCACTCCCCACCCTGCCTTCAGTAGTGACACTCATGCCAGCTCACAGTGGTTCTGTACTGGCAGGTCCCTTGATACCTTCGAAGTCCCTCTTCCTCTTGGTGCAAATAGCCAGCTTCTCCCTGCTCCTGCCCTAAGAGTTCACTACATCCACCTGCTTGTCCCAATCCCACACACAGCACTCCAGATGGAGGTACCTTGTCCAGGGTCAGGAGGGACTTCACGCCAAAGCTCATGCACCCAATCAGTTTGCTCTGCCTGCAAGAGAGTCAGAGATCATCAGTGCANACACCAGAAAAGTGTGGCCCATAAAAAAAAAAAAAAAAACCTATGCTTTAAATCCACAATGAGGAAACTGCAGAGCAGCAGCACCACATAGCCCAGGAGGCTGGGCCAGCACCTTCCAGACCCAAATGGGGTCCCAGAAAAACCATGGATTCCCCATATCCTCTTTCCATCCCTGTGAGAGTAAGGTGCCATGGGGCTGCATGCAGGGATGATTCCTGCAGTGAGAACTTGTGAAGCTCATGGCNGTACAGCCCTGTCTGCTGAGTGCAGGGAGAGAGGCAGAATCCTCTTTGAAGGAGTGTGTTTTCATCATCCCTTGGTTACCACCCAGAGGCCATTGGACAAATGCGACAGGTGCTAGTAGGTTGGGTAAGGCTGGTCTCATTTCCCATCCCTACACAGGGCTCACAGGAGTCACATCTCTGCACCCACAGGTGCTGCTGAGTGTGTCCTCACTGAAAAGAGTGTCAATCCCCTGATCCAGGACCCCTCCTCCACTCCCCACCCTGCCTTCAGTAGTGACACTCATGCCAGCTCACAGTGGTTCTGTACTGGCAGGTCCCTTGATACCTTCGAAGTCCCTCTTCCTCTTGGTGCAAATAGCCAGCTTCTCCCTGCTCCTGCCCTAAGAGTTCACTACATCCACCTGCTTGTCCCAATCCCACACACAGCACTCCAGATGGAGGTACCTTGTCCAGGGTCAGGAGGGACTTCACGCCAAAGCTCATGCACCCAATCAGTTTGCTCTGCCTGCAAGAGAGTCAGAGATCATCAGTGCACAATACATGACCCCACCTGTGAGGACCATTTCCCCACCTGCACCCCTTTGTAGGGTTCACGAAGACATCCCTGCCCACACTGAGAGCTGGGCCATGCCCAGGACATGCTCCTCTCTCCAAGCTTGGAGCTAATGTGATGCAACCATACAGTTTGGCTGCAGCAGGAGCAGGAAGGAGCTGGGCTGCAACATCCTGGTCATCTCCCCGATGCAGACATGACCTTGGCCTAGGAGCCAGCAGCCACTTGTCTGAGCAGGTAGCACAATTTATGAGGTGCTAGAGCCTGGGCTGCTGTGCTTTTCTCTTCTCTGCATCATGCCAGGAGACAGGGGAGATTCCTGGCCTCAAGCTCCAAATAGCAGGGCAGATAGGAATGTTAAATGCTGGCCCTCCTGGCTGTCACCAAGCAGCACAGCAGACAGAGGATAGTAAGGGCCGGGTTTCCTCTTCAGCAGTCTGCACATGGAGCAGCCTGAATTGTGTGCAGCAGACTTCTGTGTGCAGCAGCCCTGGTGCCAGGACCTGCACTCAAGGAGCTCACATGGGGTGGCCAGAGCAGAGGGCAGGTTCACTGCAGTGACAGCTCTGTGCTAACGAGATCAAAACACAGTGTAGAAGCCCCATACCTGCAATCCCTCTCTTGGTTCCAGACTGTGACCAGGAGACGTTTCTGCTCATCCTCCTCCCTTACCAGGCTGCAAGAAGCAGAGGGGCAGCCTGTCAGCATGCTGTATCCAGCAGAGCCCAGCATGGGCTGCCTGCATGGCCATGGGCCTCACGCTCTCCTCAAAGCCAGGTATTCTCCACTCCCTGCATGAGCCCTGCAGCATCACCCCAGCTGGCGTTCCTCCAGCACGGCTCTGCTGCACCGATATACTCATTCCTGACAAACTGCACCAAAGGGACATGACCTCCCCTGGGCAAGTGCTGCAGCACTGTTCCAGTGCTTTAAGGAGGTATCGTGTAAAAGGACACATCCAACATAAATGGACAAATATGAGGAGCAAGGAATCGTGCATGCTATGAAACAACCATTCTGACACAGATTAAATGCTGAATGAGGACAGAGGTCTGACAGACATGTTTGCTAGCAGTGAGGAGCTCTACTGAAACATTCCATGCCATACAGCTCCTTCCACATGCAGTGACATGCTGGAGCTGTAGGAAATCCTTTTACCTTTCTGTTCCACACTGGCGCCCATACTACTGCAGGTGCAAGGAAATTGAGTGTGTTTGCTCAACTCCTGCCCAGCAAGAGTGTCCAACTATGCAGAAACACCACTGGTACGTTGTGTGGTGACAGCATTATGAGCTCTGCCCAAAAGTTCAAGACAGCTATAAAAAACAACAGAATAATGCCCGTCACTCCTCATCTCAGCAGCAGAGCAGCTCATGCATGATGCATATTTATTACAGACCATAACGTAAAAGCAAACACATCATCTTGGCTTTCAGAGGGCGCCCCAGGACAGTGACCACTGTTTTCCCACTGCTCTGTGGGAGCTGGGGGATAAGACAGAGCCATCTCTGCTCCATTGTACTCACAAGACAAAGTGCTCGTGGAAGACTGGGTTTTTGCTGTCTGGCACAGTCTTTGTCTTCTGTCTGCACTTCCAGCCGTCATCTGGTACAATTGACATCTGCATGGGGAAGCAAGCAGCTCATCAGCCGCCTCAGAGAAACACTCAGCACCAGCACAGGAGAGCAGTGCAGCCACTGCTATGAGCCTCAAAGGTCTGGCTGAGCCTATGTCACAGGTAGTTTGGATTGTATTACCTTATGTATGTCAAGCAATTGCACTACAAAACTCCATAGAGGGTGGTGGAAGGAATACAGCAGAATATCAGGGACTGGTTCATGCAAATGGTGCTGGTCAGACTCTCACAGCCCGCTCACAGAGTTGATGCTTGCTGCACTGCACACACCATAGGACAGTTCAGGGCACTACTCCCTTGGCTGCCCAGTGGGATGCTGACACCCCTAAATGGCTCTCATAGCCCCACTCAGGGGCTCTCCTTTGCTCTTCTGGCTCCATGCAGGCACCATGCCAATAAAGCCAAGAGCCCAGCCACAATACCAGACACTTCCCCACACGCAGCTCAGCCAGGGCAGGGTAGAGGAGACCAAGGAGAAAACAGAGGGGGTCATGCTTGGAATAACCAAGACCAAAGCCCCAAGAGAGCAGGAAGAACTTACCTTCACGTAAGAATTGCATGGACGGTACTCTGTCCCCATCAGACCTTTTGCTTCCATGACTAGAAAGGAAACAAAGCAGTCAGGCACCAAAGCATCATGAAGGCAACTGCACAACCCTCCCTGCAGGACCCTGAACACCTCCCTAACAGCTCAGCCTCAAACAGGGGAGGGGTTCCACCGTGTTTTTCTTTATGACAGCCCTGTTACAAACACTGGCATCTGTGGGTGAGGTTGGCAGCAGATGCAGTACAGCACCCGGATGGCAAACAGCATTTCATCTACCTGACTTCACTCTGCACTGTGCTCTCTGCCTTAGAGCCAAATGTGTCATCAAGTAAAATATCCCTGGCCACATCCTGACGGCAGCCCCACCAGTGGGGTCTTGGCTTTGTCCCAGTGGTGATAACAGAGGACCCTGTCCTTCCCAGGCAGGAGCTGGAGGCAACATCTATGCTGCAGAGCCCAGATAGTGGAGGAGAGGCTGCCGGAGTGAGGCTGAGCTCACTTCTAACATGTACAGCAAGGTAGCAGTGCCACTGCCTTTGTCAGTGCAGGAAGCGTGGCCCTAACAAGTGAGGTCATCCTGGCAGAAAGCATGGTGCACAAGAAGAAAAAAAGCTCTGCAGGACCCTCTGCTTCCCTATGAAGCTGTTCACAAGGTTCCTCCAGGACAGGCCCAATGATAATTACCTTTGGATTTAAAGGTGTTGGGGTGGAAAAAAAGCAAACATACTTTCCTACTGTTGTTTCTGTACAAAGCTTCCCTGCACAGCTGGAAAAGGGGAGCAACTGGAGAAGACGAGGGGCTAAGCATGGCTCAGCTGTTCCTCATGCCTCCATCTCGTCACAAACAGGCAGGGATGAGGCTGGGCTGAAAAGTGGAATTTTGCTCAAGAAAAAAGCCGTTTCCATCCCTTCTGCACAGGTGTCTGGCACAGTCAACCCTAAAGTTGCTGGGAACCCCAGGTACTTCTTGTTCTATAGAGCTTAACTCCAAGGCAAAAATGAGCCTGCTTTGCCCATAAGGAGATTTTTAATCCCAAAGCCCTGACAAGACCCCAGCAAGGAAAGTTCTGTGCCAGAAGACCCAAACACATGTATCTTTCTCTGCAGGAGCAACCCTAGTGAGCCCCATGGGTGTCCCCAGACAGGTCTTTTCCCAAGGAAAAAGTTGGGTCTGACATTTACATTGACTCAATGCCTGCCAACAAAGCGGCAGTGCCACAACTCCTGGGCCTCTGGTCTGGATCCCCAGGTACTGCACAGCTCTCCTTACCACCCACAGGTAAATTCCAGTCCCCAAGAGAATGAAACATGTCATGGTGTGAGGAACAGCACTGCCATCCAGGACCAAGTCAGATGCATTTTTGAAGAAGTTTTTCTGATGTTCAGTGTTTGAATTGAACCGTTTGGAAATCCTGGCAAATGTTTTTTGGCCAGTGTAACACATCTCAGAAACAAAGCATTTCAGATTTTCTTTTTCAAACTACATCTTTGTCTTTTTTTCTCTTCACACAGAGTGAAATAAAACCTTGATCTAACTGGAACACAAAGCACATTGGGGCCACCTGGAAATGAAGAGACTCCAGAAATTTTGGTTCAGCACTAGAACAGAGAGCTGTCCTACTCACAGCACTGTTCCCAGTAGCCACCACAATGCTGTCCCCTGGATCTGAAGGAACATGAGGGATGGAATGGCAGTGCTGTATCCATCGCATGTACCCCATGGCTCTGGGGTTACCTCTCCACACACCCTAGGGCAATACTCACCATGCAGCACCAGGGAGCCGTCCTGCACCTCGATAGACAGCTTCAGCTGGCCTGGGGGAACAGAGAGGAGAGACAGTGAGGAGGTAGGACCCTCATGGTGTCACCAGCATTCACAGCATGGGGACCTCATGCTCCCAGTGCACAGGGCCAAAACCGTCCTGCCTTCCCACCCCAAGCATGGGGGCATTGCTCAGGGAGATGGGAAAAGGGGTGAGGAAGGGGGGGGGGGGATATCTGCTACCAAGGACATCTTTAGACACCAAAACTTTCCAGGTAAAAATTAATACTGTTTTTCCAGTGTGCAGTAAGCTTTTGGCACAAACCCACAGCACAAAGGAAGGGGGAACACCAACGGGTTGCGGCTGGATGAATTCAGCAGAGGGGGAAGTGGGCCTTACTGATGTATGCTGCATGTACAAAGCCCCCCCAGCCTACATTCAGCCTCCTCTTCCCCTCCTCTGAGCTCCACAGTGCTGTATTTCCTAGGGCCCCAAGGCAGCATGGGCTGGTGAGCAGACAGGCAAACCTCCTAAAACCAGGAGTCAACACTTACCCTAACCTAGAATTAAAAGTCTGCTTTCAGTCACCTTTTTAACACCTAATAGCTTTCAGATAGTGAACAAGGCTGGAAGCTGCCAGCCCAGGAATAGCTGTGCTGCGCTGCACAGCCTGCAGACTGTTGAGACACCAAGCAGGATCCAGTCAGCCCAGGGCTGTGCCTGGCTCCAGGCACATCAGCACCTTTGCATCAGGGAGGGAGAGGAGAGCCTCAGGTATCAATGTGAATGAAATACAACTTTGCAGTAGGTCTGGCTGCAGATCCCCCAGCCCTCAGTGCCCAAGCGTTGCTGGCAACCCCATGTTATTATCACTGTGAGCAGAGCAATAAGCAAGGACAAGGAAGAGACCAAAAGTGGCTCCACAAACTGGAGTTGTGACCACCACAATGCCAAAATCACAGCCAAGTTTTCCAAATCCAACACTACTTCCAAAAAGCTGACCCCTCTGAAGGTTGGAACGAGAAGAATTGAACAGATCAGCACATGGAGGCTGGGGAGGAAACTAGGGAGGTAGCACTGGCTGGACTGTAGAGACTTTTCCAACCTGCCACAGTCATCACAGCCAGGACCAAGCTTGCGCAGGGGTCCCAGCCCACCTGGAGCACATGGCAGTGTCTGGTACTGTACAAAGGGATGGGGAGTGCAAAGAGGGGACAAACCAGACAAACTGGAAGACCTGGCAGCCTTGCGTGAATTTATATCCATCAGTGTCTTTTGAAGTACTTAAAATGAGAGAAAAATGGGAGGACTCCAACAGAGAGAAGAGGCAGGAGTAATGGAGACAAGAAAGTGCCAGACCAGAGCTCTGCAGGGTTCAGACCAGGGTGATTTGGCTCAGCCTGAGCATCCTGCTGGGATGAGCCCCACAGGAAGACCCAGGCTCACACTTATGTGTCTATGACAGTATCAGCTGAAGCCCTGGGGGATCCAGGCTGGCCTCTGAATCCAGACAGCTCCTGCAGAGGTGCAGGGACAAGATGAGAGCACTCTTTCCAAAGAACAAAGGAGCATCCCAAAGATGCCTTTCCCGGCAAGCACAGCATCCACAGTTGAAGACCACATCACTCACAGCTTACTCTGCACAGAGATGATGGCAGAGCCAAGAATAAAATTCAGTTCTTACTCATCTATAAACTCAACCTGAAGCTCCTGCTGCCTTTCAAAACTCCCATGTCTGATCCCCAAGCTCCCACTCTTTATCTGGAACTGCAATGTGTGATTGTTGGCACTCCCTAGACCTGTCTGCAGGCAGTTGATTCCCAGCATTGAACACCAAGCAGTCATGGAGTGCTGGGCTGAGGCTTTGCCATGCCAGCACACTGTTATGCTCCCATTCCCATACATGAGCAATTCCACAACAGCCCTGAATTCCACTTCCACTGCTCAGACTGGCATGAAGTCTTACACAATGGCCTTTGGCAGGATTTAGGTAAAATGCTGTTGAGGTGTGGAGTGTTAACACCCCACTGAATGCTGCCCCAGAAGGGCCCCAGGGAGCTGCTGCCAGCCTGGATGCGATGTGCAGAGCTTGCGGGTGATGCAGGGTCTCACATCCACATAATTGTTCTGAATCAACCCAAAACCTAACGCTCCTGGAGAGTCAAACAGATGGAAAATATCACTGGCACAACATTTTATTTAGTCCAAAGCAAAATAGCCCATTTACACTCTTTTCCTGGCATGCGAAAAAACAACAAACTAACCAGTAAACATGACTCATGCACATATAAACATCATTTCAATTACAAAACAGCATTGCATTTAGTAAAAGACGCACCCAAGAGCTTGCTGTTGCAGGGGTGGGGATATCTGAAGGGATTGTTTAACCTGAAACAATTCAGAGAACTCATACCTCATCTTTCACTCAGAAAAAAAAAGAAAGTTGACAGAAGACTGTCAGATCTCCCTCCAGCTCATGTGAGTCTGTGTGTTTGAGTGCACAGCTACATGTACGTGCGGAAATACATGGATATGTGAACATCCACATGTGTAAGTGAAAGTAAAGCAAGAAAGACAAGACACAGACCTTCCCAAGTAGGTAAAATAAGTACAGCTTTTTAATCTTATACCAATTTACAACACTGGGAATTTTGTGCTGCCAAAGCCATCCCAGCCTTCTGAGTCAAGACTTAACCCTCCGCAATCTCCAGATCTCTGACCCTGTAGGAACCAACTTGCTGCTCCTCTACTACCATTTAACAATCACTACAGCGCAAAAGTAAAATGCCTGTCTAACCAAGCATGACGAGGAGTCAGCCCAGTAATGAATGGGTGCTGGGGAGGAGAAAGGAAGCCTTTGTGCCGCGTAGTGCAGGGAGGCAGGTTGTATGCCCAGCCCTGAGCTGGGAGCAGTTGGGGCTACACAACTCCAGGACAGCCATGGGGCGAAGGCTCTGCCCAGCGAGGGCTGGAACTCGCCAAAAGCAAAGGGTTAGAGAAGGATTTTTCCTTGTTTTGCCTTTGTCGGTGCATCTCAAAAATGAACCAAGGGAAACAGTCTCAGCAAAGGGGTCCTGGCACAGCCTGTCCAAGGCACCTGGATCAAAAGTGCTAATATAAATGAAAATAGCTGCAAGAGAAAGGCCAGAGGAAGAAGAAAGAGAAAACAGCTCATTCCACTGCAGGGCCCATACACAGCTAGCTCCTGACTGCATACATATCATGGAGAGCAGGGCTCGTAGGACTGCCTCCAAGACGACACTTAGAGCCCATCCATTTGGACCTCACAGTATGGGAAAGAGGTGATTCGAGCTGGTGGGCAGAGCTGGCACACAGAGAACAGGGATGAACCAGGCAGCAACAAACACAAGCTGGCAACCAAACAGATTTCAACCCATGAGAGAAGCTTTGGGGGGGCACACAGGAATGGCATATGCTGAGAGCAGACTCATCAGGCAGGAAAATTTATTACTTGTTGATGACCTCTGGTGAATGGAAAAAATGAGTTTGTGCTCCTTAAAGTGCTTTTTCATTTAACTGAGAGAAAAATGCAAGTTTTGCCTAGTCCAGAAGGTATGAGAACCACTAAGGTGCTCAGCAGGGTGCTTCTACTCCTATGGGGAACAGTGTAATGCAGAGTATCCCAAGGCCACCATGTACAGCCTCAAACACAAGCACAGCCTTTGCAACACCATGGTCACCTCCACATGTGCAGCTGCACCACACACATCTCCCCACTGATGGTAGGCCTGCAAAGAGCAGTGGGTTGCCAAGATCACAGAATATCCTGAGTTGGAAGAAGCCCATAAGGATCACTGAGTCCAGCATTATTGGGTACCTAGTCTTTGTCTCAAAGACAGCAGGGTTTTAGCTTCCAGGTGATCTTGAGCCATTGGACACTTATAAGCCAGAGGGGGAAAAGTGCCCATGGGCTGCCCTGCTCTGCTTGTATTGCCCTCTCCATGCCCTTGTGCCGTGACTGCCTGCAATGCTCACCTACAAAAGTGAGTAGCAGCCTTGAAACAAAACTTCTGCATTAAGATTCACAGTTGGGAAGGGCATGCAGCCTCCCCCCATGCAGGACAGCCACTGACAAATCATCACACACACAAGTGGAGGCCACAATGTGTGCTACCTGTTACGGCTGCAGGTCTCAGTCATAACTCCCATGTCCCTGGGCATTTTTCACATCCACGCAGCACAACTAAGGCAGATGCAGGAGGTTCCACAAAGAGCAAAGGACACGGAGGCTCTGCCATAACTGTGGAAGGCCACACACAACAATCCCAGCTCATACCCAGGCAGGAGGGCAAATCACCTCGGCCACTGCAGCCTGGATCCAGAGCTCAATGGAGCGAAGCATTACCCCAGCTCAGTGAGGCAGAAGCCCTGTGTTAATGCCTTTAGAGCAGCTCCCACCGTTCACACCGTGAGCCACCACAGCTCCCAGTGCCATACCACATTCCCTGGCACCCCAAGCCAAGCCAGGCTCATGGCTTACCGAAGGTGGTGAGGCAGAAGGAAGCTCCCAGGGGCTCAGCCCGGCGGGTGCAGAGCGAGACTCTGTGCACATTGCCAGGCTCCATTGCAGGACAGCTCTAATTAGCAGTAATTGCGGCCCTCCCTGTCAGGTCTGAGAAAGCTGAGCGAGTTGCAGCCAGGAGGTACAGGCTGGCCAGCAGCAGCGTTTCCAATGGGCGCGCTCCAACCGCTGCGTTTGAACGGCGCAGCTCCCATTGGCCCAGCTCCCATTGGCCCTGCGGATTTGAATGGAGGCCGCACCTGTCTGGGCAAACAGGCACAAGCCCGCGGCACCCAGCAGTGCTCTGCCCTCCCAGCAGCCCCACAGACATCGTGCCTCTTCTTTTCCTCCTGCCGGGTCTGTTAGCGTGCACTCAGCTGCTGGGCAACAGAGCAAGAGAAGCATTCACAGCAGTTTGTACAAATAACACAGGAGGGGAAGGGCTGCATGAGAATTCAGTTCTGGGGGTTACAGAAGGAAGGGATGGCAGGACAGGGTTATGTGCTCATGGCAGTGCATGGAACCCTGAGAGCCAGCAGTGCATCCAGCAGCTCCAGGTGCTGTGCCGCAGCTCACCAGAGTCACAGAAAGAGAGAAAAATACAAAAGCAACTGAAAGAATCATCACTCAGCACGCACAGACTGCAAAGTGTCCCAGAGACCCTTTCCAGCAGCAGGGCAAAACAGCGCACACTTCCCCCTTTTGTGGTTCCTTTCAATGTTTGGTCACTTCTATCAGCTCAGAAGTGACAGAAAAGAAAAAAAAAAAAAGCAGAGACACATGGAGGTGAGTACAGCCCATGGAACCATGGAGCCCTGCAGCCCTGTGGTGCAGGACCTCCTGGGGATCGATCTCTATAGGGATCTCAGGGTGATGGAGGCCAGCCCACAGTCATCCTGTGCCCAGGCTGAGGTGGGCAACAGGAGATGAGGTTGCAGCCAGCTCTGCCCACCACAGCAGACGACAGCATCCAGCAGAGTGCAGGATGCTGGCACCCCAGCCTCCTCCCCATTATCCTGGCCAGGGCCACCTGCTGTCCCCCTTGGCTCCATCCCTTACCCTTCCCCTTCACCCGTGCAGGACTGATCTTCCTCCTGCTGCTCAGCACTGCTTCGTGGCTCTGCCGACAGGCTCGCACTGCCCTGCATTGTACCTCTGACAGCTCCCTCATCCAAGGGCTCTGCCTCGTGCCTGTCAGAGAGAAAAGAAACAGGCAGGTCAGGACATGGGGGACATTGTTCTGTGGTATCTTGTGTACCCTGCTTTGTCCCTCAGACACCACATTGACACATCTCCTGCATCCCAGCACTTAGAAACATATCCCCATGGCATGCCCTGTGCCATGTAGACATTAGAGAAACAGGTCTGCCTTTCCTTCAGCTTCAGCAGAGCTCACCAGCACCAGAGCTCATCCAAACTGGAAACTGGAGGTTCCTCGCCACCTAGCCATGCTTGCTCATGTGCCAAAGAGCCCTGGTTGCAGTGAGCTCCTGCCCACAGAGCTGGGGAGGGGATGAACTCTTTCAGCCCTCACAGGTTGCACTAAAGAAGGACCTGGGAGAGGAACTGACTCAGGTGTACTGATACTGTGGAGCACTGCAACAAGAGGTACTCATCGTCCCAGCCATGGGGGATGTAAGACAAACCTCCTGAAGGCTCAAAACTCATCTTACAGCAGTGTCTAACAGCAAGATCACAGACTGAGGTCCCCAGAAAACAAGCTGCTGTCACAAGGTCACAGTCAGACCTGCTGTCATCCCCTGGACTGGAGGACTGCCACCATCCCCAGTGCCTATCACACACTGCATGCCCCTGAAGCCCTGTTAATGCTAGGGCACTGCACACCAAATCACAGGAAGTGGGCTCAGAGTACTGTGCTGGGCAATCAGGAACCAGCAAGCAGGTGGAACAGGCACTGCTTGGTACAGAACAGTTTCTAGGGAAAGCAGGTACTGCAAAATATTCTTCCCTCCTGGCTTATCAAAAAATACTTCCCCTTGTTTCGTTAAGCTGAAACCATTTGCTGATATTCTCAGTGATCTACAACTGCCACCCAATAAAATTTAGGGTTTATCCCAACAAATTTACTAGCACCTGGGGAAAAATAATAATAATCCAGCCTTGAATTGCATGTTTCAGCACACAGTATCCCAACTATCAACAATCAGCACAAGACATCCCAACATATAAGACATCAAGCAGTCCCACCAAGGGATATCTACTCTGCAGTCCCATGTGTTCTAAATCTTATCTCTGTTAATGCAAGCAGAGCACGTGCTGGCCCAAACCTTGTCCTCTTCACTGCACATCCCCACAGCAGCATGGAGATTGTGGCTCATGTTGCTCCTCCCCAGCTGCCAAGCCTGCAGCTCTCCCTGCACACCACTGCACATACAGCATGAGGTGCTTCCAGAGCCTCCTTGTATCCTAGGAGCTGCCCATGCTCACACAAAACCTCCCCTCTCTGTGCTGTCACTGCAAAATGCTTTTAAGAGACAAAAGAGAAGACAAACAGGACAATAAAAGAACAGCACAATTTCTCTAAAGTAGCCGTTCTCACAGAATTGGGTAAAAGAATACTATTAGACATAGTTTTTCCCACCCCAACTCTGGAGGTCCAAGGCCATGGGAGTCCCACATAACCAACTTCACAGGCTGCAAAAATCAGCCCTCACTCTCAAATCCTGCGAGCTCACACCCACTCCATCCTGTAGTACAGGGCACAGACAGAGAGCCCATGATCTGCCACCCACAAATGCAATCCCACAAGGAGCTGAGCACCTCTGCAAAGCGTGTGTAGAAGATACGGTTCCTAGTCCCCTCCAAGCACCAGATTCTGGTTCAGTGGTGATAACCTGGCACCTGCATGGTCATGATTCATGCTTCACCCAGCAGACAGCAGCACTACAGACTCAGTGGAGGAATGATCCAAGGACTCACATGCCAGCCCTGACTCTCCCTGCTGCTCCATGGCTCCGGCTCAGGACTGTCCCTTGCTCCAGCAATGTCCGAGCACCCACGTCCTGTACACACACTGTAATTCAGCTGCCACAAGTCTCTGATCTTGGTACGTCTGAAAAAGAAGGGGGGAAAAAAAGCATGGAAATCTCCAAAGGGAGCAGAGCTCCAGCACTTCAGAGTCAAAAATTAATCTGTGTGCAGGGAAGAGGTGGTAGATGTGACAAAGTCTGTGGCCCCGCTCCCTACAGGCTCCCAACAGCATGTTAGTGACTTCTTCCAACTTCCCTCCTAACATTCAAACCCTTGGAGACTGACCTTCACCTGCTTTTCCATCAGAGTTTCCAGCAAACTGCACACTCAGCTGCTTGGCTTCAGAGTTAATGACTTTCTTTTAAAATTTAACACAGTTCTCCGTTGCAAGTTTCAGTTTGCCAGCAGTGGGATCTGCCTTTGGCTGGATATTCAAATCCAAACACGCTCTTAGGCAGCTATGTCAGGCTAAAGGGTACCACAGGCACACAGAAAATCCCCAAGGTTAATGCTGGCTTTGAAACTCAAGGAGCTAAATCACATCAGGAAAAATTACCTGTCTTCCTAGGGAACAGATTTTTAGGAACAGGAAGGCTATTTCTGGGATTAGCAAAGTCTGCCATTAAGGGCGGATACGAAACCTCAGCACTTCCCAGCAGTGGGATTGCTTAGGGTCTATGGCAAACATGGAGCAGAAGATGTAGCTGGGGCATCACTATCACTCAGCCCCATCCCTGCAGCAAGCACAGCACTTTCCCTGAAAAATGCCAGCAAGGAGCCACAGACTGGTTGACCACTAAATCCTTTTCCAACCTGAAACCAGAGACAAGTTTCCCCTTCTGCAAGGGTGTTGCATGGAGTAAAGCATTAAGTTGAACAAGCTTAAAAAGTTATTGCCTGTCACCTGATCTGTGCTGCGTGCAGTCTGAACCAAATGGCTGAGCTGACCCCATGCACCCTGGCACTGCTTTCCACTGCCTCACCAGGGCTGGCTCTGCCCAGCCTCTCAGTGGGTCAGTTGAGCTCACTAATCCAGCAGAAACTGAACTATTTCTGGCACAGCAAACTGGATTGGTCAGGGTTTGCAGAGGAGGTAGAGATCAAATACCAGCCATGGTACAATGGGAAAGGGTGAGTTCCCTTTTGTTGGTGGAGATCTGCTTCGACACCTGTTGAAACCCCACCTCTTGCTCACACAACTGCAAAGCAAAAATGCACTGAGGTACATAAACAAATTTTCCTATGCTTTCATTTTTGGATTAAACTAATTTAATAGTAGACTGCTGCTGAAAGGGCATCTGCCTTTTTCTGCCCTCAATTGTGACTCCCACATTCTGTCCAACCATGGGAAGAGGTACCAAAAAAAATTAAGAATTTAAAAGCAGAACACTGGGTCAGGCAAAGGTCTGCATATCTTAGCATCGTGTTCCTGACAGGCACAGTGCACTGATCCACCTGAAAACATTTGTATTTTCAGGAGGCTGAAATCAGCTGGATCAGCCCACCCTAATCACCTGCTCCAGAGCTGATCTAAGCAAACAGCAGGAGCACCCAGCCAGGAGTGCTCTTTCAGAGAAGCAAAGATTAAGATCTGCTTAAACTGGCCTGAAAACCAAGCCCTAAGGATGAAGGTGCATGTCATGGCCAAGCAGGTCCAACAGCTCACTGTCACCAAAACTGGTCCCGTTTGGGTGGTGGCATGCCATTAGTTCAGCCCTAACATGGCTACCTGAAGACACTTCTATAGTGTAATTTGCATTCTAAATCAATTAGCAGAGCATAGCTAATTACATACTTCGTTTCATGACAGCTCCATTCTCCGTAGTCAGCAAGGCGTTCTCCCTCCCCAAGCTGAAAACATTCACTTTTCCAATGCTGTTAAAGATCATTCCGTTCATCTGTCCAGGTGAGATAATGCCCAACCCTGCTGCAGAGTTCAGCCCAGGAAAAATAGGTCTTTTTGAGCTGCAGCACAAACAGAAGCAAGATTCACAGTGAAACAAATGCAGGCAAACAATATGAAAGGCAAATCAGAGGTTACCCTACAGGTTTCCTTTTCAGAAGAAAAGTGAATTAACTTTCCAAAGTGAATTAACAAAGTTAGCATTAACGTAATAATTGGTGCACGCGGCTGAAAATAGCTCCTTAACCAGCACACGTCATTTGTCCGAGTATCTTCCTCTGGGCAGACAGGAACATGCACTCCATCAGTAGAATTTTAGGATGGCAATTTTTCATAGTCAAAACCACTGAATTAGTTTATGGTGAAAGTGGATCCCAGAGAGATATCTCAAAGATGAAACAACTGAATTTGAAGATCTTTATCAGAGATAATTTAACCTCTCCAGACCTGAGGTCAGGAGATAATTGGGCAAGAGACATCTGCATGCTAGTGCACCGAGCTGGGAACCAGACTCCTCCTTGCAGTGACTATCTTTTCTCTAGGAGATGGAATAAAAGGAGTGATTCCAGACACTAGAATTAAGTCTCAGGATAAAAACTTAACAGTACTTAACTATTTAGAAGTTACCATTTGAGGAGAAAAAAAAAACAAAAAAACACACACACTATATTATTTTCTTTCAAAAATACAAAATACACAAACAGCACAGAGCAGCCAGGAACAGTCTCTAAAACAAACTGGTAAAAACAGGCACCTGTAACAACATCCCCTATCGCTGAAGTGACTCTGATTGGAGCTGTGTCCTGCTTTCAGCTCTGTGAACATTTGGCCTCTTCCTGTTTTTTAACCAGCACTAATAAAGCCAACAGGACATGGCCTCAGCTCCAGCACTGAGCACTCTGCAGTCCTCCCTGACTCGTGCTCAGTCATAACTTGCTCCAAAAAGCAGCTTACGGTGGACCCTGGTAGTATTAATGTAGAAGAAGAGGTGTGAATTGACTCACAAGCCTGCAGGGGTTGGGAATACAGGTTGCAGGCTCAGGGACAAACAGAGCCTTCCTTACACCTACGTTTAATCTTGCAACCCCAGAGAGTTCCCAGCAGAACCAGTAGAGTTGTTTTCCGTACACAGTGAAGGTTTTGCAGACCAGAACCTCAGTGTATATGTGAACCACTTTCTGGTATGTTTCCCCTCAATTTTGAGGGCAGGAAGAGGTTAAATTATTGAACTAACAATCTCATTCCTGTAGGACCTACATTTCCTCCCAACTTTTATCACATCCATCATAACAGAGCTTCAAGAATGACAGAAACAACTCAGACGTTCCACAGCGATGGCTCTTCAGAAGAATAATTGGTACTTTTATCTCCTGTTTTGTCATGGCAATACTGAAGTATCATTTTCACAGAAGTTAAGCAAGATTCAACAACCACTGATGCTAACAGTGTCTTCTGCACCATACAGAAAGCATTTGGCAAGCAGCAGGAGCATGAAGAAAGTATTGAAATTCTGAGAAAAACGAGTCCACCTGCACTGCCTTTCCACAAGCTTACAGCTTACAGGTAGCTCTTCAGAGTAATTCACCTGACAGAGGTATTTTCTTCTGAGCTTTCTTACAACTTGGAAGGGAGGGTGCAGCAGAAGTGGAGTTTGGTGCGTTTTGGAACATCTGGTCCATCTCCTCGAGCATTGGCTGGGGTGGACGTGCACAATTTTCAGTGCTGAAAGTTAATCTAAGATGAAAGCAAATATAAGTTTATCACTGAGGACCTGATAATTCAAAGCTATGGAGTGTACTGCCACAGCAGCTCCATTGGTGCACTAACTCTATTTTCTAGTTAAGCAAACAAGAATTCACTGTTAGTAACTGTTATTTTTTTTATATATGCATATCATATTCCAGGTACTGATAGACAAACCTCATCGACAAAGACTTAACTAAAGCAAGAAACATACAGGATAAAATTAACAGTGAAAAGCTGTAGATGAATCAGAACCTAGATTGTCCTCGGGTATACCCACCCTTGGCCACGACAGGCTGACAGCCTGGCATTGCTCCCTGGCCTTTATTTGGGTGCAGAGGAGCTTTGTCTGACCCTGGCTCTGGGCCAGCATCATCTCTGCTTCTACTCCATCCTACCCCCACCACCGCACAATAACACAGCTCTGCCTTGCTTTGTTCTTAACTTAGGCATATAGGAAACAACCTCGCCTTCTGGCAAAACAGAAATCAACTTCTGACAGCTTTGCTATCAACAGCAAGCCGACAGCTGGTCCAGAAGCAGGCATTAGCACAGTGTATCACAGCTACAAATGGACCAGTTACAATCGGTCATTATTTCATTAAAAAGTAATGCAACACCTGCTACAGCACTTCACCCCTGAGAGCCACAGAATGACCCCGCAAAAGAATTGTTAACAAAAGAACACATTGAAGTGTAGAAACCAGACTTGAGAGCCGTGGTTTGTTATGAACAGTGATAGCTTTTTATTAACACAATTACTGTAAGTGGAAAAGTAATCAGTGCTGTCACGCACACAAGTCTTACTCCTGATCTGCCCTTTGCGTATCCAAAATGCTGTGCACTATCCCCAGCACGTTATTATGCTGGACATAAGCTCTAACTTCACGTAAAAACGTGTCTCACAACTGTCTATATGCTATCCCCAGTGCTGCTCCTGCTACTGGAAAATGCACGCTATAGGAAAAGCTGCAGTGTCAGTTACTGCTCCCAACCTCAGGTATCATCCCAGCACAGCACCAGATTAACCTTCTACCTTAATCCATTCTGAGTTTATCTAGTTACCTCGTTGGGTCATGCAAAGAGGTACAACCTTGCACATTTAACCGAAGTCTAGGCATGATAGTTGTAGGGCTGCGGCCTGTAGGGCAGCATGGCCTCACACTGCACTGCCTAACACCAGCACTGTGGGCAGGCTCAGGCAACCAGCAGAGCAGCTTCTCCAGGCTCCCTGCTACGCCTGGCACAGCAAAACCTACAGGGTGAGGCGGTGGGTACCCGCTGTGCACACTCTGACATCCACACAATGCTGCAAAGAGAGGCAAGAACCCAAAAACGGGGACACCGCAGCCTCAGGGCTCCTCCAACCTGCTCCAGCCGCCCCCTGCCCCTCACACACCTCAGCCTCCC
>VXAB01012428.1:275650-295965 GCA_013399175.1 Odontophorus gujanensis
TGGGGACACAACAGGATGCTTTCACCTTTTGCATCAAGACATGCAAGGACATTTTCCTCGGGTTCCACGTTTCTTATTTTTAAAAAGCCTAACGAGCAACGGGAATCCTCCGAAGTGAGGAAAAGCGGATGGCAGCGGGTCTGATGGCGAAAAACGTGCACGAAGCAGGAGGACACTAGACCGTCCTACATCTCCCATCCCCACTCAAACTTCGCCTCCCGTCGCCATAGCGCCCCTCCCCCTCCTCCTCCTCCTCAGTTTTTCCCGCCCACCGCCTCTCCGTCTCCGGGCAGCGGCGGCCGCGGGGCAGCGCGGGAAGGGGACGGCGCGGTGCACTGTGGGGCGGCGGCGCGGGACGCGGTGCGGCGGGGCTGGGTTGGGTCGGGTCCGGTTCTGGGGGTACCGGCTGTGCGGTGCAGTGCAGTGCTGCGTTGTGCGGGAGATCAGGATGGCGGAGAGACCGGAGGACCTCAACCTGCCCAACGCTGTCATCACCCGCATCATCAAGGAGGCGGTGGGTGCCGGGCCGCGGGGCTCCCGTGCTCGCTGTACTCCCGCGTGGACGGGCGCGNGCCAAACCGCACAGGCCCCTTCCAACTGCTGCAGCTCGAGTCTGACAGCCCTTATCCCCTCCATAGGGCTGCCCCCCTTACCNCGTTGTGCGGGAGATCAGGATGGCGGAGAGACCGGAGGACCTCAACCTGCCCAACGCTGTCATCACCCGCATCATCAAGGAGGCGGTGGGTGCCGGGCCGCGGGGCTCCCGTGCTCGCTGTACTCCCGCGTGGACGGGCGCGCGCGTTCACCCTCGTTCAGCATCCTCGGTTCGGGGTCTCGCTGCCCCAGACGCAGCCCGGCCCCAGGAGGAGCCCCTCGTGGGCCTTCCCGAGCCTCAGGGACAGCCCCCGCCCGGAGCAGGGCTGTGCTTTGTGTAGTAATGAATTTAATGGTGTGCTCGGTCCTGAGCCCTCGGGGAGCGGGGCTGTAGCTCACAGAGCTGAGCTGACGGCCACTACGGAGCTGTGGCTGCGATGGGACGTAGCCACTTGTGTGTGGTGTCCAGCTGGGGTCAGCCTTTCTGCGATCACGCACTCATAGAAGCAGTTGGAAAAGGCCTCTAAGATCCACAACCCATCCCACCGTGCCCGCAGATCGTGGCCCTCAGTGCCACATCTCTGCGTTTCTGGAGTGTCTACAGGGACAGTGACCCCACCACCCCACTGTGCAGCTGTGCCACTGCATCGCTGCCCTTTCTGAGATGAAATTGTGCCTATCCAGCCTGAAAAGTGACTCCTGAGAGTCGTGCTGAGCTCTCTGAATGCCACAGCAGGGCAGGCACGCGTGTAAGACAACTCTGAGTCATTTGTAGCAGCAGCTAACAGATTTGAATTTATTTTCTAGCTGCCTGATGGAGTGAACATATCCAAAGAAGCTCGGAGTGCAATATCTCGAGCAGCAAGTGTGTTTGTGCTCTATGCAACGTCATGGTAAGAATTTGTTGCATCACATAACCAGTAACTGATGTTTGTCATGCACCTCTCTCCTGGTTGTCCTGGAAATTTGTCGCTGTGTACATTTTGGGGTTGTCTCTTCAATTAAATAAAACAATCTTTTTGTACCTCAGTCCAGCAGACTGCAGTGGTTGGGTTTGTATTGCCTTTTACAGGTTGGCAAAGGCAAGAACCCTTGGCTGACTTTGAAAGCTCACCATGCAGCCCTGGAGCTGGTCACAGAGGGCACAGTAACGCCTTTGGGGTGGCTGGGAACATGGGGGTGAGTGTTCGCCCTGAATACACTTTGCAGAAGTCACTTCTCTGGTGTTGATTTTGTGGAATTACTGCTTCGTGGCCGGTGTTCAGGCCTTCTCCTTCCCTATGGTTGTTGGTAGAAAAGACCCAGGCAATCAGAAAATTAGTGATGTGGGAAAGCAGTGCAGCTAGGTGAAAACATAAACAGCCAGTGAGAACAAGAGAGCATCTTACATTATTATAGAAAATGATTGAAAAACGCTGAATATTTAGGGGATTAATCTTCTTTTAATTTGTCATAGAATCATTTGAGTTGGAAGGGACCTTTAAAAGGTTATGTAGTCCCACCCCCTGCAGTGAGCAGGGACACCCACAGCTCCATCAGAGCTCCAAGCTCTGTCCAGCCTGACCTTGGCTGTCTGTAGGAACAGGGCACTGCCACTTCTCTGGGCAACCTGTGCCAGTGCCTCACTGCACTGTGTAAAAAAACTTCTTCCTTATATCCAGTCCAAATCTCCCTTTTGTTAGTTGGAAACCATTTCCCCTTGTGCTGTCACAGCAGATCCTGCTAAGGAGTCTCTGTCCCTCTCCTTCATACAGCCCGTTCCCAGCTCTCCCCACAGCCTTTTCTTCATGCTGCTCAGCCCAGCTTTCAGCCTGTCCTCATAGGGAAGTGTTGCATTCCCTGGTGCATTTTTGTGGCCCTCCTCTGGAACATGTTTAGAACTGTAATAAACAAGAATAAATTGATGGCAGTTATCCATTACCTCTCTTCTCCTTGTTTTTGACTAGTGCAAATAACTTTGCCATGAAGGGGAAGAGGAAAACACTGAATGCCGGTGATGTTCTCTCTGCCATGGAGGAAATGGAGTTTCAGCGATTTATAGCCCCTTTGAAAGAATCCTTGGAAGGTATTGTCCTCAGACAAAATGGGGGAGCTTCAATTGCACCAAGTTCTGTTTTCTTTGAACATCAGACAAGCAACAGTGAGTTGCTGCTATGAGCTCAGCAGGTGGACGTTGGGCTCCAGCTGCTGTAATGCTCACGCGGTGGAAATGGTTTTTCACTGTTCTTTTCTTTTTAGTTTACAGACGTGAACAGAAGGGAAAGAAAGAAGCAAGAAAAGATAAAGACAGGAAGACAGACTCAGAGGAACAAGATAAGAGCCGAGAAGATGATAATGATGATGATGATGAAAGGATGGAGGAAGAAGAGCAAAATGATGAGGAAGAGGTGGACAACTGAGCTTGCCAATGAGACATACGGGGTTGGGTTTTGTTACTAGGGATATAAATGTTGTAAAGAAATCTTGCTGTATCCCCTCTGGTTTCCAGTAGAGCTGTGTACTGTTCTTCTGGAATCTCTCTGGCTTTAGCATGTACATAAAGGACTTGGCTGAAGCAGTTCTCATGGGTGCCTCACCTCCTCCCTGCACGCAGGGGACTTGGCAGCCTCCCCAGATGCTGAACAGACAGTAATGGGGCTGGTATTTTTATGCTGGATTGATTCTGACTCAAAGGGAAAAAAAAGAAATGTCAGATGCTCAGTACAGAAGCTGACCTGGAGAACCTGAAAGAACTTTTGAATAAGCTCATTAAGCCAAGCAGCAATCTGAACCCTGGTTCATTAACCCTTTGGGGTTTAGAGTCTACGTGATGACATTAAGCGCCTTAGAAGCTGACTTCTTTTTATCCAAGTGATATGTTTTCTCCTTCATTTTCTTGCATTCTGGCTGTGCCTTCTCTTTCCTGCTCTTTGACTGTGATACTGTGTCTTTAAACCTCACCAGCTGTGTGCAGCACACCTGTACAAGGGCCAGTGGTCCGCCAAACTGAATTCCTCCCATAAGTGAACTGAAATCAAAAGACTTCGCAGTGCTTATGAAGTAAACTGATTACCAGAAGTGCTTGTTTTGTGTCTTCAAAGCCCTCGGAGATGAAGAGGGATTTTTATGAAAACTCTGAAGCAAAGCTAACTGCAAAATGGTGCCTGAGGAGCAGAATGAAGGCTGCATGGAGTGGAACATGTGCTGCAGGTTGGCAGTGGGCAGCAGTGGCTCTGCTGGATCCAGCTCCTCTCCCTCAGCTTGGTTCCTGCGGACAGGTTGGTGAGTGCTGAAGTGTTGGAATAGCTGAGGCTTTTGGTTTGGTTTCTGAATTACTTCTTAAGTCATTCAGAGTTTGTGGCCTTCCAGCGCACTGGGCTCCAGGGATGCAGTGAGGACGGCGCAGTCCTGTGTGGGAAGGCCAGCTTCAGTTCTCAGCTCTTAAAACAGCTTCCTTGGGACAGACAGGGTCAAACCAGCTGAAAGATTATCTGAGATTATAAGCTCTTTGTTTGGACACAGTGCTTTGTTATTTGAAATAATTGGGGTCTGGTGAAGGAAGCTTGAGGAAAGCATTAGGTGCATATAAGGGAATCCACTGGGTGGCTGATGAGCAGCATCAGCACAGCACTTGGGAGGAGCAGTTATCCCGTGTGTTGTGGAACGTCGATGTGGTGCTCAGCTCCCCAACACAGCAGAACCAACGGGTTTTCCGTGCCTGGTTTCTACTGTAGGTGGTGGCGGCTAAAGGGACTGCATTGGAGATGTCCTCCCAAGATCTCAAGAGCAAAAATGGTTGTCCTAGGTTTTGGGGGGGTTTATTCTATTTTTTTAACTTTTCTACTATGTATGTGGGGTGCATATTCCGGCAGGGGCCAGTGTTTAAATAAAAGCCAGGTTCTTTACAGAAATCGATCTTTCGTTTCCAGCGTTAATAAATGAGCTGTTTTCAGTTGCTTTAGCGCCTGTCTGAGCACGCAGCGGTAGCAGCCGCGGTACGGAGCTGTGGCTGCAGAGCGGATGGTAACGAGGGGACGTCCAGCAAGGCGTGCGGGGCCCGGGACACGCGGTCCGCCTGCGGGAGGGCGCGTCCCGCCGCTGGGAGCGCGCCAACACAGGCGCGCGCCGCTCCTTTCCCGCGCTCCGCCGCGCGAGACTTCGCGCCTCCTCCGCGAGCAGCCGAGGGGCGTCGCTATGTAAATCAGTGGGCGGGACTACGCAAATCTCGCCGGACTCTCGCGGCGGGAAGCGGCGGCAGGTGAGCGCGGGGTGCCGGGGATCGGAGCGGGGTCCGCTCAGCGCCGCGGGGCCGCTGCTGTGAACCCGGGCGGTGCTGCGTGTGCGGAGCGGCGGTCCGCCGTGCCCGGGGCCGACCCGCAATGCTCCGGGGCTTGGAGGTGCCCGCACGGCCCGGCCCGTTGTGGCGTAGCTGGCGGCCGCGGGGGCTCGGTCACCTCCGGGCTCGGTGCTGGCGCCGCCGGGCGGGGGAGGCACTCGGACGGGTCTCGGGGCGTCCGAAGCCCTGGGCTGACTCGAGGGAACGGGGACCTTGGGGGGAGATCCGGCAAATGGGGGGCCGGGCACGCACCGACCGCAGGAAGTGTAACGGTGCCGGGTTGTGCCCTTGGGACGGGGCGGCCCTGGCTCTGCGCACGGAGTAGGGGCAGACGCTGGGGTGCAGCTCCAGGACGGGGCCCTGGGGCCTCTGTAACGGCATGGAGCTGTGTCAGGGGTGGGTCGGGTGGGGGGTCGGGCAGAGGGTCTGCCCCAGAACGTGGTGGGCACAGCCCCGAGCTGCCGGAGCTCAGGGTGCATTGGGACACCGCTCGCAGCCATAGCGTTGGGCTTTGCGTGGTGCTGTGTGGAGCCGGGGTTGGACTCAGTGATCCCTATGGGTCTCTGCCAACAGCTGAGAACATTGACCATGGTGGCAAAGCCAACCACAGGCACCAACCACCCAGTGCGTGGTGCCACAGCTCTGGTGCTGAGGCCAGGAGCACTGCCTGTCTCTGCACTAGAGGACTCCACCAGTGCCTGGTTTTAGGGCCAAAGGGAAGAAAGCGTTGGGAAGTCACAGAGCAGTGAGTGCTGCAGTTTGGCAAATGTGCTGTCGCTCCTGCAGTGTCACCACACGTGTTCCCACAGCATCTCTGAGCACATTTCCAGATCCTATCTGGAAGATTAAATTCTTCCGAACACCTTGTCCTTTGTTACTGACTGCTAATTAACCTGCCCTCATTAGTGTAGCTCTGCTGTGCCTCCTGGGAGCTCAGCTTTCCCCTTTAGCTGTGGGTGATGCCCCCCAGCTCCTTCTCACTGCCCTTTGGGCAGTGTCAGTGCTCAGCTCTGCTGATGGCAGCTTCCCCAGGGGGGGGCCCAGGGGCTGTTATCTCCTCTGGACAAGTCCTCCCCACTTCTCCAGTGCAGGCTGTGGGCTCTATCTGTTCCTGACAGTGCAATGGCAGCTCTGCCCTTCCATGGGATCAGTGCTTAGAGCACTTTCTGGATTCTCGAGGTGTGCTGAGCTCACTGAGCCCTTTGTTCCACTGCCTGGAGCTGTGCCCGGGCAGTGCCTGCTGCCCAAGGGCTCTGCTGCACGGGCACAGTGCAGTGGCCTTGGGCTGGGTGTTCCTTCCTGCAGTGCCAGGACACTGCCCGCATGCTGCCAGCTGTTCCACACCATGCGTGTGCACCATCAAGGCTTTTATAGTCCTTTGATATATATAATTGTGTAAGTGAGAGGCTGCTCCGTCCCCAAGCCAGGAATGCAGGCAGCTTGGTTCAGGTGGGAGAGTCTGATGCAGCTGGACAATTTGGCTCCGCATTGGGATACCTGAAGGGTCTTTGCTTGTAAAACGTGGGAACACCTCCAATTAAAGTTTCCTGGAGGAATGGAGCCATCTCCTGCCCTGCTCTGCTGCTGAGCAGTGTGGTGAGTGCCAGTGTACGATGCTATTCCTGGTCCTGGTGAGCAGAATGAGGTCAGTGTGTCCCCAGGGAGCTGGGCACCAGTGGAGGAGCAGTGAGGTGTAGTGTTGTGGATATCAGCCAGGTGCTGACACCCTATGTGAGCTGTGGGCAAAGGGAACGTGGCTTGAGTAAGCTGTGAAATGTACATCTAAATTACCCAGTCACGAGATTATTAGTGAGGTCTGGAAGAAGAAGAAAACACTGTTACGGGCAAGTCCTGTGGTTGTGCAGGGCGGTGTGCAGCCTGCAGGTGAGCGTTGCAGAGGAGGAATGGCATGTACTTGGTTACAGGGCAGAGGCTTCTGCCCCATCCCCCCAACCTGGGAAGCAGATTCCCCGGGGGAATTCACTGCAGCTCACTGATATCTGAGCAGAGCAGCACATCGGGCCATCACGTTCTTTTTCCCCATCTCACAGTCACCAGCTGAGCAGCAGCTGCAATTCCCAGTGAGCAGTACTCATTTCCTGTGCCAAAGCCTGTTAGTCTCAGGCTGCTCTCTGCCAGGGCAGACATTTGATGCAGACATAAAGCAATAAACATGCTTCAGTGGCACCCAGCCCATCACCTGCCTTATTTTTGCTGTTTCAGGGTCTCTTTTCACGACATCCCGTGCATTTCCAAGATGCAGGCAGATTCACTCCTTCACAGTGGCTACTTTCACCCCGTGCTGCGCTCGTGGCAGTGCACAGCCACCACCTTCGATGCCTCCAACCTTATCTACCCCATCTTTGTCACGTGAGTGAGCCCTGGGTTGGGGACCAACCGAGCTCAGGTTGGCTGGGCATAGTACCACAGGGAGGGGCTGAGACTCCTCGGAAGATTCCCTGTGGACAAGCATGGGGCAAGGGCCGGGTTCTTAGGGCACAGCCCATCTGCAATCTTCCTTCTCACACTGAGTGCTCACATCTCTGTCCCATCCACCCTCTGCAGTGACAGCCCTGATGCGGTGGAGCCGATTGCCAGCCTCCCTGGACAGGCCAGGTAAGGGCCGGAGCCAGCCAGGCTGCCTTGCAGCTGGAGATGAGCACAGGACAGGGGCAACGCTCCCATATTATTTTCCCTGTATTCCCTGCCCTGGGGATCCCCCCAGCATCAATTAGGGTGGGAACATCCCTCTGCTCAGAGCGGGGAAGGTGAGCAAACTGGGGATGCTGGGTGGTGCCAGGGTCCTGTTGGGCACACAGAAAAGGTGGAACAGGACAGGGATGCCAGCAGTACGTGGACATGGACCCCTGTCCTGCATTCAGTCTTGCACAATGGGCAGCTCCTGCTGGTTGCAAGGTTTGGACAGAGGCCAGAGTGGGATGTTCTCAGAGGCAGGGTGTGTTCGGCAGGTTTTCCAGATCAGCCATTGCTGTTGTGCAGTGGGAGGTGGGTCAGCATGGGAGGGGCTCCTGGCAGCTTGGCCAAGTCACGCAGGACCTCGTTGCTCCCAGCACTAGGTCTGCTGGCCCAGGGCACTTGGCCATGGTTGTGCAAGCAGAGTGTGTACAGCAGAGCCTGAACTCTGGGCCCCAGCACCCCACGCTGTGCTGAGCCCAGGCCTGACTTGCTCAGATCTGCAACGGGAAAGCTGAGATAAGGGATGCAAAGGCAGGCCACGCTCATCCTTGGAGAGCAGAGACAGCACAAGGCTCCCCGCTCTGTCTCTGCCTTGTAGATAACTGTGCTGTAGCCCCAGATAAGGACCTGGTTTGTTCCTCCCAGCAGCACCTCCCCTGTATCTCCCACTGCTGCTTGTTGTGCACCAGCATCCAATTAATGATTAACTTGGCTCCCTCCCTGAGTGGCCCAGCAGGCAGAGCCCTGCCAGCTGGGTGCTGAGCACTGCTCAGGTCAGAGGGCTGTGTGCTAGCACTGAATGTACACACAGTGTATTTGCTGGATCACAAAGATCCCAGTCCCAAAGCAGAATGGGTTCCTGATACCTGAGTAGTTGCTGTGTGCTGCTGAGCATCCCTGCCCCTGTACACGAGCAGCCCCCTCTGCCTTGTGGCAGTGATGCAGGGTCCCCAGGTCAGGTTCAGCGTGGCTCCTGTCCAGCTCACCCCTTAGGGCAGGTCTGGGTGCCTGGCAGCCCCCCTTTACTTTGCTTTTCTCAGGTATGGAGTCAACAAGCTGGAGGGGGTGCTGCAACCCCTTGTTGAGGATGGTTTGAAGTGTGTGCTCATCTTCGGGGTGCCCAGCAAAGTTCCCAAGGTCAGTGTGCATGAGCAGGTGGTGGCATGGGGCCACAGAGGTTTTGGGGAGCAGTGTGGGGTTGGTGGGACAGTTTGGGGTTGTAGCAGTCCATTCCACAGATCAGGATGGGGATGGCAAACACCAGAACGCTCCCAGGAGCTCTGGGTGCCTCTGCTCTGTTGCTCTGAATCAGTGGTGAGGAGAGAGCAGAGAGCTCTGCACTGCAGAGAGCAGCATGGGAGGCTGAGAAGAGCACATACTGTGCTGCTTCTCCTGGCCCAGTCTTGCACTGGGTTGCACCTTGTTGTACAGGTGTTGCAGGGTGGCCTCAAGGTCTGTGCTTACTTCAGTGTCATGCTCTGTCACCCTTTTCTACCACCGGTGATCACACCACTCTGCAGCATGAGGTCTCATAGTTCAAGAATGTTCCCTGGGTTGAGCTGCAGCCACGGCGGAGCTGGTGGGAGGCCCTTAGCTCTGTGTGCTCAGGCATTTCTCTTCTTGCAGGATGAGAGAGGCTCTGCTGCAGATGCAAAAGACACACCTGCCATCCAGGCCATCAGGAAGATCTGCTCCACGTTCCCACAGCTGCTCATTGCCTGTGATGTCTGCTTGTGTCCTTACACCTCCCATGGGCACTGCGGTGAGCACACAGCATGGGGGACACAGCTGTTCAGGCACCTTCCTCTTACCAGGAGTCCCTGGGGGTTTCTTTCTTGTGAGGATTTCTGGGTGCTGGTGGGGCCTGGCCAGCACCTGCCTCAAGACTTCCCAACACTGTGTTGAGCTTGGATGACCTGAGTTTTGCAGTTAGGGTGGGAGGTACAGGTGGATCAGGAGCCTACTCCCTATCCCTGAGTCCATCTAGGTTCACCATCACTGTCATCCTGGAGCACTCATGTATTGAGTCCAGCCTGTGGGCACTGCACTGCTAGTCTGCTCAGCTCCTCCTTATCCAGCTCTAACACCTTCTCCACTCGTTGCTGTGAACATCTCTATAGCTTGTTACAGAACACCAGGGATCGAGGCCATCACCTTGCTGTCCTGCCCTTTGCCTGACTCATTTTTTCTCCCAGGCATCCTGCGGGAAGATGGCACCATCCAGAACGAGGCCAGTTGCCAGCGGCTAGCAGAAGTGGCACTGGCTTATGCCCAAGCAGGTGAGCAGTCCCTGGCAGCAGCAACTGCATGTGGTTCTTGTCACCTCGGCCCCCTCACTTCTAACAAACTGCCTGGCTCCAATGGGAGGGCTTTCATTGAGCTGGGAAAGCATTCACCTGGAGGAGCTGCAGGGACCGCAGACACCTCCTTCGGCCCTAGAAGGGAAATGCCCACGGTCACTCCCCCATGCAGGCACTTAGAGCCCTGGGCTCATTATCTCTGGCCTCTCCCTGCAGGCTGCCACATTGTTGCCCCCTCGGATATGATGGATGGGCGCATTGCAGCCATAAAGAAGGCTCTGATCTCCAACGATATGGGCAACAAGGTGAGCATGGGACGTGTGTGTGCCATGAGAGCAACCCCATTAGGATGGCTGCACCATGAAGTAACCTGGGCACAGAGTAGAAGTGAACCTCTGTGTTGCTCAGGACATGCATCAAGCATTTTCCTGCCCTGGTGCATGCAGGAGGGAAGGTTCCTGGCCAGACAAATGGGGCCAGCGACGTGCCAGGCCTCTGCCAGAGGACAGAATATAAAACAACTATGGGAGGGATTGCTACCACCCCCAAGCTGGGATGCAGCAAAGAGCTCCAGCCCTCATGGTCCCGCTCTCCTCTGCAGGTCTCAGTGATGAGCTACAGTGCCAAGTTTGCTTCGTGTTTCTATGGACCCTTCAGGTGAGGTTCTGCAGAGATGGGAACAGCCCACATTTGCAGGAGCAACAAGGAGAGAGCCAGCACTGCACCAGAGTGTATTTTGGGATGAGCCTTGGCTCACCCAGGAGGTAGAGCTCATCCCAAAAAAGGCCTGGACCCCAAGAGGCCCTGAGGGACTTACAAGAGACCAAAAGGAAAATGTCTGAATCAGCTTCACCCCAACCCTGCAGGCATGGGGAGGGCTGTGGGTGCAGAGGCACAGCTCTCACTCGCTGGAGCTGCTCCCCATCCTGAGAAAGATGGGGAGGAAGGGAGAGCAGCTCTGGCCACTGTCCCGGCCTGGCCTCGCACTGAAGGTACTGATCCCTGTGCCCTGCTTGTTCCCAGGGATGCTGCACAATCCAAACCTGCCTTTGGAGATCGGCGCTGCTACCAGCTGCCCCCGGGTGCCCGCGGCCTGGCACTGCGAGCTGTGGTGAGTCAGCTGGGCCCTGTGGTGACCAAAAAACTCATCCATCCAACACAGACACAGGTCCTTGCCCTGCACAAGTCAGCTCACCACAGAGCCTGAGGAGCACGTATAAGGAGCTGGGCGCCCCATTCCCCACTGTGGCTTGAAGCACGGGGCCAAGGGACGAGGTGCCAGGCCTGGCTGTGGGCTCCTGTGGCCATTGTGGGCCTCTTCTGTGTCCTGGGCTCCTGGGAAAGTAATGACTGGGTCAGAAATTCTGAGGAAACATCCCTCAGTTGTGAGCTGCAGGGATTGCGTGCGTTCTCCCTGCAGGACCGGGACGTGCGTGAGGGTGCAGACATGCTGATGGTGAAGCCTGGGATGCCCTACCTGGACCTCGTGCGGGACGTCAAGGAGCGGGTAAGGCCGTGCTGAGGTGTCCCCAGAGGAGCAGTGCAGGTTGGGGACAGCCACGGCACCATTCCGAAACCAGAGGGGACACTGCACGTCTGAAGGGCTCCAGTCCGCGGGGCGGACAGACGCTGTCCCGCTGAGCCGTGCCGTTGTCCGCAGCACCCCACGCACCCGCTGGCCGTGTACCACGTCTCGGGCGAGTTCGCCATGCTGTGGCACGGGGCGCAGGCGGGCGCCTTCAGCCTGAGGGCCGCGGTCACGGAGGCCGTGGCCGCCTTCCGGCGTGCAGGTGAGAAGCGGGAGGGCACGGGGCCGGGCTGGCTCGAGCCCGCTTCCAATCCGCGCTCCTCCCCGCAGGAGCCGACGTCGTCATCACGTACTTCGCGCCGCAGCTGCTGCGCTGGATGAGGGAGGAGGCGGAGGCGGGGCGCGCCTGAGGCGGCGGGGCGGGGCCGGAAGCGGAGCGGCGTGCCTCGGCCCTGCAGCCCCGGCCTGGGCCGTTCCTCCCCGTGCTGCCCCGGCGCCGGGCGCGGGGCGGGGCTGGTGGCCGCAAGCGCCGGTGGGCCCGACGCCCCCGTGTGTGCTGTAGGTTCCCTTTAAGCCTAACTGTGGTCGGAGCGATGCTCAAGCTGCGCCTGTTGACGTGGGACGTGAAGGACACGCTCCTGCGGCTCCGGCAGCCTGTGGGGCTGAGCTACGCGGCCGAGGCGCGGGCCCGCGGGGTCCAGGTGCAGCCCGAGGCGCTCAGCCGATCCTTCCGAGCAGCCTACAGGGCCCAGAGCCACCGCTTCCCCAACTACGGCCGGGCCGAGGGGCTGAGCTCCAGGCAGTGGTGGGTGGATGTCGTCAAACAAACCTTCTGGCTCGCGGGTGTGCACGAAGACGCGCTGCTCTCACTGATGGCGGAAAACCTTTACCGGGATTTCTGCAGCGCACGTAACTGGGAGCTGCTGCCGGGAGCCAGCGAGACCCTGAGCTGGTGCCGCCGCCGCGGTCTCCGCATGGGGGTGGTCTCCAACTTTGATAACAGGCTGGAAAGCATCCTGGTGCAGTGCAACCTGCGGCACCACTTCCACTTCGTGCTCACCTCTGAGTCTGCCGGTGCTGCCAAGCCAGACCCGGAGATCTTCAGGGCAGCCCTGCGCCTTGGCGGGGTGCTGCCTGAGCAAGCGGCCCACATCGGGGATGACTACAGCAGCGATTACAGGGCGGCACAGGAGGTGGGAATGCACAGCTTCCTGCTCCGCAGCCCTGGGCAGAGCACGCAGCCGGAGGTGCCGACAGAACACATACTGCCCACACTGAGCCACCTCCTGGCTGTTATCGAGAAGGGGTAGCAGCAAGAGCTGCCGTTCAGAAGGACTGATGCTGCTGCTGAGTGGTGTTCCGCTCCCACAGTGTGACTTCTTACTGCTGCTTGGGGCAAGGAAAAGAAACGAGCACTTCTGAGCATGGGGAGAGGCACTGCCCACAGGGCAGGAGCAACATTCAGGCAATAAAGTGTACCTGGCACACACAGCAATTGTGCTGTTTTCTTTCAAAGTGCTTCAGCTGGGGTGGGGCCTTCCGCTACTGGAGCTGGGGAATGTATCTGGGGGCAGCACAGAAAGCATTTCACTTACACTCATCCATCTGTGCTCCAGCAAATTCATTCCATCAGAAGGGTTGGGGCAGACCAATACTCATCCCTTCTTGGTCGCTGATTCCCACAGAGCTGTCCAGGGAGAGGCTGCCAGCAGGGCAGCCACTGCACTGTCCTGTACACCTGGAGGACCTCAGGTTTGCCACCTCACCACAGCAGCTCCCTCTCCCCTGGAGCTGCAGCTGAAAGCAGTCACAGCCCTCCACCAGTGGGCAAAATGGTTTGGAGATGCAGAATTTTGCTTAGTGTAATTTACTGCCAGTCAGCAAACTTAATTACTGATTTGGATACTGAGAAATAAAGATTTTAAAATAGTTTTAAACACTGAGGAAATGTGTTTCTTTCCTTCACCCAAGCTCAGTGTTAGTCACCTTTCCTACCATCAATCAGCTGCCTGTTTTCACTGTAATATGCTCAACCTCACCAAGCCCCAGGAACAAGCAGCTCCATTCAGGGCAGTGCTAACAGCTCCTTTCTGCTGCTCCTCTGCTCTGGCACCTGCCAGTGGTCCATGAGGGTCCCCATGGGTGACAACCCCAACCTGCAGTGTCCCTCCTCCCACATGAGCCACCTCTTTGCAGTGTCCCCTACAGCCTTCTACATGCCACCTGGCCCTTCACTTTCATTTCTCCAAAGAAGCTCTTAACCTTTAGTCCAGATTGAAATAATTTTCATTCCTGCAGCATGGAGTGTTTTGTTGCCTGTGCTCGTCCCCATCAGAGCTGGAAAGAAGCCCTTGTTCTCAATAGGAGTTAAATGATTCACTTGCAGAGGGCTGGCAGCTCCCATGCCCCAGCTTTCACAGTTTTGTTCTCCCCACCTTGCATTCCCAGCTCTGCGCTGAGCAAATTGCAGTGCTGGGGCCAAGGTCCTCCTGCACTGAGCTGGGCTCAGAGAAAGCTCTGCTCTCAGCTGCAGCACCTCCCAGCTCCCCTCCCAGCCCCGAGGACTCCAGCAGCACGGCAGCTGGGGAGAGCTCACAGAGACACTGCAAGAGCTCAGATGACACTGTGCTCCTGGGGGAGGTGTTTGGGGACCGACTTGGGTCCTTCCCAAAGATCCTGGCTATGGACTACTAGAGGGCCCTGGAGAGCAAACATCACGTACTCAGTAGCCTGAAGGAGATGAAAGCTGTTGTAAAACAAGAGAACAGATGTACAGGCTGAAGGCAGGTCTGATCACTGTACATGCTCATAGCCCAGTTTGGGAACACATCACCCCATGAAGGCACTGTGTGGTGTATACAATCACTGTACATACGGCCATGTGTTCGCAGCCCACCTCGCTCACTGGCTGAGAGAGATGCTCTGGTGTGCCACCGCAAAGACAGGGTAGAGCGGTGCCACAAAGGCTTCCCTGTGTGAGAAGAGGATGGTGCAGGAATCGGGGTCATAAAAAAGCACCTCCCCTCCCGCAAAGTCAAGCAGCACACCGATCTCAGCTGGGGCCCTGAGCAGCTCCACGGGCTGGGGCTGACCAGCGTGCAAGAACCTGAACTCCTTGTCGTAGCGTGAGAAGACCCAGGAGGCAGTGTTGAAGCCCAGGCGGGCTTCATTGCCAGGCCCCTTCCGTGGCAGCGAGCCGTAGCACGCCCCCAGCTTGTAGGCACAGCTCTTCTCCACGCTGACCTTCCATGCATGGAGCCCCGTGTGGAAAGCCACTGTAGCCAAAGCGTTGGGCCAGTGGTCAAACCGCTCAGGGCCATCCAAGTCCAGCTTTGCTTTCTTGGGGCTGAAGGTGAGAGTTTTCTTGTCTTCCGACAGGCTTAGGTGGGGGCTGATGGTTTTCTCATCTATGCAGATTTCCTGAGACCCTGGGAGAGAAGCACACAGTGAGAGCACGGTGGGCCACCCCCACTTGCACCATCCCAAGAACCACAGCCAGAAGCACCATCACAGCAGTGGGTCCCTCTGTTCCCCCAGGTGACACAGGGATAAGGGCCCACTCGTATTGCCACTTTCCACAGTGGAGTGGGAAGGGATGGAAAGAGACAGCTCAGAGCCACAGGCCAAATCCAGGCAGGAATCAGCTCCTCTGCACCGAATGAACACACCTGAGCCAATTGCCTGTGGTTCCTGTCCCATCCAGACATAGAATGAAGGAGAGCAGTGATCTGAGCAGGGACTGGGTGTAATTTCTAAGCATGGCAGGAAGAAACCCAAACCCCAGCCCAGTCCCTGCAGGTGAGCCAGGAGCTCACCAGGATGGCGTCTGCTTGAAGAAACCAGCAAAGCTGGTACTGCAGGAACAAGGAGGAGGGGCAGAGAAAATCCCTTCTCTCAGCTCAAAGTCGTTCATCAGTTCAGAACTGTCCATCAGCCCTGAGCGGTTTGGAACAGCCTCAGGAGGTGACACCAGGAATTGGAAGAACCACTGCTCCTCTGTTCAGCTGTGACACAAGGACGGGTCCTTCACTCACAGCACAGAGGCAGCACCCGGCCCTCCAGGGTGCATGCTTCCCTGGTGCCATCCTTCCCCACACAGCTCAGCAGCCCATGGGCAGGGTGTGAATGCTGAGTAACTGCACAAATATTTCCCCTGCCCTGTAAATCCCTAAGCAAAGGGGAAAGGCTGGTGCCCGTGTGACTCACCTCTGCCTGCCCCCAGGTGATGCAGTCTCCCTGTCCAATAGCCTTCCCAGCCCTCCCTCATTCAGTTTATGCCCTCAGCTGACGCAGAAATGGGGCTGGAGCAGGTGAGCCTTTTGCTGTGCCTCCCCACACCGTGGGGCTGGGCTCAGTCCATTCCTGCCCCCATCAGCCCCTGCCCAGCATTCAGCACCTGGCAGGACAAGGCCCCCAGATAACCAACCACTGGGCTGCCACTCCAGAGACATGATGAATGGGGCTGAGATAAGGTAATCTGTCTGTTCAGTAGGTAACATATTTTACCGTGTTGAAAAAGCCTAGTTCCTATTTCCAGTCTCCCACACCTGATACTGAAACCTTCATGGCTCAATGCAGGCACTGTGTGAGTGCAGCCCCCTCAGGCCCTCTGCCCAGACCCCCACCCCAGAAGGACCTCAGAGTCCTCCCAGAATGCTGCCAGGTGCTTTATGGGAACTTGTGTCTTAATGGAAGCTGGGGCTGCTGCAGTTAATATTAAATTTGTAAGGCTATGTCTTGAGGGGGCTACAGATCAGTGTGACAGGCAGGCACCCTACAACAGTGGTTTGTTAAATCTAACCACACACACACAGCATCAGAATGAAATTTCCATGTAATGTGTGCAGCTACAGACCCAGCACTGGGATCTGGTAGTGACTTAAGGTCCTCACAGCTGGCAAGGATGCTACCAGGAAAGGAATCCATCAGAAAACCACGTCACAGCAAAGGGAACAAGGGGCTGACTTGGAAAAAACGCTGAGAACTTGTTCAGCTTTGCCAGCTGCAAAGTTCAGCTGCAGGACTTTGTATGCCTGCCAGCAATCAGAGACTCAAAACAGAGAACTGGACGATCCTCAGAGGTGGAGCAACACCAGAGTTTGCAGCAGAAGACACAAACATTGGCACTATCTGCCATGCATGGCTGATACACAAAAACCTTACAGTGATATCAGGCAGAAGGATATACTTGAAAGGGACCTGGGGACCACTCATTACCACCAAGAGTGAGGTGAGCAGAAGTCAGGAGCTCTCATGTAAGCTCTGGGAAGATTACCCCAGGGGGAGGAGGCAGACACCTTTTCAAATTGCGAAGGATGTCACCACCTTTGAGGAACAAGAAATACATTTGAGATGCAATAAGGACGTCCTGGGAAATAATGGGAAAAGCAAACATTTCACAATCGGCCATCCAAGCCGACTGCTGCTGGATGAAAATCAGTCCTGCTCACAGCTGCCACACCACCACTGCTGCCCCAGCACAGCAGCACACAGCTCCTCAGGCTCACAGCCATCAGCAGCTGCTCGGGGCAACTGCCCTCTCTCCCAGCCCTGTGGCTGCTGCTGCCCACCTTGGAAGCTCCAGGCAGCACGCAGAGATGGGGCAGCACAGGGGGACAGGAGGTGCCAGGGCAGGACACAGCCTCGGGGCGGTCACGCTGCACCCAGGGCTTTACTGGGGTGCAAAGTGAGCTTGCAGAAATCCAAATCACCAAAGAGCGTGAGACCCGAGGAGGACACTGACCTGCCAGGCAGCAGAGAACAGCAGAGGCCCACAGCCGGTGCAGCAGCGGACTCTGAACACGTTGCTGATTAAAGTTTAACTTGGCAGACTCCTGCGGCTCTAAGATTCCCTCCGCCACCTCTGTCCTAGCGAAGAGACACAGCAGTTACTTTGAAATCTGGTGATTAATCGACAGCTGCTGAGAGGTGGTGGCAGAGACCTCGAGAAAGAAGCACGGAGGCATGAGCTGGAGCAGTCATGAGAGTGGCACTCACTGCAGGGAAACTGCTCTCCTCCAAGGAGGTACTTCCGGTTGGTTTTGATCAGATTTAAAAACACAACCCTGCAGCCTGAACCAACAGCTTCCTCACTCAGCACATTACACACAGCTGAGTCCGGACACTGAGATACAAGGGGGAAAATACGGGTGGGCTGCAGGGAGAGCATCGGGTTTCCCTGTGAGGCTTTCTGTGGACAAAGCCTGACTGCTAGAGCAGAGGAGAGTGAGCTGGGACTGCAGATCCCACGTCAAGGAGGTTAAGGACCTGCTGGGTCCTTGCAGCCTCCAGCACACATCAGCTCGTGTTTGTGTGTGAAGGCTCCAGCCCAGCAGGCAGCGATGTGCTGCAGTGGGTTTATTGCTTTCTGCAGGGAAGCTGCAGGCAGAAACAGCAGGCCAAGCTCTTCAGGTGAGCCATGCAACCCTGCCCCAGGGCTGTGCTGTTTTCTGAGGGGCTGGAGGAAGGATCCTGCCAGCAAGTGCCAGAGCACCTGCAGGTGCCTGCGGAGGGGCACTGCACAGCCCGACCCCCAGCGCTTCTGGTGTACGAAGCAAAGACCACAGGACACATGAGAATCTCTGTGCTCTGTCCTCGTTCTCAGCACAAGGGAGGGAAGAGCAGAGCTGTGGCATGCTGCTCACTCTGGGAAGGCAGGATGCGTTGGGTAAGCTCAGAGAAGGGGTGAGGAAATGCAGGAGCAGCCAGCTACTAACCTCTCGAAGATCTCTTGTTCTGCATTCTGGGAACAAGGAGAGAAAGAGTCATCACAGTTGAAATCCCCACAGAGAAAATCCCAAACCCCCGGGCTGGGGCACAGCAAACCAGGGACGCAGGGAGCACCGTTCTCCTTCCTGACCCACAGAAACCACCCCTGACCGCAGCCTTGGCCTCACCCATGTTTTTCCATTTTCAGCACTCACTTTCTTTGGCTGTGGTGCTTTTCACTCTTTGCCTCAGAAAATGAATGGGAATGGCTGAGGACACCGCACCTCCCCTGTACCTATAGCTCAGCTCTGCCAAGGTGGCAGCAGTGCTGGCACAGCACGGGGCCTTCCAGGCAGCCTGTAAGCTGTGGGGAGCAGGAGACTGCAAACACAGCTAGCTCACCTGATGCGAGGGAAACACGGAGGAGCCCTACAGCAGGTAGGTGTCTGGTACCACAGAGAAGCAAATCAGAGCCCTGCCCTTTGGTACACACCATGCTGGCTGCACCTTGGAGCCTCTTACTGCTGTGTTCTGCCTTGCCCCAGGTGAGAAAACCCCAGCCCAGTCTTCTGTTGGGCTCTGTCCTGTGTCCATCCCTTCTCTCCACCTCTGGGGCACTGCGGGAACACCCTGTGCTTGCAGCCAAGAACCCTGAAAGCCTTCAGTAAGGGGTAAAGATGCTGCAAGGGTGACAGACCCTAAGGCAAAAGATGCTGTGAGCAGTCCCACTCCTCCCTACACCTGCAGACACTGGGCCATTCTCCAACTACATCAGTTGGCAAAGCAGTAGCAGAAATTCAGAGCTCAGATCAAAGAGCTGAAGAGTACATACACTATGCGCTCCTCACTTGCTGTAAGATGACAGCTATCAGTTTGTGATAAATACCCACGCCAAGGACCCAGGGTGGAAAATTTATGAACGCTGTTCCCCCTCCTTTACTTGGCAAAATGAGAAGTAAGAGAGTCTTGCGGCCCTCTCCATCAGGTTAGATTTAGCAGCAGCTAAGAGCAAGCAGGAGGTGCAGTGCCCACCTGCCTGCATCTAAGGCAAGAGGAGTCACTCAGTAAAGCGCAGTTCAGCAGCTGGAAAAGCAGCTGAGCAAAGGGAACTAGACGCCTCAGACAGAGGTGTATGCTACAGAACAGGATGGACCTCCAAGAAGAGCTGCAGGTGCTCCCACAGGTCACGTTTTTATTAACAGGGCAGCAGAAAGCTGACAGCCCAGTCTGACCTGTGCCTGAGTGGGCAACATCATGCTCAGAAGCACCAAGAAACCCAGGAGGACTGTCAGGATCAGCCCGGTTCCAGCTGCCTGCTGCCACTGCACAAGCGAGTCAACACCATAATTAAGTCCAGGCATCTGTGATGAAGAGCCAAGGCTGTTTCTGGGTGGAGGGACCATCCCTCAGTCCAGGGAGGGCTACTCACCACCAAGGCCTGGTCATCCACATTGGTGATCGTGTCCACCAGGTACGTGCGCAGGGCAGACAGCTTCTGCAGTGCCTCTGTCCAGTGTGCCTGCTGTGTCAGGATGCTCTGCTGTGCCCGCTCCTCCTCGGTGTGCACCTCCTCCAGCAGCCGCTGCTCTTCGTTTTCACACGCCTTCCCCACAAACATCAGCCTCTGGATGACCAGCTCTCGTGCACTGTTGGCGGCGGTCTGCCAGGGAAAGGAGGGAGGATGAACAGCTGCACCACAACCGAGCACCAGCAGCTTCCTGAGGGCTCATTTTCACACCACTGAGCCCAAGCCACAGCAACCAGCGTGATGCAAACAGGTGAACGGGGTCACCAACCCCAAACCTGCTGACCAACTCCTGGCCCAGCCAGCACACCAACGAACCACACGGTGACCACCAACCACTGTGGCATGGAAGCACAGACAGCCTGCTCTGCGTGGGACCCACGGGGCAGCCCTCCTCCAAACCCCCAGGAGTCACCTCGAGGACAGTGAGGCACAGAGCGGAGCAGGACAGGATGCTGGCAGCACCCCAGCACGCACACATTTCATGCGTATTTTTCAGGTGAATTGCTGCTCGCTGCGGCATCCTTAAAACTTCAGGTAGCAGAAATGGAAGTCCGTGTAAAATAACAACGTGAGGGAGCGTAGGTCGGAGGTGACATCAGAAGGGCTATCTCGGGACTGCCCCAAAGGAGCAGTGGGCATGCACGG
>VXAB01012428.1:296122-363875 GCA_013399175.1 Odontophorus gujanensis
GGCTCCGCGCCCCGCCGGGCCATGCTGCGGGCGGCACCTGCCGCAGGTGCGGGAGGGGGCGGTGCGACCGGGGCCGGGCCGGGAGGGATCGGCACCGCCCGCCCCGTCCCGCCCCGTCCCGCCCCGCTCCGCTCCGCCCGTCGCCATGGAGCCACGCGGAGCGGGGACGCGGAGCGGCGGCGGGGAGTGCGANTTCACACCACTGAGCCCAAGCCACAGCAACCAGCGTGATGCAAACAGGTGAACGGGGTCACCAACCCCAAACCTGCTGACCAACTCCTGGCCCAGCCAGCACACCAACGAACCACACGGTGACCACCAACCACTGTGGCATGGAAGCACAGACAGCCTGCTCTGCGTGGGACCCACGGGGCAGCCCTCCTCCAAACCCCCAGGAGTCACCTCGAGGACAGTGAGGCACAGAGCGGAGCAGGACAGGATGCTGGCAGCACCCCAGCACGCACACATTTCATGCGTATTTTTCAGGTGAATTGCTGCTCGCTGCGGCATCCTTAAAACTTCAGGTAGCAGAAATGGAAGTCCGTGTAAAATAACAACGTGAGGGAGCGTAGGTCGGAGGTGACATCAGAAGGGCTATCTCGGGACTGCCCCAAAGGAGCAGTGGGCATGCACGGTGTGAAGAGATGAGTTCGGATGAGCTCAGTGCAGCTCGGGGCTCCCCAGGACGGCAACCCGGACCGTGGGGCAGCGGCTCCAGCACAGCAGGGCAGCGCATCAGCCGTGTGCGGCAGGGAAGGTGGGGAGAAGCTCTGCGTGCAGAAGCCCCCTGGGAGCGGCAGCGCCCCGGGCCGGGGCAGGGACTTACCAGCACGCCCTGGCTCCTGGCGGGCAGCACCTCGGCCACGTGTTTGGCGATGGCAGCGCTCTGCAGCTGCAGCCGCTCGCAGCGGTCCACGAGTTTGTTCTGGAACAGAGCACAGAGAGCAGCGCTCAGCCGCTGCACGGGCGGGGATGGCAGAGCCGGGACATCCCTGCCGCGACCCCCCCCGCACAGCCCCCAACACACACAGCCCCACTCACTCCCACCGGACCNTGTGGGGCGGTGGTGGGGGCGGTTGTGGGGCTGCGGGAAGCGCGGCCCCCGCTGGCATCCTGCGGACGTACGCGTGATCCGCCCCGCAGCGGCGGGGGAAGGCGTGTGCGGGAACAGGGAGATGGGAGGGAAGACTTTAAAGAACGCGGCTCTGCGCTGTGAAAGGGGCTCTGGGAGTGAGAACGTGCGTGGTAAACCCATAGGAAAACTGCGGAGCGCTACAGCCCCGTCCGTGGAACCCAATCGTTCCTTCAGGACCCGGAGGGATCCGCTCTTTTTGCGGAGGGAGGGAGGATATGGCTGCTACCGGGCATGGCACTGCTCTGCCTGCAACCGTCGGGGGAGGAAAGATGGAAGGATGGTTGTGCATGTAGAAGAGCATAGTTGTTGTAGGAGCCCGACCAAGGGCCGGAATTTAAGTCAGAATTTAAGCCTTAGCATCCTCCTGGCGTTTTATTTTGCAGGAAAAACAGCTTGCAGTGTTCTCCTGCTCTCACAGAAAAAACACATTTGTTCCCAGTGTCCCAAAGCTGTGGAAGTGTGGTCCGATGGAAGTGAGTGAGCGATGTAATGCTGTGAGACAGATGCTTCTCTGCTCCTCGGGGACATGCAAGCTCACGGACAGAGCAGGCTGAGATTAGCTGGCATTACTAATTGCTAATCACAAAGGCTGCCAGGGTAAAATTAGAAAGGGAATGTGTTGTGGAATGCAATAGGCCCCTGCTGAGTGCTGCCTGTGTGGGGCTTCCCAGCCTCCAGGCAGACTCAGTGCACGTGTTTTCTTCCCCAGAACCCGTAGGATTTGGCTTTTCTTCCAACCTTCTATTGGCAGAAGATCACCTGTCCAGAAGATGGGAGTGCTGGTGTACGCCCAGAGCAGACTAAATCCAATTGGTACATCTTGATCTGCAGGGAATCCAATTACTGTACTTCACTGCCACTGAACTGGGTTTGTTGCTGGCTGCCCTCTGTCTGTGCCCTCTGTGCCCTCTGTCTGTGCCCTCTGTCTGTGCCTGCTCAGTGTCACGCACGGGGCAGACGTAGCCCAGGATGTGACCCTCGAAGAAGAGTGCTTCAAATCCTGGATGTGTGAGAAGCAGGAATCTCTCTGAACTGCTGCTCACACCACGTCTCCTCATGCTCAGCCCCATCCCAGCAGTGAGTGCCCGATCCCGGTGTTGTGCTGCTCTGTGATGCTGTGCATTCAGTGCTGAGATGGGGAAACTGCAGAGTAAGATCAGCTTGCACACGGCCACATACAGGTAAAGCATCCTCAGATGGTCATAGCTTGTGTTACTGATGGGGATGGATGAACAGGGAATATTTCAAGTGCACGGGTTCCATTTCATTACTGAATTTATGGATCAGGTCTTCATTTTGGAGCCTTGCTGCTGCCTGGCTCCTCTGGGGGGGCTGCAATCCAAAATGAATCTGACAGGAGTGGGTGAGCACTCCTTGGTCACTCTGGAGGCCCTTAACAATAGAATCAGAACGATTCAGGTTGGAAAAGACCTCCAAGATCCCCAACCTGTATCCACCACTGACTGCATCCCTCAGTGCCACATCTTCACATTTCACCTCCAGGGAGAGTGACCTCCCCATCCCCAGGGCAGCCCGTGCCACAGCCTCTCCGCTCTTTCCGATTTGTCCTAATACCAGACCTTTAAACCCTTTGCAGGGCTGAGGGCCCCGTGGGAAGGCCGGGATATGGAGGAGCAGTGGAGCTGCGCAGCCCCGTGCACAGCGACGCGGTCACCTGCGTGGCTGCTGTCAGAGCAGAGCTGTGCGTGTCAGGAGGAAAGGATAAGGTATGGGACGATAAGGAGGATGGAAGGGGAGGGTTTGTCACACTCTTAAGACAGTTGTGCTTGCTGCAGGAGCTCAAAACGAGAAGGCTGTGTTCTCTCATTGAGCTTGGCTCGGTGTAACACAAACCAAGGCTGTGTGTGAGCCTTCTGCGTCCCGTCCCACTGCTGCTGCTGACTTCCTCCCCTGGCTCTCTGCAGAGTGTGGCTGTGTGTAACTGGAGGTCCGGAGCTGTGCTGGGGCGCTTCGTCAGCCACGAGCACGAGGTCACCAAGGTGAGCACCAGGGAGTGTGGTCGGGGTCTGCTGTCCCCGCCAGCACCGGGAGCAGGAGCGGCAGAGTGGCAGTCCGGCATCTGCAGAGCGCTCTGCTCTTCCTGCAAGAAACCCCATACAAGACAGGAAGCATTTATGGCCGTGCTGCCATACAGGGAAATACCCAACCCTGTGCCACTCAAGCTGGACAGCTCAGCAGCCCTGCGCTCACCCCAGGGAAGCAGGTTAATCCCTGTGTCTCTGTAGCTGTGTTACAGGGACTGGGATGGGAACTGCTGACATTTCCCTTTCACTGCTCACCAGGACCTGCACGTGGCCAGGCCGGAGCCCAGCCCCCTTCTCCTTCTGCTCCTTGGCAGGTCACCTGTGCCCACGATTCCAACAGAGTCTTCAGCGCATCCCGGGACAGGACAGTGATGATGTGGGAGCTCCACGGGACCTCAGGGCCGAGGCAGCGCTTCCCAGGACACGAGCTGGTTGTTACTGGCCTGGCTGTGAGCCCGGGTGAGGAGCTCCTATTCCCCGGACAGTGAATTCTTCCCACTGTAGCTTGGCAGTGTTTGCATGCTGACTTGCTCTTGCAGATGTGTCCCGGCTGTGCACAGGTTCACGAGACAACACGGTTCGCAAATGGGACGTGGAGACCGGAGAGTGCTTGTGCAGAGCTGCCCTCTCCAGGAACCTGGTAGGAGCCTCTGCTTCTTTGCATCCCATAATGTCAGCTCACTGCCTGCTTCAGTGCCTTGCATGCCAAGCCCCATAGAGTGAATTTGCCCTGAGTTCAGCCCCCGAGACACTGCAAGGATTGATTGATGCTTCCGGAGATCACAGCCCAAGGCTGGTTTTCCTCTCCTCCAGAACTGCACCTCCAGGAGCACAAAGGCACCCACAGACATACAGCCATGTATTAATTCCCTTTTGCTAATCAGTGGTGCTCAGGGTTCCTCTGTTCCCATGGCACTGTGTCCTGCTGAGCTGCCAGTGCCTCCCTGCCTGCTAAGGAAGCCTAAATCCCAGCATCACCACCACCCATCCCTTCCCCCCCACAGGTAACACATCTGTGCTGGGTCCCTGGGGAGCCCTACATCATCCAGACATCAGAGGATAAAACCATCAGGTAAATCCTTCTGGGTGGCCACAGAGAGGGGAGTTGCAGCCTGGAACACATGTTGATGGGTACTGCAGTGTCAGTGCACACGGGGTTGTTGGGGCAGTTGTTTCTCCCATCTTCCTGCTTTGCCCCATCTGCTGGCCCCATGCGTGGCTGGAAGCCACCTCCCAGCTCACCTGGCTCTTCTTCCCAGGAGGGGGGGACAGCACGGGGGCACCTGCAGCTGTAAGCAGCACTGGGAACAGCCTGTGGGACCAAAGGAGAACGATTCAGAGCTCCACATGGCTGCCCTGAGTAAAGGCTTGGAGAAAGGAGGGAGGCTGCTCCATCATGGCAAACAGCAGGAGTGCAGCGGGGCTGCAGGGAGGGCACCGGCGGTGCCATAATGCCTCTGTGTCTCCATCTCCACTCTCACTGCTTCCAGGATGTGGGACAGCCGGGAGCTGCGGGTGGCACACACGTTCCCAGGCAAGCAGCACATCCAGACGAGCTGTGACGTGAGCCAGGATGGGCGCTACTGCCTCAGCAGCAGCAGCGGCTTTGCTGGAGAGGGCTGCGAAGCAACGGTGAGTCTGCAGGGCACCCAACCACCTCCTGCTGCTCTCTCCATCTCCCCAGCACACAGCAGAGGGTGGCAGCTCCGTGCTCCAGGGCTCTGCCTGCAGCAGAGCACAGCTCCCACTGCTTTGGCCTCACCTGGTGTCACCGGTCAGGCTGGAGCTTGGTTCACCCCCATCTGTCCCTTTGGTCAGTCTGCAACAGCAAATACTGTTCCTTATTAAAGCACTGGGATTTTGTTTCAGTTTGCAGGTGCACGATCAGATAAATGGTGAAAACCTAAGTGCTGTTTTGGGGTCTTGAAGTGCTGCAGGATGTGCACATCGGTGGGGATAAAGGCAGAGATGTGCTCTGAGGATGAGCAAGGAGCCCTTTAACTAAAGCCACCTTCCTGTCTGTGTAAAGCCGCTCCGTGCTGGCAGGTGGCAGTCACAGCCCGAGCTCTGAGCACTGCTTGTTGCCTTGCAGCTGTGGGACCTACGGCAGACCAGGAGCCGAGTGCGTGAGTACAGAGGGCACCTGCAGACCACGGCCTCCTGTGTCTTCCTCCCACGGAGCCCTGCTCTCACTCCCAGCATCGCCACGTCCTCGCATGACAGCAAAGTGAAGGTCTGGGACCGGGACACCGGAGGTAGGCAGGGTGCTGCCCTGGGGTGAGGAGCACACAGTGCTGTGCCTGGCAGCCCTGGATTTTCACGCAGCCGCAGGGCAGGGTGGAGATGAGCAGCAGAGCTGGCAGAGACAGGTGTCTGGGTGCACGAGGCCAGAGGTGATGGGTGTCCTCCTCAAATTAACGGGAAGCAATGATGAGATGGTTAAAGGTGTCCAAGTTCAGCAGTGAAAGACAGACAGTGGAAATCAAAAAGAACAGGGGAACTCACACTCAAAGCTGCTTGCCTGCCAGGCCCTGCTGCAGCACAGGTTTGTTATCTCAGTATCTGTGCAGAGAGCAGAAGTGCCTTTGGGGAAGGGTTGCAGGTATGCTGGGTCCAGCAAAACTCACTGGTGTTATATGCTCACTGTGGCTAAGCACCTCCCCACGTGCACTAATTCAGAATAGGATTAAAAAAACCAAATCTGATCATCTCCCATGTTAAAACCCTTTCCTTCCCTTTCACACCTTTCCTGTCACCCGGTGTCTGGGTGACTTTTCCATTCCCAGCCTGCCTGGCCACGGTGTGCCTCGAGGGAGCGGGACCGCTGGCCTCACTGGCTGCCTGTGACAGCTCCACGCTGCTCTGCGCCAGCTTTCACTCGGGGATCCACGTGCTGCAGCTCAGGCACCATGAGGAGCTGGAGCTGGAGGAGGTGGCAGTATTTTGACCATAGGATCCTGCGCAGCAGAGATTTGTCCACGGGGGTCTGATCCCCAAGTTCTGCTGACAGTGGGCAATGGGTGACCTCGTTCCTGCAGAGCAGTGATGCAGCTGAGCCATGCTGCACATTGCTTACTTTGCTCGTAGGGGGTGGGAAGCACTTAGAGCTGGCTAAAAGAAAAGCCACGTCAGTGGTGCATTCAGACCAAGTTCTCACTCCTGAATGAGTGTTGTGGGCTTTTAGTCACAATACCTCCACACAACCTGGCTGCAAAGGGAGCCAGCAGAGGAGAGATGAGCTATGAGAAACCTCATGCCATCCCTGAGCTGTTCTTCAGGACTGAGTGCCTCATCAGAACATTCCCCTGCACCAGGAAAGCTGCTTTTACTGAGAAGAAGGAACAAACAACCTTGGACTTCACTGCTGTGAGAAGAAACCAGAGATAACTGTCTCTTTCCCTGGATCGGATTTAAATCAGCGCTGCTGATCCAGCTCACAGCACAGTGCCTCCAGAGGATGAACAGTGTGTATTTACCTGCTGTGACACAACTGGCTGCCAGCTCTGCAGCAGGGGGCTCACGTCTGGCCAAAGTGGTCCCAAGCAGCAGTTCTGCAGCATGCCAGGGCAGGGAATGCTCAGCCTCCTCTCCTTGCTCCAGTTCTTCATCCTGCTGAATGGGGCTGAGCACAGCATGACAACAATCCTGCACCAGCATCTATACCCCAGGAACAAGGCGAGTGTCAGTGCAGTTCACTGGTGTCCAACATTTCATCCTAAGCCAGCCAGAAGTACGCTGCTGTGCCAGGTGTGAGCAGGCCAAGGGTAAGGACTGTCCCACAACCAGCACCCCAGAAGCTTGTCCCTTATGGGCAGGGAGATCCATGTCTGTGCAGCTGGCAGCATGCAGAGCCTTCCAGCAATAACTGAGAAGGGACTTAAGCACACACAGCTGGATATTTAGGCCTATACAAGAGAGCACAACAATTAAATATGCTTTTTGTGCTGTTTCCTGGCCTCAAGTCTGTTAACATTTCTTCCTGGGAGTACATAAGGAGCGTGCAGAACATGGCAGGTGCCACCATGCTTCTGGAAGGGAGGAGAGAGCACACAGCCCTCTGCTAGAAGGGAAGTAACTCATAGAATCATAGAAGTTGGAGTGGGTTTTTGATGTCCTCCACTGCAAATGTTAAGAACAGCACTGTGTTTCCAAGGAAACATGGACAACTGCTTTCTAGGTGAAAAAGGAGAGTTGACTGGTTTTTTTTCTCCTGAAGATATTTTAAGATAGGCAGAAATCAAACCATGTATCACAACATCCCTGTAATCCTTCCACTTCTTAGTCAGACCCAGAAGAAAGTGCACACGTTCAAGTCATGTTCTGATTTTCTAAAACACATTCGAAAACTTCATTTTAAAGAATAAACAACACATAAGAAATTTCCTCACAGTGGAAGTTAGAATGAGACAACCCTACATCAAAGCAGCCTTTGCATCATCTCAGGTGACACACATCAAATTCTTCAACAGGAGATGTGAAACACTGTCGGAACGGCGGGAGACAAATGCACGACCAGAGGCTGATCAGTCAGTCTCACTTTAATCAGAAAGCCGCGTACATTTATACTATTTGATAATGAGGCTCATACATATTGCAAAAGTTATAATGAGGCTCATACATATTGCAAAAGTTATGCTCCTGATAGGCTGAGCTCCTAGCTGACTAGTGAGTTACATTGTTTTCATTTTTGCAGTTTCTAAGGCTAAAACCTCCTCTTTTGCAGGTCTTATCTTCCTCCCCCTACTTCCTTATTTCAGGCAAGGGTACAGCGTCCTTGACTGCCATTGGCCAATTCCCTAACTGTTGTTGTGTTTGTTGACCAGCTGCAATTGGTCTCCGAGGCCCTTCTCGGCAAGCCAAGTTTCAACTAAGCTCTCCACAAAACACTCAATTTGTGAGGCAGCTCAAAGATGTGAGATGTCTGACTCGGTGCACTGAAAGTTTCTCTGGCCTTCAATATCCACTGCAAGTGGAAACAAAGGAGATACAGGCCTCTACACTCAGAGACCAATATGCAGAGGCAGAAAAACTGAGGTACTTCCTCCTCTAACAACTAACACTGCTTTTAGTTTTTGAAGACGCAGACTGCTGTCAAAACACCCTGGAAGACAGAAGGTAAGAAAGCTGAGGACATAAAACACACTATACATGAAGTGCTGTGTGGCTGCCTACAAATGCATAGAACAGACTGAGCAAACCTGTGGGCCTGTCTTGGAAGGGAGGTGGAAGAAGGTGGCTCACCTCCAAATTACTGCAGAAAACCACTATCTGCAATATAAAACAAAAGTCCTAAGAAGGGAAAAACATCATCCCAGCTTTGACTCCAAGCAAGCCCTGGACAACAACTTCCATGCTTCAAAACTGCCCCAACGAGGAAACCAAGACCAGCTTAGTGACCACAGCCACAGCAATACACATTGCAACAGCCAATTCCTTTTCTTCTTTAAAAATGTAATACAAAAAACAAAAAAAAAAAAGCAGGTCTTAGTTCAAAGTCATTATTAACATCTCTGTCCCAGTTCACCAGCAGCACTGCTAAGCTACTCTGCTGTCCACAACTTGAAGGTTCTGTCATAGGAGCACGTCGCTATCAGCTGGCCATCGAGGGAGATATCCAGCCCCATCACCTTTCCCTCATGACCAGCCAGTGTTTTCAGAGGGGACCAGCCAGGGTGAGTCCAGATCTTCGCGGTGTTATCGTAAGCGCCTGTCAGCAGGAAGTTACCGTGATTGGCTGCAGTTAAGGAGGAGAAAAAGGGAGAAATGAGTTCTGCAAATAAAAACGTGACAAATCTTCTACCACTATCCAGTACAGATCCTCCTGATCTAAGGATGTGTTTTTGAGTTGCCCCACTCCCATGCCACTTCAATACAGGAATAGCAGGAATAAGGAACATCAGTCAGGAGATACTTACGTTCAAATTTCACCCCAGTCACCAGGTTCTGATGGGCAGGAATGGTGTAGATGCACTTCCTCTGGCGGAGGTCCCACACCTTGCAAGTATTGTCACCGCTGCCAGTTGCAACATGGTATCTGCGAGGAGGCGAGGAAGAACAAGTTGAAAGCTGAGCTTTGTACTCAGAGCTCCCACACAAACCATGCAAGCTCCTTTCTTACCCATTTGGGGAGAAGTTAAGTCCGTAGATCTCCTTCAGGTGGCCTTCCAGAAACATGATACAACGTCCGGTGCGTAAGTCCCACACTCGGCCAAAAGCATCCAGTCCACTGAGAAGAGAGAACACAAACACCATCACCCAGACCTCAGCAGCTGGCAGAACACCAGTACATGGCTTTTTGGAATCAGTGAGCAACAAAACCTCAGCAATGTTTCACCTACAGTCCTGATGCAAGCAAACTCACCCAGTCCCAGCAAGAGACCCATCCGTGTGAAAGGCGATGTCATAGACCCCTTTGCTGTGCCCCTCCTGATGGAGGATCTCTTCCTGGGCTTCCAAGTCCCATAGGCGCCACGAATGATCATAACTGTTAAAAAAAAAAAAATCAAAAGCATTACAATCTGATCACATAATCCTGTTTGAACTGGGCACACACATACAAGCTGACAGGACATTAACTCTGAGCATTAGGAAAACAAGAATGAGACTATAAACCTCAAGAACTCAGAGATCCTCAGCACACCCCTGGGAGAGCAGGGAGCTTCCCTGCTTCCACATCAGCGTGGCATCCTTAAACCCCAAAGGGATCACACAGTGCATGATGCTCAGCTACTGGCAGGTGAAGAATGCACCATATAACAACCACATGTGCCCTGTTCAAGTGCCATTCCCTTTCCAGCTGCTAACGTGGAGCCCAGATGTCCTGAGAGAGCCACACAAAGGGAAAGGGGAAGAAACAGTTATCATTAACTGCCACAGGACGACTCATACAAGAGCAGAGAATGTTTGGTATTAAAACTGAAATTGAAGGAAGAGAGAATAGAGTGGAACGGCCTCACTTACAGGGATCATCATCCTTACTGCCACAGTGTGGGTATCTCACTGAAATCCCTTCAGCAGCAGTAACCATTTCTGCTTCTGGAACTGGATTCTCAGATCACCTTTGCACTACTCAGCTCCAGTGCAGTCCCTCTCTCCCTCAGTACTACAGTCCTCCTCAGTCCATCTCCTGTCTCATGCTCTCCCAGGAGGCAGCAGCAGCCAGTGGGCTGCTCCTCTGCCAGCTGGAAATCTCCAAGGAGAATAAGAAATATTGTATTCCCTCAGTGAACACTATTTCCAACCAGGCCTCACGTGGTGCAGAGAAAGGAAGTCTTTCAGGAATCCCAGGGACTGCAAGTAATAACATCTTAAACAAAGAAACAAACAAAAGAAACAAAAAAACAGACTCTCCTTACCAGGTAGTGCCCAGGAACCTCCCAGAAGGATGCCACATCACACGTGCCACTCTCATGCTGTGTCCTTCAATATCTGCCACTGGCTCATCACTGAAAAACAGAAAATCATCAGACACTGCTGGGATGGCTGGCTAGCCAGACCTTTGCAGCTATAAGTACAGTAAGGCAGACCTTAATACAGGCCAGACAAGAAATCTGGTGCTTTGACTACTTACTGAACTCTGCCTTTTGCTCACACAGCGAAAGCTCTAAGTGAAAGCCACACTCATAACCTCAGCAGTAAGCTCTCCTGGAATAATTAGTTTCAAAAATTAACAAGGCCTTTTGCTAATTTGAAAGTCTCGACAGCAGAAACTTTGCTGTCACTACACAGAACATCCCATACTGCAGCAAACTCTGCTGTGCTGAAGAAAGCCAGGGCAGACAGGATAGAGCAAATATTTATTCTCCCAGAGCTTTGTGCAGCAGCAGCTCAGCAACTGTAGTGGAAGACCTGAACAGTACTGAGAGTATCTTTCCAGCAGTCTGAAGAGATGTGGTCACATGAGACTAACAAACATCTGTTGCTTCACAGAAATATGCTGCTGCAATTAGAAACAATAAGGGTAATGAACTGAGGATCTCAGAGCTGCCTGCCTCTTCCTGAGGCTCTGCAGCACTCCACTTTTCAAACACAGCAGACATTAATACTGAAGAAGGGAAATTCTCTCCCAAATGAAACAAAAACACCTCCAGATCTTCCATCCATCACCCAACTGCATCAGCAGGTTGCTAATGCCCAGCAGCAACAATGACTTAATTCTTTCCAGACCATTTCCCTTGCCTCATTTCCCCTCATCAGGGTAATGCCTTCCTGCTCAAGAAGGAGATGCATACTGAGGACGGGAACTGCAGTGGTTTAACAATAAAATACAATGCTTGCAGGAGGAAAATGAATGTTCATTGTTTCATAGGACAAGATAAGCCCCCAAACAGCAACAAATGTATATGCCCAGAGTCATTCTGACCTTTCAAGGCTCCAGAGTTTGACAGAACCATCAGCAGCACACGAGGCCAAGTTAACATCCTTCTTGTCGAGGGAGACAGTGGCTTTGGGATGGAAGACTATTGCCCCTACATTGGTGCTATGTCCTTAAGAGAAAGAAAAATCAAAATCCGTAATCTTCCACACCATTTTGTCCAATTCTCCCTAAAAGCAGCATTTCTTTTGTCACTGATTAGTCAGCTATCAGAGCATACTTTCACCATGTCCTTCCATGCTGAGCAAAGTTGTACAACCAAACTACAATTCCAGTGGACCCATTTAAAAATATCAAACACTAAGATTTGCAACCCTCAGAACACTGTGAAAATTCAGTATGTGAATGAAGAGATTTGTATTTAGTTAAAGTTGTGCCCACTGTTCAGAGAACCTCACTGTTACTACATGGTCTGACAAAGAACGCTAATACTTGGTTTAAAATAACTCAAACCAGGTTTTGAAATGAAGCAAAACAAAATCATCATCCAGAAATAGAAACAACAAACTCTGTCCTTTACTCTAAGAGAAAGGTTAGGACTTTCACTGGACTGTCTGACACATGTCTGTGCTCCACAAGCCTGAGAGATGCTCTCATCAGAATAAGGTCTGCCCACAGAACACAACATTTCAGTCCCAGAACAGCACAGGTACAGCAATTCAGGAACAAAAGAATTATGCAGGATTTCAGTGAAAGTCATTCTCTACCTCGTAAGGTGTGAACAAGGTTACAGTCAGGCACAGACCACAGCTTGCACAGTCCACTCCTGTTGAACACAAAAAACAGAATTCAGTGTAGACAGGAACATCAAGCAACTTAGCAAACAAAGATGCAAAACTACTCCAGTGGTTCTGCAGTGGGTTAAGTGGCAGCCTGACAAAACAAGTGTTTGACATGGAAGCATATATGGGAGCAAAGGCGTGTCACCGGATTCCTCCACGAGGAAAAAATGGCACCCTCTGACATTCACTGACACTTGTGAACATCTATGGAGACCAAACAGTGGATGTGAGCACAGTGAGGGGTGGGTGGTGCGTTTCAGCAGTGGCCACAGTGACAGTGGTCACTTCCCCCACTGCAGGTTTTTATGATTGTGACATGCAGGCTCCTGTTCCTCACTGGCAAAAACAAAGAGCTAATGCTGGTGACTATACTGAGAAACAGCATTTTGTAGCTGAGAACCTGCTCTATCAAAGTCACCGTGCACACTGCAGCTGTTGTAGCTTCTATGGACATAAACAGGAAGCATTACTTTCACAGTGACCCATTTATGAGGCCCAAGGCCTCTCTTCACTCAATGCAGCCCAGTGAAGCCAAGAGGCCAGACACCCATGCCCTAACATAAATGCTTTAAAGAGAACTTACCAGCAGGCAGTAGCCAGGAGTTTGGAATTGGGGCTGAAGTGGCAGTAGGACAGTGGGCGATCATCTCCGATCTGACTGCAGAAGTTATTCAAGGACTGCAACCAAATACAGAGAAAACAATGTATAAATACAAACAACCTAGGGAAAGTCCTGGCCAAAACTAAGGAAGGAGTCAGAGGCCACAGGGAAGTCACTTCCAAATGGAGAAGTTACCTCAGAGCTACTGCAGCTCTGAGCAGGAGGGCCACAGAGCTCATGTGACTGACAGAAGCTAGCACAGCCCCATGGCACAGCTTAGCACTCTGTGTGCCACCCACCACGTGTGCCACAAATAACACTGCAGCCCTGCATTGCAACTCAAGCCTCGACTGAGAACTCACTGCAGTTTTGACCTCTTTCCTCATCTCATCCAAGGAACACAACCAGAAAGATGAGGGCAGGCAGTGCTCTTAGAGGAGAAACAAATCCACTGGCAGCTAACACATCTGGGTGTAAACAGGACTGAAGTGGCAGCACACTGAATGCTTGAGCCATCCTGTTAAGTTTGGAATCAGACTTAACATGCTTGAAAAGGACACCTCAGAGGCATTCTAAAATGCATTTTCCATTACTGTGTTGTTACTGTTTCCCGTGGGTTTATGGAATAGTGACCATGGTACAGGATGAGAAAAACAATACGTTCCTTTCTAACCAACTAAATCTGTGATAAACCCAAGAAGCAATTTCTTTAGCTTCAAAGGCATGTCTCTTTCTCCCAATGCAACATGGGAAGACAACAAAACAGGTCTGTCTGAATAACTGCAGAAACAGAATTAGAGCATACGTATCACTAGAAGAGAGAGAAAATGCACAGCTCTTCAAGAGATGACAAGCACAGCACAGCAAATTACATGCATCAGGACAACACCAGGCAGCTCTTTCCTGCTGATCTCTTTGGAAATCAGGAAGAAGTTTTAAAAACAGCAGATGAGCAGATGTCAAACCTACTCGCAGGGATTTGTGTAGCTCTTGTCTCTGTGATGTCCTGGTTGCCTCTGGAATCTCTTTGAGCAGTCGAGCTTCTTCTAGACGCTTCACTGCCCTGTGAAGAGCAAAGATGGAGTGATGAGTGTCCACGTTTTCCATTCCCTGCATCCAGAAACCCTCACTTCCCCATAACTGGGCTAACACTAGTCATGTCACTATTAACTCAATCTTTAAGTCTACTGGATTTGTCTACCAACATACATTCCCCATTCTTTTGATCTCAAATTTACTGCACTGCCCACAGGTTGCATCTCTCTCCTTCATTCATTTTAGTTTTCCTTACCTGGGAAGTGAATAGTTAGCAAGCCACAGCCTCGCTGTTTTCAGACTGCGTGGTCCTTCATGGTACCAGGTTTGCTGATACTGTAAGAAAAAGAACAAAGCCAAAGAAAAAACTTACATGATACTGCTCAGTTCAGTTATCCTGGATGACTTCATCTTACATCAGCCCCCCAAAATGGTAAGGGAAAAACGGACTCCAAAAAAAGAAAGAAACTGAAAGGAAGATGAATCAAAGGCAGAAGAATGCAGTAGCAGAAACAGTTTATTCAACAACAATAGGAAGACAAACAAGAACTTGCTATAATATGTAACAGCCCAAACATCTATTGACTGTTTTAGATACTGTACACGAATTTGGCCAAGTACAAGCCAGTCTTTATGTTGCTGACTTAGATAATGCATTGATATATTTCTGCTAAAAAGGGCAACGCATAAAAAAGTGAAAGAAGGGGCAGTATAAGAATCCATTCCCTGACCAAGACCAAGTATTGAACATCCTAGAGACCACCAAAATAAGATATCTGAGAGGTTATTGTATAAATCTCCCTCAGTGCTGAGAGTACAAGAGAAATCATTACCTCTTCTTTGGACTTTTTAGACCTGTCATCATCTTTCCTCGTCTTTTTTAATGCATCTGTGCCGACCACTGAGAGGATATTTCTTAATCTGAAAAGAAACATATTAAGATGCATTTACTCAGTGAAACACCGTGGAATCTGACAAATGCTCACTGTGTGCCATTCTTTCCTCTGGACAACCCTCACTATGTTGTAACAAAACGTCACTGACTGGCAGCACTCACTGCATGCCAACTACAAGGAAAACATTAGAAATAAGATAAACTAGGGGAAGCTGAGTGCTCCCCCTTAGCAACACACAAGTGTGGGCACAGTACCTCTCCCTCCTCTCTGCAGGACCTTCTCCAAAGAGTGTTATGGGCTCTCCAAGGGCTCGCAGGCAGGCTTTCACTTCAGAGTCATCCGTGGAGACGTTGATTTGCCGGGCTCGCTTCCTGCGCTCAAACTCAGCCAAGACTTCCGCCTGCCGCTCACTCACGGGATCATCCAAATCAAAGACCTCACCTAAACCAAAATGAGACCATCAGATTGGAGACAGCAGCTGGACAGGAGATCCCTCTCCAACAGGAAGATCCCAACAGAAAGCCAGCATGCCAGGCAAAAGCCTCCCCTTCTCAACTCTAAATTATGCACAGAGATTATCAGAGTGACATCAGATTCAGCTGAGCGCTCTCACCACTGCTGATGTTGATGTTTCCAGCCTCGAGGGCAGCCTTCATCCCCTCCTTTGCCAGCAGCCCAGACTCGCCCTTTGCCAGCCGCTCCCGCTCCTTCTCCTCCAGGCTGCCATAGAAGATGGGCGCTCTCTTGGCAGGGGGAGCATCGCTCTCCTCTGAGGTTTTGCTCTTTGTGGGCTGCAAAGGAAAGGTAAAATCGTCAGAGCCTCTCTGCGTGCCGGCTGCAAAGCAGAGCAGTGCCGGGAGCATCTGCTGGGGGAGCGCGAGGAGACCCTGAGAGCGGCGCGGGCGCACGTTGAGCACAAAGAGAAGGGCTAAAACGTAACGCCTCAGTAAAGCGCTTAAGTTAGATCGGGTCCTTTTCGTCCCTCTGCTATCTGCCTGAGCCTCACTTTCACGCGATGCTTTTCCCGCGGAATTTCTGTTCCCACCTTTAAGCCACGAAGCTCCTCCCACTCCTGACACAAACTCCCCTCCCGCCCCTCGGTCCCACCGCCACGAACCCATCCCAAAAAATACGACGTTCAGCGAGAACACCCGAACGCCGCGGCCCGTACCTCCGGGGGCGCGGGGGCCCTCACGGGGACCGGCCGAGCCCCGCCCCGCGCCGCCGGGACCCGCACGGCCGCCATGGTCGCCGCGCCTCACGCGTCACTTCCGGGCGGCGCGGGGCAGAGCGGAAGTGACAGCCCGGAAGGGGCGGGGCGGGCCGGGAGGCGGCGGCGGCGATGCTGCGGCGGAAACCGACGCGGTTGGAGCTGAAGCTGGATGACATCGAGGAGTTCGAAGGGGTCCGGAAGGATCTGGAGGTGCGCGCGGGGTCCGCGAGGGCGGCGGGACGGGGCGGGCCCGGCTCGCTCTGACGCGGCCCACTCCGCCCTGCAGAGCCGCAAGAAGCAGCGGGAGGAGGCGGAGGTGACGACCGGCGAGGAGGCGGCGGGCATCGCGCCGGGCACCGAGCACAAGAGCCGGGAGCAGATCATCAACGACCGCATCGGCTACAAGCCCCAGCCCAAGGTCGGCGTCCGCGCCGCGCACTTCGGCACCTTCGAGTTCTAACGGGGCCGCCCCGGGCGGACCCCGCTCCCCTGCCCTGAGAGCTGTGATATTTGAAATAAATGCGTTCTTTTTTAGAAACGAACGCAGAAAGCGTTCTGCCGGATGCTGCTCTGCCTCCCCCTGGGAAGGCCGTGGGAGGAGCCGCAGCCACTGCTGCTGGCTGAGCTGTCGCACGCTGCTGCTGTTGTGGGTGCACCGAATTTCCGGTCGGGGTGGGGAAATGCGGAACTTAAAACTCTTCAAACTGTTCCTTAAGCTGGAAAGTCGTGATCTGGACTAAAGCAGAGCTTAATGCTGCTCTGGATGATCAGGCACTGCTCTGCTGTTCAGCGTTTCTAGCACGCCTTCAGTCTGACAGGGAAATGTTTTAGGAGGAATGAAAGGCTCTGGGCCTCCTTTGGTTGCAAAGGGGAGGAAGAATCATCCCCCTGTTTTATCTCTCACATATGGATGAGAGCAACCCATAATAACGGTGTGGGAGGGAAGCTGTAGTTCCTTGCTGTATAGACACAGCCACACAGCAGGTGGGCTGACACAGCTCCCTCAGTCACAACCCTTGACCATTCCCTCAGGCTCACACAGAAGATCTGGGGGCGGGAGCATTAACTCCCACTTCCAGCTCAGCTTTCCCCACACTCTGCAAAGTTCACCTGGACTGACACAGCTACCTGTGTACCACAAACTTCACACGTTCCCATTCTAGCAGCTTCAGGGCTTCCTGCTGGTGACCAGAGTGCTCAGAGGGTACTGCTGCTATCATCCCCAGTTGTAGGATGATGGAGGCCCCTGCTGCTCACTCACACTGTTAGGAGAGGCACAGGAGAGTCATCCCAAAGAAAAGCAGTTGGAGCAGCCCACACCAGAGCTCGCTGGGTCTTCTGCCAGCAAAGCAGATGCTCTAGTGAATCACTTTCTGAATGATGCTGGCCCTCGCCACAGCTGCAGTCTCTGCATTGGGGATTGTTTCTAAAACACACATCCACAGTAAAATGCAATCTATTTTATTAGTTAATTATATACAGGAGATCTTTGATATGTTACTAGACAAGTTACCTTCACAAAGAGCAAGAGTAAAATTAAAAGTGACAGTCCACTGTAAACAAAACTATCCATCCTTTTGGATCTGTTGGGACTGGCTCCAGACTAACTGAGAAGGCACTGGGAGAAAAACAACGGAAGCCCACGGATGAACACAACCTGGATGCCCTGTGCATTTCTTCCAGGCTGGTAATCCAGAGGCACAGCGTGTCAAGAAAAAACATCAGGGTGCACTCAGAGACAGACACGGGAATCACATTCTAAGCGTGCTACATATGTTGACATACAGGTTTAATTTACTCAAGTCTAATAATCATTAGTCCTCACCTCCCTCCAAGCACTACTCAACACAAGTTTAGTGTTAACTTCGGGACAGCTTCAAATACAGACAGCGTAACGGCCGGGACTGCATCAAACGCAGTCAGTGCAAGTCAGATCAGCGTGGCTGGGTTTTGCTCACTCTGGGGAAGCAAACAGCAGCCTGGGCTCAAGGGGTGGCTGCTGGCATCCGGTGGGCCTGAGGGAGGCTGGGGTGCAGGGAGGTATGTGGCTTCTCTGGATTGTCAACAGGTACTCATCCTCAAGAGGGAGATGATTTCAAGGGAGGATACACGTACAATGATGCAAAAAGCTAGAAGAACTGAACTTAATTGTAAAAAGCCACAGCTATTGCATAATCCCCAATTTATCCTTCTCTGATTGGAACAATTAGAGAATTCAAGTCTGGGCACTTTAATGCAAACGGAAAGGTGGCTTAAAAGCTTCACTGATAGCAAGATCAAACCAAGCAGAGGTTTTATTTTAGAGAAAGATACAGTAAGAGGTATATGAATTAAATAGCGTCAGCACACTACAGTCACACCTCCCTGCAACAGCCACAGCTGCAGCTTGTTCAAGGGAAATCACACAAACTGGTGCTGGGAACATCAGCCCTGAACTCAGTCAGGGATGAGGTCTCTGCAGAAGAGGTCTCTTTCAGAACACAGCTCCAACACATAGCTGCTCCGTGCTCCACTGACAAGCACTAAGATGTCCTCACAGTTTGTACACAGGGATTGGAAGAGTCTGTTTTACACTTTCACAGAGAAATATGATTGCTTAGAGAGCTCAGAAGGTTTTTACTTTGTGACAGATGCAGGAAAAAAAGAGCACTGTATGGTCTACCTCTGTATGGTCTACCTACGTCCTTCTGCAGTCTGCTGCATACGTGATTCCCTCCAGAGACCTGACTGGGGAAGAGCTGCTCCTATTTCTCATCAGGTGTCCAAAACTTTTCTGTGAAAACTGCTTTGCTTCTTTCTCTTGGACGCAAATTTGCTACAGAAAAAAACTATAAACCTGAGCTTGCTTTTAGTTCTTCTCCTTTTGTTCAGTACTTGCACTGCCCAAAGAAAACCAGACTAGCAAATGAACACCTGGGTCACCCACAGGAAGGCTAACTTGAGACAGTGCAGTTCAAGAGCTGAGCAGGATGCCGGGCAGCAGCAGTCACAGATTTCCTGCTGCTTTGCAAAGAACTTGGGCTCTGTCGTTGGTAGCAGCATCAGCACAGACAGAAGGGTGGGCCTGCCTTCATCAGGCACGCAGACTAAAGAAGCCTAACCCCTCTTCACAAAGGTCAGCTTTCCTTACTCTGCCTTTGCAAACAGTGACTAGTAGAATCTCTGGAGACAAGAACTGCTACTGCGTGTGCTCAGACACTTAAATCTCGAAAGGATTCCCTGTTCTCACAAGGCACATCCTAGTCATCAGTCCAGGTGGTGCCTGTTTTCCCTTAGCCACCTACAAATCCCTCTGTCCTCCCTTTCAGCTATTTACAGGCAGAAAGAGGGCATCCTGTGCAGAACAGACTTCCACACTGCACTGCACTCTAACTGCAGAACACTGGGAGCAGTTTAACAATTAAGTGCTCAACCAAAGCTGCTCCCAAAGCAATTTCTGGGCCTCACCCATCCAGAAAGCTTCCCTGGTCTGCCTGTGAAATGTGTGAAGCTTTTAGCCCTGAATGGAAAGCTCTTGACTGTGCTACTACAGCAGTCCACCATCGGTACTGTCAGCTCTCACACCTCCAAGCTAACAATGTCACAGCATGATCACTAAGACAAAGAGGAGTCATTTTGCTTTTGGAGTATTTTTTAAAATCAGCCCAAGCAACTCCAAATTAACTGAATCAACAGAGGGCTGCTGTAGCCCTAATTGTTTCTTTCTTCTCTTCCCAAAATTTCTAACAGGAACATGGTTATTTTATTTCCCTCATTTCACTCCAGGAACACCCTATTAGGACATTTTAGCCTTCAGTGTAATGAAGTTATTAATTATCTCTTGCCTCATTTCCAGAATTAGTGTTAGTAAGCCAGAAGCTTAGCTCTAGACCCATTCAGGTGCAAGCCAACCTGAAGTCAATATAGGTTCATTGGTCAATTTAAAATCTTTTTGCCCTGTAAATATGTAATTTTTGTCCTGCACCTACTCCATACATTGCAATGACTGGGAAGTGAAAGCCAAGTTGAAATGTTATCACTTGAAACTGTGTAAAACTGCTGGATGCTTCTGAAATCTAGCAACATTCATCAAAGGGCTTGGAGGACAGACTCATCTCGACCCTCCATAGCACAGGGGTCACATACTTGTACCCAAGTACTCGCTGGGACAGACCTGAATGTGTCTGGTTAGCAGCACCACATCTTCCTCTGTGAAACTCTGTGTTAGAAGGTGTCGTTGGCCCCGAAAGCCACAATGTCAGGGAGATCTCCCCTGGCATTGTGTACATATTAAAAAAAACAAAACAGCCACTTGCACACATAGGCTCCATTGGTGACTCCAATCTTTACCTACAGTTCATAAAATCCTCACAGATGAGCATATACAATTTAGGAATAAAATGTTTCATTAAAAAAAAAAAAACAACAAAAAAGAATAAACTCTACATTTCTGTCATGGCATAATCTAAGACTAAAGCAAAACCTAGCCAAGAACAGCTATCATGGGACACTTGACAGACAACCAAGCAGCTGACTTGCAGCACGGGGGAGTCACACATCCCGGCTTCTCACATCCCTGCACCCCAGCCAGGAACTTGTGGTGAACTCCAGTGGGTTTTTGTGACAGCTTTTCTTTCAGCTTAGGATGATCCAGTCTTCACAATGGCTGCATTTTAAGAAAGCAGTGGGATGGAGGGGCTGGCTCCTGGGCAGCATCCAGTGTTAATGGCAGTGCTCAGTGATATCCACAACAACTGCCTTTTTCCAACTGAAGAAGAAATAACCCATCCCAGCCCCTGCTGCCACGGCTATGCAGAGATATCCATTGTATGTCATGAAGATCAGCATAAGGAAGTAACTGACCACGACTTGAATGATGTGCAGTACAGTCTGCAGGAGGTGAGGGAAGCTCAGCATCTGCTGTCTAAGAACACAAAACCCAAAGAACAGTCAGCATCCATCCATGAGACACAGATGAGAAAATGCACACTCCTTAAGAGAATGCTCAGCTCTAAGGCTAATGAGATGCCAAGGTGGGCATGGAATGGCAGAGAAGAGAAAGCTGTCTAGACAAACTTCTTCATGCATTTGTCACTTGTAACTGTGGTTTTTTCCACAAAGCTAACCAACTATAAAGGAAATTCAGCATTCACTGAGAAGACAAAACTTTTACAGTTTATTTTTAAAGCAGAATGTTCTGTTTTGTTTTGTTTTACCCAATTAGATGCTGTCAACAGGAGAATTCTAATTATGTTCTGTTAGTCAATGGTGATAACACCCAAATTCTGTTCCTGGAACTCCTCAAAAGCTCATCTGACTCCTTGCTGCTTTCCCTGTTTTGGCCTCCATCCTGGGTGGCCACGTGGTTCAAGCAACATCCAAGCCTGAATTTAATTTATGTTGCAGAGAGCTGTGGTGACTGCATGAAGTTTGTTCTGTTGCAGTTTTTGCCTCTCTCAGGTGCTGAAGAGATTTGTCTTAGAAGGAAGTGAGACTCTTACCCAACAGTTTTGTGTGTCTCCATCAGGATAGTGCCATTGGGACCTGGCACTGGCATGGAGTTGTAGCGAATGCTGACTTGGGATTTGCGGAGCAGACACTCTCGGGCGATCTTAAGGCCTTCATAAAACATGGCTAGGAAGAAGACAGCCACAAAAGCACCAGCCATTTCTGTCAAAAGAGGGAATGTTATTCTATCTGTGCAACAGAAGATGTTTGCTTTGAAACACGTCAGAAGAGATGCTGTGTGATCACCAACCACATCACACTGCACGGTTTACAGCTGGGCACCGGGCACACACACACAGATGGTAAAAGGGAATTTAACCTACACAATAATTGGAATTTCACCAATTAACTGAAACTAGTAACCACTTCAGCTAGGAAGACAAGTCAAACGCTGGAACTACATAAGCATCTTCCTTTCTTTCACCCCACAGATGCCATTTAGAACGGATCTGCCGCAGCATGTCTGAATATTTTTGGCATAACAAGGTAATCCCACAACATTCATTGATTGCAACTGTTTTCTTTGGAATGGACAAAGCAGTGCTACTAACCTCCAGGCGTATTGATTGTAAGACCAGAAAACAACAATGGCACATTCTCGTAGCTGAAGTGGAAAGTCATCGCCTGCCCAAGACATAAAGGACATTAAGATGAGCTGAGATGGAGCTCACAGAAACATATAGCAGAGGTTATTGCTGCTATGACAAGAATTTAAATCATGTCAGCTGGTCTCAAGGCTGACTTGAAAATGCCCTTCAGTGAATCCAGTGTAACAGACACAAGCTAGGCATGGCTGAAGATGCTCCGGTTTCCAATTCCAGTGGTGCCCCTGGGCAGAAGACAAATTCCTCCAAGGTACCTGCTGTGGAAATAAGTCCTCTCTCTGCTTTTGAAGCTCATTTTCTCCTCAGCATCAGCAGTACTCAGGGATTGGGAACATCTCCATGAAATTCATCCTTGCCTTTCCATGACTTCTCACTGGCTCTCCACAAGCTTCACATGAGATCACACAGATAAGAGCTTGTACAGCTCAATCCTCTGGCCCATTCCTGCGCTGTGCCAGTAAACTATCATCTCCCTATGGAACCCCTTAATACTCCATGGGAGAAAAAGCCTAAATAAAGGGACAATAATTAGTAACAAATATATAAAGCAGGACCAGAGCCTCCCCTGAGTGAAAATAAGGGCTCCTGGACCTAGACAGAGAATACTGTGGGAAGGGGAAATGTGACTGCAGGTCAGCCACAGTTCATACTACCTTCCCATCCAGGTAAATACACTGCAGCTTAGTATGCCTTGCAGACAACAGATATCAATTACCCCAGTGCAGAAATGACTGTAAAACAACCATTTCTTTAATCAATTTAATATTTTTAGATGAAAAGAAGAACTCACAAAAAAGTGTTACAGCCTAGTTCCATAAACCACAGCTGAAACATGGCTTGTTACTTGGTGCAAGTGAGGAATGGAAATATGCATACATTAATGCATCCAGTCTATGATTTAGAATGCTATACCTATTTACTTCCTTCCCTCTCCATTTTATGAGCAATGTCAACTCAAAATCTCACGTGCTTAATCAGACTTAATTCAGTTGCAGGACAAGGCAGGGTGTGGCAATTATCCACTGAAGACACACACCTAACTTTTGTAAAGAAATGGCAATTAGACAGAAATTAACAGACTGGAGAATGCTAGTACTTAGCTGTGAGACTGTATGATGAGCTTCCTGAGGAGCTCTTGAGACTCTTCCAGGGAAGCCACCAGTGACAATGCAAGTTCCACCAGCACTACTGGACTCTGTGCTGGGCCATGTTCACAAAGGAGAAGGATGCTCTAATCCTTTCCTCTCCTGCTAAGGTACTGCTTGCAATAGAAGTACAAGTAGTGCTTCTCTTTGGGACATATACCTGGCAGTCAAACTTCAAATGAATGCTTACAAAATATAGTTTGAATTGTGTTCTCATTTAAAATTGAAATGCACACTCTCTCCCCTCCCTTTGGAGTTTAAGCCTTATGTTAATAATCTCAGACTCACTCCAAAGATGTTAGGAGAAGAGAGAGAAAGCTGAACAAGTCCCTAGAACATTTTCAGTGGCAGGTACTACAGTCACCTCCATGGAAACTCCAGCATCTCTGCAAAGCTTCAGTGATGAGAGAATATACAAGTCTGAACTTGCTTAAATCATAGTCAGCTACAGCAGCAGGAACCAGGACCAACACACCCTTAGTGCTAATGTGGCAAAGAGCCCTGTAGCACTTTGCTCTGCAAGCCCAGCAGGTGCTTACAGTTCAGGAGAAAAAGGGCAGGGAGTTTGTCTGCCTGCAGGTCAGCACAATCCATTTTAACAGCGTGCATTCTTCTTAGTGCTGGTAAAAGCTTTTGCTAATAGCCCAGGCAAACTCTGTCCATCTCTTTTTCTTGCAGGAAAATGCACGCTTTGAATTTCTCCTTTTAGCTTGCTAGAGCACAGATACCAGGCTGGCTGCTAGAAAGGTTTTTGCTGAAAAGAGTATTTTGTTGTAGATCCCCAGCTCTGAAATACATTTCAGGTTGCACAACACCTCCTACCACTCTTTTACCATCAAAGAACCACAACAGGTCTGTGTTTAACTGGACCAATTCACGCCTCCCACAGCCAAGTTAAATTTCCAATTCTGAACAGCAAGTCGACAAGTTACTCTGAACCACAGACAAGAAAGAGTTGACAGTTAATGCAGACTAACCACTTACCATCATCATCATCCCAGATCCATGACCACCTCCCGGAGACGCTGTAGAGTGGTGATGTTCAGGATGTGTGGTCGGCATTGTGGAGCTGTTCATCATGTGGTGAGACATCTTTATTGCAGAGGCATTCAAGAAGGCACGTAGAAAAGTGGGACCCTGAAAAACAAAGGGGAAAAATCTAATAGGAAGAAACACTTCTCTAAGCAGAATATGGTTTCTCTGCTGCTATGGAGAGAGAAAATATTCTAAGCTGTCAATGCCTGAGAACTACTGGCTCAAAATAAATTTCTGGAGCATCCTCCTGGTCCTGCACTCCAACTGCATAACAAAGCAAAGCAGGAAAATATAAAGGAGGTGTGTTCCCTGCAGCTTTACAGCACTGTGTTGCCAGAAAAGTAGCCTAATGTGATTGAGGTAGCACATGGGGACAAGTGCTCAGCATAAAGGAACATTTCTTATCTGCAAGAGGAATAAAAACCCTGTCTTTTCTCAATTGCAATCATGCAAGAGGCAAAAAATATCTCAAGCCCCATTTTAAACTGCATATACTGAAGGATCAGTATTACAGTATTTCTCTTAATTGACAGTTATGCATTTTATTGGGAACATGTTTAACAAAGAAATTATGTTAGGTGGTACAAGACCTATTCCCAGGCAAAGGTCTGCAACAGCCACAGGCAATCCAATTGCATTTCCATGAGCTTTACTTTGTCACATCTCCTCTCTAATCACGTTACACACAATGAGAGAAACACTCAGAAGGCTGACAGTCTAAATCCTTTATCAGGTTACTGCAAATCAGGTACGTCTGGACACACTACATCAAAAGCAAATGCACACTGAGCAGTTCATGGTGCCCACAGCTTCTCTGCACCCCAGCACAGCTTGGGACAGATAACCAGTAACCATTCTTGGTGTGAACTGAAAGTTCTTCAGGTGGAAACAGCAACAGGAAAAACAAGCTGGGAATACCAGTCAGTCCTGAAACAGCAGCATTCATCAGAGTGACAGAAAGTGCAGGTCAGATACCACTGAAGATAAGTACTGACACTGCTGTACTAGACCCTGTCTGGATTTCTATGCATCCTCTCAGCACAGATCACAAGTAAAATCAAGTGTAACCATGAAGTACAGGCACTTCATCTGATTAAGTTATTAGGAAAAAAAAAAAAAAGATAAGATGGATGCTAGTCCCTCTAGGGAAATGATCTGTACAGAGAAAAGAGCTTCAAAACCTAAAATACACTGATCATTTGAACAGGTGTGGATATACTCAGACTGAAAACGTTAAGTGAAATTCTAGAAAAGGTTTCCAAACTGAAAGCAGTGTTAGCAAACGAAAAACCCAAATGGCAAGCAGCTGCCAGTGGAACTGGTTCAGACTGTGACGGTGACCTTATGACAGAGCTGTGTGACAATCACTGAGGGCTCAGGACAGTCAGTGTGTCTCCACAGAGCAGCAGGGACTAAAGATGGTCTCTACAGGCTTTGGAGTTAAAGAGCAATGAGAGAAGTTAAATATTTGTGGGGAATAAGGAAACTACTTTAGCAGTACTGGGCAGGAAAGCAAGAGAAAGAGCTAACACTCCTGGCAAACACTAGTATTAATTAATTGAATGAAGCTCCTGTTTGCCTTCAAGTCAGCTAGTAGTAGCTGTATCAACAGGTAGCTCAGGTATTTTCTGCATCTCTGTGCAAATAAAGTATGTAGCATATCCCTTACTGTATCAGACTCCTTCACAATAACTTCCTTGGAAAGTTAATTCATAATTAAAATCCTAATTAATCCATAATTAATCCTAAAAGCAGAATGTATTTTGTGTCCATGTCTCTGCTAATATCTTACTTACACATTGAGATCAGAAAAAACAGCTCAGAAAAATGTTGAGGAGGGAAAAAAACCAAAAACATATAGAACCTAATGCAATAAGCAGCTCACCTGACACAGATAAGCATTGCCAAAGGACACCTGCAGAGCAAATAGCACAATTTTCACATAGCAAAGCTTTTAACGTCACATTTTTCTGAGACCAAATGCTCAAGAGCTAGAATTGAAGTCCCAAAATACAAACACCTGGAAAAAGAATCATCTGCCAAGACACACATGCTTCAAAACATCTCCTGCAGCAGAGAAGGAAGAGCAGCCAACATGGCTTAAACTCAAAGGTCTAAGATAAGCGTCCTATAAGAGGAATGAAGAACAACTTCAAGAACAACTTCTCTCCTCTGGCCCAAATCTTTTCTCTTCCCACTTCTTTCAGTTGACTGACCCACAGCTTCTGCTTTGGCTGTTACACATTCTCACTAACAACAACAGCCCAATTTTATTATTCATTCATTTTAGAACGTTACGCTTCCTCCGAACTCTGCAGGTTCCACAGAAGCTATTTACTTACCAGGCTAAAAACTCCCTTTGCAGTTGGTTTGTGTCCAATTTTTCCTAACTTACTGTCACTGGTCTTCAGAAAAGGAAAAACAGCATGTGCCTTTCTCTAGGTGTTTACAGAGTACTAACCTGACCAACAAGGGCAGCATTCACACGTGGCTGGGCAGAGTCCTGCACAGCTTAAAAAGGCCATACTTGATGCTCACTTGCATAGCAACTTTCCACACTGGTGCTCTGACACCAAATCCATCTCCTTGCTGCATTTACCTAACACTGAAAGACATGTTATGAGATACTGAAATGCATGGGAATTCAGTAATGTACACTGAGATGCTTCAGCCATTTTTTTCTGTTACATGTTCTGATAACACATGGACAGAAACTCTGTTTAAAAATAAATCCCTTCCAGTGGAATAACCCAGTGGAGTAAGCCTGAGTTACTATCTGGCAGGTCTCTAACTGTGCCTTGGGGTAAAAAGTAGTATCTGGGGCAGCAGGAAGAACAGATTAATGGCAAATATTTCAAGTTACAAAGCTCTGGTTTGCTTTAGCAGGGAGGAGCTGACTGACATGGAGCTGTGCTAGCCATGAAACAAAGTCACCATTTCTTAACGTCTGACTCCACAACTGGGGAAAAAAAAAGCCCACACACATGCAAGTTTCTATTGCAGCAACTTCTCTAAATAGGTTTAAGCCTTGTACAAATTCAACATTTCAGCACCAGGTATTTTTGTCTGAATGGGTGATCTGATCTCTCCACTGCTGCCCATGTTGTGTTTGCACAGACAGAAACAGGTGCTAGGGTGTGTACCTGAGCACCCCTGTCCAAGGGACCTGGATCAGACAGGGGCTGCACCAGGCTCCAGCATTTCTCAGTGTTTGCAGACCTGAAGGGTGCAGACCACACGGTACACCTGCCTCTGTGCTGCACTGTTACCAGGGACACACACACATAAAGGTCTCTTTTCACTCTGCAGTAATCTACAGCATAAGAAAACAAACAGGGTGGGACAGGGTAAAAGAATGAGGAAATTCTTTCCAGGACTTCTTTCCCTCCGGGCACTGTTGTCCCAGGCCAGAGAAGCCACAGCCTCCATTTTGTGACCCCCCCAAATTCTCAGGGAAGACAGCCAAACCCAGAGCTCTGTGCAGGACTTCTGTTGCTTTGAGCTGGCAGACCTCAGCACACAGGGGCCCTGTTCAAGAGATCTGTATCCCTCCACTGCATTGCCACCTTCGCAGCTCAGCAAATTATGAATCAGGAGAATCCTGAAGACAGGATCAGGATCTGGCAACAACAAACTTAGTTCAGGTTCAGCATCAGATCTTACTTTCGCTCTCTGCAAACGTTTCTCCACTGCCTCATCTCATGAATACAGGGAAGCAAAAGAAGCAGCTTCAGGGAATGTAGAAATGAAGGAAAGATAGGGATCTTGTGCCAGTGCACAACAGACACAGGGTAAAGGAGCTGGACCTGACGAGATGCCAAACATAAAGCCATCTTCTGAAGCAGGTCTCAGCCTTAAGACAGCTGCCATTATATACAATCTCTATGATAGGTTTCCAATCTACTGTGGCTCTGCTCTGGAAACAGTTAACCTAGAATTCTGCCAATTTTTAGTAAATCATAAAGTCATATTTTTCCATGGTAAGCAGCCTTCCAGCTACCCAAAGGGGATGTAGCTCTTAATAAGAAACAGGACATGCAGAAACAAGATCAACCACGGGAAGGGTCTGCCAAGCTCCCAGAAAGCTCTACAAGCCAGCTCATCCTGAAACTCAGCACACAAACACAGCTTCCTTAGGGTCACATTCAAAGGGAATGAAGCCACTTTCCAAACCAGAAGTCTAACAAGATTAACGATGGAGCCCTAGATGAATGCCCATTACAGCAGCAAACTCTTCCCTGCAAAAACAGTGCCCCATGCTTCTCGTGCCAGTTCTGAAAAAACAAGAAATAGAACTAATTCCACTGGCTTTGCCCAAAAGGACTTGAATCTCCAAATAACACCTCTTCAGCTTCCCTCACACTAGTGATTTGTTCATCAGAGTGCTGGCTGCAGGGCCCCGTGCACAGCAGCAGCATACAGGACAGCCCTGCCATCAGCTGGCACTGCACAGGTGGCTGCTGCTCCTCTGCTGGAGTGATTCTTACCCAACGTATCTCCAGCGTTTCTGACAGTGAGAGCTGGGCCAGGGGGTCTTCCGCTCCTGAAGAAGAAGTGAAAAATATCTGGTGAGCTTTACTGATAATTAAAATGAAAACACTGTAAAGAAATCCAAGGGAAAAATACTAAAAGCAGCAAGCTGGAAAGGCAAAAATCTCTTGCTTGCACATCACGTACAGCCCAGTCCTGCATGACACAAAGGAATGCTACGTATGAAAGACATAAGTAATGGAAAAGGCAGCCCAAAGTTAGCAGCGCTCTACTCACAGCAGTCTGGCTGGCAGACTAGTTGAGTTACCCTGGCTCCCAGCTCACAGCCTCCAGCCCAATGTTTCTTTTTACTTTCCCCCCCCTCTCAGTGCAGTGAGTGGAGGTGGGAGGGGAAGCAGGGCGTCTGCACACGCTACAGCAGTGCTCCCTGGCTCTGAACACGGCCTTCACTGAATGGCCTGAGCTTGTCGTGAGACCTGAGCACTGCTTGCAGGCAATTCAGCTTCCTGGCAAACTGGACAACTTTAACCACTTCCTTTCCAAACTTGTGGGCCTACTGCCCCTCCTTCAGGATCTCAGGCTTCACTTCAGAGCTGCTCACAGGCACACTCGAGGGACACACAAATTCAACCTGCTGGTACTGCAAGGGAACCCAGCAATGCCAGCCAGAGCCCTCCTGTGCCAAGCTCTGTGGGAGCACTGTAAGATCACTCCTTAGTAATTTAACACAACGTGCCTCACAGACACAGAGGCAGAGGGCACAAGCATACAGAAATCCTCTGAGCTGTGTATGCAGATGGCTTTCAGAAGAAGGACTAGAAGGAAGAAGACTGTAGGATGTCTGGCTTGAGAGAAGGATACGATGGGCAAACATCACCAGCGACACGATGTGTTCATCCTTAAATGATGAACGCGAGGCATGTTACAAGGAGATGCACTCAAATGAGTAGCACGTGGAGAACAGCTCTTGGCAGCTATTAGACATGACCCAGGTGGCAGAATGGGAGAAAGCCATATGGAAGAATTAATCCTCTCATCACCTCCATCAAAGGCCCCAGGTTGGAACCACTGCTGCCCAGCCAGGGATGCCAAAGGTGCCAACAGAACACACAGCATCTTAGAATCACCCTGTCATTCCTAAACCATGCCCACAACTGACTTTTTGCCCAGGTTGAGAGCTATCCTTTTCTTAAGGCCACCCCAATAAACTCTGACTCAAGGCAGGACAGGCAGCAAGAGTGAACAGAGCCTATGCCACCCACGCCAGGAGGTCTGAGGGTGAGATAAGCCAGAATTCACCTGAGGCTCTTTGCAGAAGGCCAGAGCTCAGGGCTGGGGGCAATACTCTGCAAGTATGGGCACCTCCCTCAGTGCCTGCGGAGCTTTAGGGGTGCCTGTGGGTACTGACAAAGATCCCGATAGAGCCATGCCAAGTGGAGTCATTTCGCTGTTTCTGTTTTCCCACACTTCATCTAAGCTGCAAAGACCTATCCTTCAGGGCTCCTGGGCTGCCAGTGTTTCTTTGGGTTTTACTTCCCAACTCCTTATGTTTTTTTCCCCACAAGCTACACTTGTGCTGATACGTATTTGTCCTTCTCATTTTAAGGAGTTTTCCCTCAAGAAACAAACTGCACTCTCCTCTAGGAATTACCACTTTACACTCCTGCATGTAGCAAAAACTGGCAGTCCAACTTCAGAGCATAGATCCCACCTGAGATGCTGCCTCACACAGGCTTCAAGGAATTGCACAACATTTGGTATCTCACAGCAGTTACCTCCATTAGTCAACTTTTAATTAAGATTAACAGAAGTTGACAAAAAAAAACAGTGTCAGTCCTTTGTATTGAACCAAAGCGAGACTTAGATACACAACTAAGGTTAAAACAGACTGCATTCACTCAGCATGATCCCTGATATTGAAGGAGGGGACAGAGTTCTTCCTCCTAACACAGCTACAGCCACGTCCCTTGCAGGGAGTTTATTTTCATAGCAAACTTGTCCGGGCACCTTCTGTTAGGGACTCTGCTTGATCTGCTTAGGAGGTCATTTCTAATCTTATGCAGTCTCCCCAGGGAATCTCTAAATCTTTGAACATGGAAAAAAAAAAAATCTCAGGACGGACTGTTCTTTACAGGACAATGCACTGAACTTCGTGAAACAGAGTATCATGCCAGCCCATGTCAGTACTAATGGGCCTAATGAAGTGGAAGGCTGCAGAAACAGCTCTGCATAGCAAAATTATGGCTATAAAACCAACAACAGTGTAGGAAAAGCAAAGAAATGCTGGCAAGAGATCTTACAGATGGAGAAAATAATGTTGAGTTAGGGAGGCTGAGTAACAGACAAACCTTTTGCTCAGCCACACTGAAACTACAAGAGATGGAGAAGCAATAAATGATGGATTCTCACACAGAGAGTGGCAAAACTGAAAAGTCTAATGTTCTCCTGGCTGCAGTGTCACTTCCACAAGAAAAGAATGATGTCTACTGTTCAGCTCAAGCATCTGTAATGCATGGAAACTCACAAAGGGCCCCAAACCACACCAAGCTCAAACAGTTCCTTTGCTGGTGTTGGGCACCTCTCAACCTTCACCTCTAGGGAAGGTAAGATTACTTCCACAATGACCACAGCCATGGGTGGTCACCACCTCTACCTGCTCCCCAGGCCACCCTTCACTCTGCAGGACCCAAGAGAAGAACACTGCCTTTTCAGCATACTGTACTGGAAAGTTAAAATGTTTTTCAAGTTGTGCAGCAGGCTTTTGGACTCAAAATACAGCAGAAGGTTCATCTGACTAGACCACTGTCATGCTGTTGCAAGCACAGTACAGTAAATACAAAAGCAAAGGACGTGCCACTAGGAGAGCCACTGGAATTGAATTTGGCAGTTCCCATGAACACCATAGGATATACTACTGGCTTGCAAAATACACCTCATACTTGCCTTGTCTACAGGTGCTGGTTTTGCAGACGTTGCTGAGCACACATCTGCCACAAAAGGCTGGCTTGAGGGAGTTATTTTTGGGTGATGGACAGATGCTGAAAGCTGTCAGGGGCTGACAATGACTGGTGACCATGGATGCATGGTTCTTATTCACACAAAGGACAGCCTCAAAAGATACACTGAACAAGTTTTGGAGAAGTTCGAAACATGCACTGAACTGAGTATTCTAATACACCAGCAGAAACCTCCTACTGCCCTGATAAAACACAAATACTTTTAACCTGAGTGATGTTAAACTAACCTAGAGTCCCAGTGGGGCAGTTTTAAGGGTCTGAGCACATGCCAACCTTGGCCTGCTTTGACAGTGACAAGCTGAGCAAATCATACGTGCAGCTCAGGAAACAAGCACAGCTCTTCTGGTTTGCAGCCACCCACCCACTGACCAGAAGCAGAAACCAGAACAGACATGGCAGCCACACACTGTTGTTTTACTGCTAATGCATGCCAACAAATGCCTCAGTATTCAGAAAAGGTGAGATGTTACATCAGTGGAGCGTGTATCTGAGCAGTGACAATGGTGATGCTAATTAAAAGGCAACCAGGATCTCCAATAGTCCAACATCCACTTGGTCATCTCTGAGCACAGTTAAACCTTCCCCTTTGCTTGCATTCCTGTTGCAGCTTAGACAGGAGCACTCACCTCCAGCTAGCATTTCTCAGAAAACAAGGAGGCCCACATGCCAACCCAGGTGCCAAAGCTTGCTCTGAAGCTCTGCAGCATGAAGATTTTTGCACTCACCACAAACAGCTTCTTCCCTTCTGTACATAATGCAGTATTTCTCCCCTTCCCATTTTCATTGGTTTATTTCTTCCATCACTGACCTTTCATACCAGACAGTTGCTGCTCTGCACTGTTGCTTCCTCTTTCCATCCAGCTGGATGAGGCAGCTGTCTCCTGCTTCTTGGCACCCAAAGACCACAGACATTTTTTGGAAGAGCAGAATTGAGACACCTCAGAAGACACCAGACCTTAGGAGCCAGTGCCAGTCCCACAGCTCCTGAAGCAGAGGAGCTGCCATACAATAGCTGTCCCACTCATCTGGGTGTGCTATGGGATTAGAAATGCTGAAAACTGATAGAGGATGCTATGATACCATTTTTTTATAAAGGAGCTCTCACAAAAGCATGTCAGACATCAAAACTCATTACAGCCAACAGCAGCATGAATGCAGAGCTAGTGCTAACAAGTTTCCATCAAAGGCAGTTCCCAGGAGGCATCTACAGAAGAACCTCTTCAGCACTCCTAGTGCATGTCAAAGGCTTCTGAGGCAATTACCCTGAGCCTGCAGTCTGGCAGGCCGCTTTATCATGACTCCATCTCTCTTCTTGTGATCATCCAGGCCACAGAGCAGGAGCGCAGTAATAGGTCCTCAGCTCCCAGCACACCCAGTACTCAGCACCCAGGAACAGAAACTTGAGGGCCTCCCTGGCCCCCAGCGACCGCCCTCGCTGTATTTAAGCAGAGATAAGACAGGATGCTTAAATCCCAATGGTCCAACAGGAATTGCTGGGATGTCAGAACAGCCTAGCACAATCTTACTGTGCACAGCGTTCAGTCAGGATTCCTCTGCTAATTCTGTAGTGCTTCTTCATCATCTGAAGTGAGCAGCATAGCCCTCCTTGCTACCAGCGGAAAGAAAGAATACAGTAGCTGAGAAGAGGTGAAGTGGACAGAAAAGATGTTCTTCCTGACCTGCATTTTCCGGGATTATGTAACTTCTTGAATAAATAGATACTTCCTTGTGCTCGGCAGTAATGTTACACAACCGAGTGCAGGAATGGTGACCAGTGAGATGGAACACATCCTGCTGCTCCTCCCGTGCCCAGGAACTGAAGCGCTGCAGAGCCCCGAGCCTTGAAATACAATTCAAAAACTTTTTATCTAAAAAAGTAACATCCGTATTTGAAAATGTATCCTGAAAGAGATACTGCACAACTTCTGCTTCCTCAGAAAATCCATCTCTGAAGAAGTTCACATTCATTTCCTCCTCCTATTTTATACATCCTCAGCAAGGACAGATTCTTCTACCTACAACAGACTTTAAAAAAAAAAAAAAATGAAGGCAAAACTTCATTACAAAAACAAAAAAAACAAAAGCACTTTTGTGTATGACTTTCTCCACTCTGCTCACAAATTCAGCAAGCAGATTCCTGCAGGTTCAAGCCACCTGCAGCACTGATGCCTCATGCAAAAAAGGTGTCCTTGCTGAGAGGGCAAGGAGTTATATTTTTGTTTGTGATCATCCAGTGGCCACGCAAAGAAGCAATCCATCTATATGGAACATTAGACAAGGTACTTGCAAGATGGTATCTGATAAACCATTGCTGTGTGGCTTGATGAAGTGAGAAGACACAGGGCTCTATAAATACCATAAACAGCTCTGACCAGAACTAGCTGAAATAGTGCCTTCTGGCCTTAAGTCCTACAAGATTGGAAAGTAATCTCTGAAGACACAAAATGAAACCAGGAGCCAGCAAGCACATTCTCAATTAAGCAAGCAACATTTTCTACAGTTGCAAAAACACAGTGTGACTCAACAAGCCTTAAAAGAGTGTGAGCTGGACCTTCATACAGTCAGAAGACCACAGATGCTATCTAGTGAGGTGATAAATAACTCTGTTTCATGGAGACAGAATTAAGTAAAAAAAAAAACAAAAAAAACAGATATTGTCATAAGAGCACCATCAACACACAATTCAGAAGACTGACAGACCTCCTGCTTGCCCTTACTGTTCCTAATGATTTATTTGGAGAATTTGTGGTTAAGAATTGTGGTGACAGAACTGCTGAGGTCTAGGGGACCTCCTGAGATCACCCAGTCTAATTTCCCTGATCAAGCAGACACAGCAAGAGCAGGTTGCCTGGTCAGCATCTTATTGCCACCTCAGCACAACAGCTACACATGTAGTTTGATGTTCTGTACATGTGAAGGACCTGCCTGTTCTTGTACAGATGCTGCATACTCCGGAGACCAAAAGCCATCATTTATGGACCTGGATCCAATCTAACTAAAAAGTTCCCACTGTTGAACATTTCACTCTGGGAATCCTTTGTCAGATGAATCTTCCTTCCAGCGATCTCCTGCAACACCTAATGAGCTGTAGTGGTAACAAAGATGGTTTTAATTTAATGGATCAGCTAACAACAATTTAGCCATAGACACAACCCTGCACATGTAGAAAATAAGCTTTTTTCTCCTTCAGCTGTTTTTCACCATCATATCCACACTTAGCCCAGGAAGAGACAACAGCCATGCGAGTTCCAAACTGGTCTTCAGGTATGTTTTAGACTCGGGAAAAGAAAACCACCCTCCAGAAGTCTCCATTAATCCAGTTTCAGAATCCATTCCACATGTATGATATGAAACACACTGATCTAAGCAATTCATGCACGCTCTTCCATCTCCAGTTCTGTCACACACTCATCACAAGGCGACGCCTTCATCATGCATTAACTTCTACCACACGTGAGAGCTTACTTGAATAAAAATCCCAGGAGCACATTTCACTCTAATTTCTCCTCCCTTTCTTCTCATAGTTAAGTGGTTGTTAGTCTACAAACAGGTATGTGCCCATGTGCAGACACAGCACTTTAAGGCGGCCATTCAACCACTCTCCTTCCCTGGAGCTGTCCATCCTGGCCTGTGCCAGGCACTGCCGCAATAGCCGTGCATTGTTGATGTCAGCTCATATGGGAACACACCTGATTTCCAAATCCTACTCTGGCATGTCAGGGTCACCTTCTAAATGTGGGCCCAATAGTTTGCAAAAGGGTCTTTTAGAAAAATGCTCTGTTTTCCCTGCTTACAGAGGTACAACGCATGCCTGTTCACTTAACTTTGCGCCGCCTATGACATAAAACAAAAGCTTGCTCTACCAGAGATGAGAAACAAACTCCTTTGTGCCTCAATTGTTCATAACACCGTCTTGTTCTGAGATGCCTAAAGATGTTTCTGAGCAATATGCACATCTTTAGTCAAGTCCAGGGCGTCAGTCTGTGTTTCACAGATGGTTAAAGGCTAAAACGCATATCTCCAGAGGCACTTCCCTACTTGTGCTCTCTGATCTCAGATAACAACAAGAGTATGGCATATGTGGCACACACTCATGCCAATATCTGTAAGAGTTCAGAGGACCTATTCATAGCCCTAGTCCATAGAGCAGCCTACCTCTACATTTTCATTCTAGGAGAAGAAAAAATACAATCCCACATTCACTTGTTTTCACCTTAGTAAGAGAGAAGATCTCCTGTAATACCAAGAAACGGAAAAGGGCAAAGGATTGAAGCCATTCTTTGGGAAGGAACTTGCCTCTGGAAGAATGAAGCAGACTTGGTCTCGTGACATTCTCCTGACAGGATTACCTCTAGGGTATGGAAAGCTACAACTGATAGCGATCAACAGATTTTTGATCCCAGCACTGCATGGCAATAAACCATGCTGGAAAAAAGCCTTAAACACTGCCTTTTTCATCTAGCTTTCAAGCCCTTGGACTGCCACAGAGATTCTAATCCAAAGCAGAAATGATTCAGAACTTAAAAAAAAAAAAAAGTCTAAGAACTTACTATTCCTGCGACAGATTTTCCATCTACTGCCTCCAGGAGAGCAGACTTCTCCAAACAGGCTACAATCCTGAGACAGATCAAAGTTTCTAAACTTTCAGATAATGCTGACAAGCAGAATGAGTATCATTATCTATATCAAAGGCTAATCATTAACTACTGCTCAGATTTAACTGCGATCACTTTTACTCTGTTTTAAAGCCCTTTTATTGCCCAACTCGTAACCTATTTCAAACCAGATCTATCACCTGTAATCTACTCAGTGGAAAATATTTATATTAAGCTTTTCGTAGGTATACAGAACAGGGACAGGGGCTGAACTGGCAGGGACTTCAGCTACATTCTACCCTGGGTGAAACCATCCTCACAAAATATTGACAATTCCTATTGTTACAGCCAAAGATTTCATATGACTCAAAATAAATATTTACTGCTTGGCCTAAGCAGCCTGCAGGAGACAGAAGCCAACCACGTCAGGACCAGAGGAAGGGCTGGGATGCTCACATAAAGCTCCACAGAACACCTGACGACCTTTGAAAAGATTCATGGAGATTTGAGAACTCCCTGACCTTCCTAGATTGATTAATCATGAGGCAGAGATGACTTCTAAACACACTGCACATTACACATTCCAAATTTTAATTTCTCTGTTAAAGAAATTACTGTTTTGCTTGCTTGTGGATATTGTAACAGAGTCTCACTTCACTTAGCACCTACCCCACCCTGATGAAACGTGAAGTTTTCAGAGCTACACATCAGTTTTCAGGGATGTGATGGGGTGGTAAAAGATGGTAACATTCATAAAATAGTGAAAATACAAAATTCAGTGATGTGTCCCAGTCAAAACCTGACTCTTTGATTTCTCTACAATTCCTTTGAAAGTAATAATATGAGGAAGTTCCACAAGGAACTTATCACAGGATCAACTGTAGGGGTTGGAAGGGACCTCCAGAGATCACTGAGTCCAACCCCCTGCCAAAGCAGCTCCCAGCCCAGGTTGCACAGGTAGGCGTCCAGGTGGGTCCTGAACGTCTCCAGAGAAGGAGACCCCACCACCTCTCTGTGCAGCTCCAGTGCTCCGTCACTGCACTGGGAAGAAGTTCCCACACACATTTGTGCACAACTTCCCATGCTTCAGTTTGTGGCCATTTCCCCTCGTCCTATCACCACACACTGCTGAGAAGAGTTCAGCCTCGTCCCTTTGTCTCTCGCTCCTCAGATATTTATAGATGTGGATCAGATCCCCTCTGAGTCTCCTTTCTCAAGGCTGAACAGTCCCAGGTCTCTCAGCCTTTCCTCACAAGGGAGATATTCCACACCCTTTATCATCTTTGTGGCCCTCCGCTGGGCTCTTTCCAGGAGATCCCTGTCTTTTTTGTACTGGGGAGCCCAGAACTGGACACAGTACTCCAGGTGAGGCCTCACCAGGGCAGAGTAGAGGGGGAGGATCACCTCCCTCGACCTACTGGACACGTTCTTTTTAATGCACCCCAGGATCCCTTTTGCCTTCTTGGCCACCAGGGCACACTGCTGGCTCACAGCCAACCTGTCATCCACCAGGAGATTATGCTCTGCAATACAAATGCTTTTATTGTAGGGACACTGGCTTCAAGTAAGATCAAATCCAAGCACTCCACAAAAAGGAATCAGCTGGCATGCAGCACACATGATCCTACTCTCGTGATGTACCGGAGAGTTTTACTTAATTCAGCAAATTAAGAAAAGTCACATGAATGCCAAAAAGATGTTTTTAAGTCATTATGTATTCTGCCTGTTTTGCTTCTTCACTAAGAAAAGTATTAGCCTTTATGATGCAGGATGTTCATGCCCTGCATGAAGAAGAACGTAGCACAATGACCTTACAAATACAATCAACATTGGGAGCTCTCTTTCCTTCAATTTGTTTAGGCTTCAGTTTGACAGTTTCTGTAACATTTCTGTAGCACCCTTCAGTCTCACCTGATATCATCTTAAACATTAAGATGATTCAGTACTTCCTTGTCAGATAACGTCTCACGCCATATTCACGATGGTAACTTGATGCGTATAAAATTCTGCAGCCAGCAAACATAGAAAGCATGACTCAGACTCTTGTCAAGTTCATTCATCCAGGAGTGCAGACAAACCAGGGGACGGTAAAAGAGCAGAAACAGAGCAACATTGTAAGATGGATTTTGCTTCCATGATATTCCATGGCTGGGTGTGTTCCCCAGGAGCCCGCGCTGCTGCTTCCCTTATCACTTTGATGTCCAAGGGTTGAGTTACCACATCGGAAACACACAGGGTATCTCGCTGCCCTCCCATGGAGCACCACACTGACAGCACCACTGCTGTCGCTTCCTGAAGGCTTGAGGAGAATGAGCCGGGATCGCCTGCCTGCTGGGAGCTCTGGCTTTGAATCTGCTCTGCATTTGTTAGTGTTTTTCTTTCCCAAGTAAAGGATGCAAGCTTGAAAATGAAGGCAAGCTGTGACAACACGTTGTCAAATCTCTATAGTACAAAGCCTTCCAGAGCAGGAAAAGTTAGCTGAGGTATGAACTGATTAATCGGATCTCTGGCTCTCAGTGCTGCCTCTGTCCAGACACAATATGCAGGAACCCAGCCAGGAGCTGTGCTGCACACTGACACCAGGCACTCCACACACACCAAGAGAGCTGCTCATGTTGTCCCACACCAAGCAAGCTCACTGACTGACAGAAATCAGATGAGAAGCAGTGTGGGTCATGGGGACAAGCAGCTCCATTAAAGGCTGAAGCCATGCACTACGTGGCTCTCAGATGGCTTTCAGAGAGCTGCTTCCCCACACTCCCAGAGCAGCAGGCTCGCTGGCAGGTTGACAAGCATCAACTTGTACCGAAGAACTTTTTAATCCTACAGATCCAAGTCCATTTAAATTATCTGTACTATGAAGAAAAGCCTGGAAGTGTATTTACACTCTTTCCCCCAGGAGAAGATGCTTTAAGTCTTCAAAGAAGAAAAAAGGCTGAGACTGTGAGGCCTTCTCTTACCCAAGTTAGCCAAAAGATCAGCTAAAGATATCACTAAGATCATTTTCCAAGTTCCTGTATCTTGATCAGAGGAAAGAGATCTGAACCTTTTATAGTTAACAAGAATGCATAGGAAAAGAAGGCTCTTGTAGTCATGTAGTTCTCCTGAGGTCACGGGAGAGAACTTGCACTCAGTGCCAGCTGTAGAACAGCCACATCCTTATCCTGATTCTGCCCCAGCTTCTCAGGCCTGATATCAGGATGTGCTGAGCATCCACCAAGAACAGAAGATTCTCAATCACCTGCACCATTTTGGCCTGTGATCCACAACTATTACGGCTTGCCATATTCATTTAGACAAGTATCAGAACAAACACTGCATGCACACTGAGCTTTAAAAACAGATTATAAATGACTTTCACATCTGTGATTAAAAAAAAAAACCAACAAAAAACATGACTGTGGGATTTTGTAATGTTACAGGCATGCAAAGTGGAAGTGCAATAAGAAAACTTTGAAATATTTTCAATGTAAGCAATTGTTCCAGTTAGCAGTCACAGCTGGTCAGGGGACAGGGCTCCTGCAGACATGAACCAGTGGGAAGAAACCTACGCTGAGAATGTGACATCCAAGACTGTTGAAACAGAGAGGAAAGTCAAAAAGATATTTCATTACAGCCTCCCTCCTCTAGATTGGCTTCTAGAGCAGAAAAGACAACTTCCAGAATAAAAAGAAATGAAAGGTTTTAGAAAGTTAATCTGTAGTACAACAAAACAGAAGTTTAATCAGCTTACAATAACTACTTCCATTATTCTTGTTGTTACAAGATTCTGGCTTTCAGCCAAAGAAAAGGTTAATGAAAAAGTCATTGGTCTCAAGTATGCCCTTCTCTAAGAAAAAACTGCCAAGGCTCCAAGTGAATTCCTGGCAGATTTCTGGAGGAGTTCACAGCAGCAGCCTGCTTCAGATCAGCTTCACAGCATTCTGAGGCAGGTTACTGCTACCTGTCAGGGTGACCTTAAAAGTGGAGAGGGCAGGCCATGAAATCATGGCTTAGATTGGAATCTGCAGGGACGTGACATCTTCCTGTAGGGCAGTGCAGTCTTTGCAGCAAACACAGAAGCCAAAAAGGAGAGATTTTTCAAAATACGTAAGAGTTGTCTTCTCTCTGACCTGATGTTGACTGGAAAACAAGAGCTGAAAGAAAGCTCCTTAGGGCACGGGCTAAAGACTCGCTGTGTGAACATGGCAGCTCTTCTATTTATACCATTAGACTGTTAAAGATTGTATTCCCGTGCCTTCCCTTCTCAGGCATGAAGCTTTTGTTCAGGGAAACAGCGTCTCAATAATCCAAAACTTGAAGCTGTTCTGTAAACTGAGAAAGTGAGAGCGAGAAAAAATCCTCCCAACCACTTCACTTCTTTTTGTGTCATTTGATTTCCCTGTTCACAAAAAAGAAGGAAAACACAAACCCTGCTGTCCCTGCACCTCTGTGTGTCGGAATTACCGGGACTACACCTCTAGAGCAGGAGTAACTCGAGATCCTAACTCTTCCTTACCGCAGCCTGGAGAAATTATTCTCATTCTCCAGTTTGCTAAAAAAATGGCCTGAGATTAGAAACACGAAGAGAAATAAAGGCAACCCCATAACATCCAACAGGCAGCAAAACCTCGGAGGAAAACAGCTGTATGAAGCATAGCAGCCCTTCACGTTTTGCTGAAGTTTGCAGTCCCTGCGGTAGCGTTATCCCTTTTATTATTATCTTTTCGGTAGGGAGGAGCAGAGGAAGGAGTCATATATATATATATATATANTAAGCCCCGCCCTCGGATGTTCTTCTAAGCTCCGCCCCCAGGTCTCCCTTCCTCCCGCCGTCGCCGTGCGGTCGCAAAGCGCGCCGCTGCCGGCTGAGGCGTTTACGACAGCGCGGGGCTGTGTGGCCGCCGGTATGTTCGGTGCGGCGGAGGAGGATGACACCGACTTCCTGGCCCCCGCCACCGGGTGAGTGGCTGCTGGGGGNGGAAAACACAAACCCTGCTGTCCCTGCACCTCTGTGTGTCGGAATTACCGGGACTACACCTCTAGAGCAGGAGTAACTCGAGATCCTAACTCTTCCTTACCGCAGCCTGGAGAAATTATTCTCATTCTCCAGTTTGCTAAAAAAATGGCCTGAGATTAGAAACACGAAGAGAAATAAAGGCAACCCCATAACATCCAACAGGCAGCAAAACCTCGGAGGAAAACAGCTGTATGAAGCATAGCAGCCCTTCACGTTTTGCTGAAGTTTGCAGTCCCTGCGGTAGCGTTATCCCTTTTATTATTATCTTTTCGGTAGGGAGGAGCAGAGGAAGGAGTCATATATATATATATATATACACACATAAGTTTAGTGCAGATTTTAGTGCACACAACGGAAAGGTCGCTGTGATCGTGTGCCACGCAGCAGGGTGGGCTTAGACACAACCTGCCAGGCGGGCAGCAACCAGGGGCAAAGGCACAGACGCTCTCCCCACGGGACCCACATCTGCCGTGGGAGCTCCCGCCAGCGGCCACGAGCGCAGCACCCCGCTCAATCCCTGCCCCCCTCCTCGCTGACTGAGCCCACTCCGCTCAGAGGCCCCTCAGGCAGCGGAGCTCCGCCGTGTGCCCGCCCGCAAAACGACCCCGCCGCCCCCACACGCAGCGGAGCTGGGACGAAACGCCACGAAACGACCCCGCGCTGTCACTCACCTCGAGACCGCCACGAGGCTGCCCGCTACGCCCCGCCCCCCGGACATGTCCCCTAANGAGAGCGTGGCGGCTGGGCAGGCCGCAGCCTGCTGCCCTCCCCGTGGGCCGGGCCCTGCGGTTCGCTGTTCCGTGTGTGCTGCCGCCGCGACGCGGGCAGCTCGGGGCCGCGCGGCAGGCAGTGCTCCTTCGGCCCTCCCCTCGGATCGGCGGGTCCGCTGAGCTCAGCAGCTTTCGCTGATAGCGTTTAAGCGTGCAGCGTGTTTGTTGTCCGCTGCGTTGTGTAACTGCTTGCTGCTCGGTGCTTCCCAGCCGTGCTGCTGGCTTCGTGTCCTCCCCGAGCAGATCCCGCTCCCCTGCTGCTCCACCTCTCAGCAGATGGCTGAGGGTCTCCTGATCCCTTCTCAGTGATGCTGCCGTTGCAGACCCTGCCTCGCAGCTGGAGAGGTGTGCTTGAGTCCTGCTGCTGCTGCCCGGCGTAGCAAAGTTTAAATGGGTTTAAAGCGGCAAAGCTGCAAGCGATGCATCTTTCAGCGATTACAGACTTACCTCTGACATTAAACCTGCCCTTGGATTTATGGAAGGATGTGTTACTTTGAGATATTTAAGGAAGAAAAACTATAGTGCTACATGATGGCTACTCTGTCGCATGCTTTTTCTAGTAATGTAACAGCACACTGATTAGTAGGAGGGTAGTCTTATTCATTGCTTTAAAGTAACTTCTCTTTTGGTGTTGCTTCAGGCCTTTTTTGCTCCTTACACTCACTTTTGAGGAAATGAAACATCGTTGTGCTGCTTAGCCCTATCTCTTTGTCTACAAGTTCTGCTTTTTCAAAATTGAAGGTCAAACTGGTATAGAGCTGCTTAGCAGATAGCACTTTCATGTCCGAAATGGTAGTAAACACTTAACTGAAAGGTCTATCACACACTAATGGTGCTCCTTATCTATGAAATCTGTGTCAAATAAAGTAAGTTACTCCATTTTTCTTTCTAGTGCCAGATTGGCCTCTCTTTTTGGACTGGATCAGGCAGTCTCAAGCCAGGGAAATGAATTCTTTCAATACACTGCACCAAAGCAGCCCAAGAAGGGCCAAGCAGGAGCTGGTAAGTGACTGAAGTTGATCATGTGTCAAGAGGAGCTTTGTAGCTGGTATCCTGGTTGAATGAGGGCTTTTATGAGGAACAGCAGTGCAAATATTCACTTAGCTTTTCTCTGCTGATATTATCTTCCTCTAGTACTCTCTCTACATCTGGGTTGTTCTTGCAGTCTTTAGGGACTTTGGAATATTGCTCTCTTCTGTAATCCCCTTCTGGAGTTAGTTTGCTCAGGGGAAGGAATGTATCATGGCCTTGTCACTGGCCAACAAATGTGGCAGGTCTGTGTCACTGAGTGGTGCTTTCTGCTCTCCAGCAGGTCAGGCAGCCCAGAAGGCACCCGTGGCCCCAGCAGCTTCAGGAACACCATCAGTCTTCATCGCCACTGCGGTTCTTGCTTATCGATAGTAAGTGCAGCAGTGGTTTTATACATTGTATTTTAGAGTCCTTGTCTCTGGAGCCTGAGACTGATCATAAGGGCAGATATTTTTGGATAAGTAGGAAAAGGCATCTTATAGAGGTGCATCTGAATGCTGCAAGTCAATGCAAGTTTCTGCTCAAAAAAACACATTCAATTCAGGATTGTACAGTTGCCAAGTAAATGGCAAGTTCCCAGTTTGTGTATTGCAGAGAACTGGGAACTGTATGCTAGCCTGCTGGCCTGCCATCTACACTGTTTCTGACTGGCTCTGTCAGAAGCTTATGTCTCATCTTGTGGAAAAATGAGGCGTGAACATAGAGTGACAGCAGTGTAACTGTATGTTTGCTGTTGCTGTCATGTGAAGACATGCTTGCCCTGCATCCATGCAATCTTCATCTCAAACTGTACAATGTATGCTTCTGTTATCTGTGGGTAAGCAAGAAACTTACAGTTTCTTTAAGCTCGGAAGTGCTCACAAGCATTTTGGTCATGAGGAAAGGGCTCTGAACTCTAAAGAGGAGAAGCAACAGCAGAGGGAAGTATCTGAGGCAGGGACAGTTGTACAGCTGAATGTCTCACTTCTCTTCCAGTACAAATGGGCAGTATTTGAAGCAAGGCAAGTATGGAGCAGCTGTAGTGGGGAGCCATGCTACTAAAGAGGTGAGAAACTCTTCACTGTGATAATTTCCTGCTGAGGGTATGCTGATATGAGTCAGTGTTTCTCTGAGCTCATTGGAATGTCTTTGCTCTGCATGTTGAAGGTCTTAATTCCACTGCTGCTTATGTCTTTCTGCCTCCTTGGTTGATTTTCTCATTTTACCTTGATGGCATCTTTTTGCTCTGCAATCTGACAATTTCTTTGCAAGATCTCTTCTTGCTTGAGTCTGAAATATTTTGTATTGTTCGGGGTGCTGCACCTTTTCTGATGTTGGTGGAAATGTTTTTGGGATTTACTTAGAACCTCTTTGACAGTTGGATCACAAATCTGTGCGTGTGAAAATCACTAAGAAGCAAAAAGTAGTGTAATAGTGCAGAGATGTTTTCCTTAAGTTCTGTTTTGGTATCTCTCCTTTCCAAGCCTTCTTTCCTGAGTAGTCTAAAAACTTGACATTGCAATGTCCAGTAAAGTGATGTATTTAAAGGATACTTTACATACTCCAATATGTTTGTGAGGTTGGTTGTGGTGTGTTTCCTCTCTCCTGATTGATATTGTCACATTAAATTACTTATACTTTGACAAGAACAACAGCAAAAAAACAACTGTTAAACTGCTTCCTGAGTGAGGAAGCCTTGCTGTAAGTGCAGAAAGGGAAGTATTTTTTCTTACTAGATTGTGTCTCATAGTAAACATCAATGTAGTGTTATCTCTTAATTCCCTAACATTTGCAAAACTCCTTCCAATTTATTACTATTACTCTCTTTTACATTCCTGCACATCCAGCATTACAAGCTTTATGCAGTGAAGAGTTAGTGCACACTTTTTTACCCCGTAACTGCCCATAAGAAAAATATGGGATTAGTTAAAGCACCTTGCTTACTGCACGAGAATTGTTGTTGAACCACTTTGTCTGCTTGCATGTTTTCCAAGTGTCCTTAATAGCTGTTACAAAATTATGTTAGGTATTTTTCCTATGAAAAATGATGCTGCAAGGTGTATTTGGTAATGCTGTAGTGCTCAGCTCAGAATTTAACTAAGTACACTCAAATTGAAAATGTTTTCAGCTTCTGTTGTTTTTTTTTCTTTTCCCCTGCACAATTCTTTATGAAATCCAGTACAGGATTCTCCTTTACATCAGTCAGCAGCAACAGGTCACAACTGCAAGGATCCACCCAGGCTTTGTACTCACGGTAAGACTGGATTAGAAAAGCATCCAGTGCTCTGCATTGTTTGGAATCAATCTCTGTTTGTTGTGAAGTGTTTGCTTAGATTATAGCCTTTGAGACTGAACACCTGACTGATGTAGCACTCCCTGTCACTGTACCATCTCATGCTGTTCTCCTAACTGTTGCAAAAAAGACTGTTAAATCTCCCTGTTGCAGAGCCCTATGAAGTTAGTAGGTTTAATAATGAAAGTACACCTGTACAAGGTGTATCATTACCTCTAGATTACAGATGGTTTTGAGTTTTACAGTCATAAATTGAATAGTAACATAACAAAATTCCTACTGCTAATCATCTGTGGTTAAGTGACTCAGAAAATACAAATGAGCAAGCAGATGGAAGTGATGGCAAGGAAGTGTTTCCGCTCTGAGTCTTGATACTCAGCATTCTTGTGGTAAGAGCCACTTAAAACATTGTAAGCCCTAAAGTGGGATCTCTCAGGAAGCTGTTTTCTGCTGATTTTAAGGAACATGGGTGTTGCGATTTGCTGTGAGCTTGTTGTTATGGTGATGTGGAATTTCTTGGTTGATGGCTAGAAATTCCACTCTGAAATAATAAAATTCCAATCCAAATGTCTGAGCAGTATCCTAGCTTGCTTTTTAGTTCTGTAAGCATGTTTTGAAAGATACTATGGGTTATGCAGTCAACCAGTGGTGGAATGTTTTATGTAGTATCAAGTACTGAGTGACTGCTGGTAGTGTGTGGAAACCCTCCTGTAATCAGCACTTCTGAAAAAGAGAATCTTTACAAGTGAAAATCTCAGTATAATGGAACTTAGCTTCAAAGACCATCTTAATAAAGCTACAGAATCCATGAAATACTGAAATATTTGTTTGGGTATTTCAGTTACAGCATTTCTCCCATGATAATGAGCACAGTAGTAAGGTCTAATTTCTTCATTCTGAAATTGGGTGGTAGTGTGGCAGGATTCTTTTTCTTCCTCTATTTAATTCCAGTATCTCATATTTAAAGTTTCTGTTGAATTCAGTGTTTTTTAAAATTATTTTTATATTAATTGAATGCATCTTTTAACATATAACACTGGGATGATTTCCTTTACCCAGGTCCAGCCCAACAATTACAGCACGTTCTATGATGATCAAAGACAAAACTGGTCAATCATGTTTGAGTCAGAAAAGGCAGCAGTGGATTTCAGTAAACAGGTAACTGCTTACTCCATGCAGGGTATGACTTGGTACTTGTTGCTTGAACAGCGGGCAGGTCAGGATGCATCTCTTTGTTGCTGGAAGGTGAAAAAGTCTTACTTTTCAGTTCAGCTGTCAGTGTCTTCACAATTGTGACTGAGACAGATTTGCAAAGAGCTTGTCTGAGTTTTATTTATTAGAGGCAGGGAGCCTGTTATTTCTGGTGGGTTTTCTTATCAAGTTTCTGAGGTACTTTAAGACCAATGGCTCTAAGGGAGAAAAAGGTATTTTTTTCTTTATATAGGTCAGCAGAATTTAGCGCAGGGAAACACAGAATGCCTCCTGAGCACATCTATAACCCGTGCTTGATCAGTACAGTAAGAAATGCTTCAGATGTGTACGGGAGTCATGATGGAATTTGCCACTCTGTTTTCAAACGACCAAGATGCTGATGTGCCTTACCGTTGCAGGTGTGCATTGCCAAATGCAACAGCTCCCCAGTGCTTGATTCAGTGCTCTACCAGGATCTCATTCTTGGAGAAGGGCAGGGAGTTGAAGGAGGGGACTCTCTGGAGATTGCCTACACAGGTTGGCTGTTCCAGAACAACGGACTTGGACAGGTAAAGATATTTCTGCCACCTACTCGTGTGTGAATGTGGTAGTCCCTGGGAGAAACCTGTCACTTCTAACATAGTGTTGGTGCTTTAAAGGTATTTTTGTGGTAATTTTTCTCATCTTCTATGAGATTCAATTATAACAAGGGATTCCATTACTGTTCAGATGAGGTGATTGAAATACATTTACATTTCACAGGTACTCTGAACAAAGTAATGGCAAAGGCCAATGAAGCTAGCTATGCTCATTTTAAAAACAGCTTGATGAAGTAGTAAGGAGACAAAAAACACATCTGCAAATGTTAAATGGATGAGACTATGTACAAAGCAGCAGGATAGGACAAAGCTGTACAGGACAGAAAAACAAAGGCAAGACTTCAGTATTCCAAAGCGTTATCTTTTAAAACATTTATTTTTTAACTATTACTATAATTCATAGCAAAGGGCTTTTTGCATTTGCATCTATCTGCAGTTGAGCCTTTTAGCTATTAAAAAGAGAAAACAACTTTGTTTTTCTTCTGTGGAGTAGTTCTTGTTTCTTTATCATGCCATGCCTGTCAGAGGCTGGCATGTTTCTCTCCATCAAAGTCAATGGTACACATGGCAGAACTTACTTTTAATCTGTAGGAGTTGTTCAGCTGCCTGTGTCTGAGCTTAATATACAAAATATCTAGACAGTTGTTCTGTTTGTGTGGTGTTCTTGTTGGATCAGTCCTGTCCTTACCATCAAGCTTGGAGCAGTTTTCAAATCTGAGTCTCCTGCTATCATTCACTCCAGAAATTGTGCTACACAACAGACTAGAAAGCCTAGTTGTGCTCTGTCTTATGTTAGTTTTGAGTTAATTTTGGAAGGAAAGCAGAAAGGGAAATAGCATACAAGGGATAGTAGGAGTTTATGAAATTTGTAGAGCGAGATTGAGAATCTTGAAACAGTTGAGAAATCAATGTGATTTTTCTTCAACTCTCCAGGTGTTTGACTCAAATGTTAACAAGGACAAGTTGTTGCGTCTAAAGCTGGGATCTGGAAAGGTCATTAAGGTAGAACTTCTGGCATTTCATTATAATAAAACTATTGTCTTGGATCTTTCAGTTACTGAAGGCTTTTTTCAAGATTGATGCACGCTCTTTATCTTACGTGTTTCATATAGTGGGAAGTGCTATAATGGCTCATTCAACAAATCTGTATGTCCTTAATTTGTGTATGTCTAGGTCTCCCTCACAGCAACGGTGTTGGAAAGTTGTCCTGTTTTGAAAAGAGGAAGCTTCCTATTCTGGAAGTGATTCAATCCATTACTTAGAAACAGGGTTTCTTGACACCAAATCAGGAAATTCAGTCTGAGAACTTTGCATTCCTCTCCACATATGTGCCACAGATGCAGAGGATCTGACTCTGCTCTGACATCTGGAAGAAGGGCAGAGGAAGGTGAAGACAACCGACAAGTAGTAGAATTGCCTAATAAAAGGTAGTAATACTGCCTAGGGTGTTGGGTCAGCGCTGTGAGGGGATACCAACTGTAATGTTTGTTCAATTCAGCTACTCTCTTACGGATTTTTTTGTGAAGTCTGATTGTGATTCAGAGATGCTTTTGTTTAGGTCACTTCCATTATCTGAGTAATTCATTTCTGACCTTTTACAAGTTGTCCTTTGTTGCAGGTGCACTGTTTTTGTTGTTTTTTTCCTTCCTGTGCATCTTGTTATTAATGTTGTCTGGCTGCAATAGTCGTCCTATTAAGTGCCAATGTTGATTTGACAATTTGCATTGCTCTGGCTTTTAAGGCTCCTTGACAGCAACTGTTTTCTGTGAGCACTTTCTAAATCTAACCATAGGAATTAGGAAGTAATCTCTGAATGCCTCAGAGTTCTTTTCTTTGCTTGAGTGTTGAGGGAGATTGATGCTGTATGCCCTGCAAGCTGCATACAAATTGAGAGTTTCTATGCACAGCATGCTCTTGTTTTTTTTCCCATATAGCACTGTGTTACAACATGTAAAGCTTGTCATAACTTCATGATGGAGATTACTGTATGTTTGATTTCATTATGAACGTGATAGGATTTGCATCTTTATTCTTCAGTTAATGTTGCAGTTTATAAAAGACCATTGACTCAGTGTAAGTGATTTTAATGCTGCGTGCTAAAATTGAGCAAGACTTTACAAGAAACTGTCTGTGCTTTGGAACCTTCTATAAATGGTGCCTGGAGCAGTCTTGATCAGTGTGTAATTAAAAGAAACTGTAATGTCAATAATCAAGCTGTTTGCTTTCTCTTCTGGTGCATGAATACCAAAGGGCTGGGAAGAAGGAATGATGGGGATGAAGAAAGGAGGACGACGCTATCTCATTATTCCTCCAGCCTGGGCCTATGGGGCTCAGGGAGTGGCTGGCCGTGTCCCTCCAGACTCTACTCTAGTTTTTGAAGTGGAGGTGAGGCGGGTGAGTGTCTTCTCCCAAGTATTTATCTTCCATTTGCTATGTTGTTGGATGGCACCCTCTGTGCACAGAAACCTACTGTCTGCATGAGAACTGCAGCTCAGAAGCAGTTATAAATAAAATGCCTCAGGAAGGTGAATTTCTTTTAAGATTAAAAAGAAAAATCTAGACTGTCTACTAAGCTATGTCTGTTCCAGCTGTTTTGGAATCTCTTACTGTGAGCTATTACAACTCCAAACAATGAGGATTGTAAAGATTCTGCTTCTCCAGTTTCAAATGATGAAAAGTTCTCATGTATGTTCCAAGTTATGTATGTTCTCATTTGAAGTGAATAAACTTGGCAAAGGAGTAGTCATCAGAAGTGAGTGAGTTGCTGAAAACTCTTTTTGGGATGCTTTTATTTTTGTTTCTTAAGGTGAAACTAGTGAAGGAAGGCTCTGGCTCAGACGGGCAGAGTGTTAGTTCAAGGGATTCTCTTGCACCTTCACCAGTACCTAATTCAGATGGCTTCTCTGCAGACACTGTTTTATTGCCCCCATCTACAATACCTCCAAAGCCTGGGTAAGCAGAAGCATTATTAAAACAACTTGCTGTATTGAAGTGTGGTAATGCTCATAAACATCCTAAACAATATTGTGCTAACACATCACCTGGTGAGTGTGTGTCCTCTGTGTGCCAGTGTAGTGCCATCAGTGTGTAGGAACGTAGGTGAGTATTGGAGGAAGCTTTCTGCTTGAATGCTGACTTTCAGGTTTAAAGTAATTGAAATGGGCACCCGAAATCTTTGCTCTACAGTGTTTCTGAGATCTAGTGTTATTAAGCTGTATGGGTACTGCTACAACAGCTTTCTCATTTCTGGTGGCAGTATAATGTAAGTTGGCCTTGGGGCACAGCTGACTTCTTTTACTGCAAATTTAAGAAAGCAGCATCAGTGCAAAATTAACCAAATTGGTTGATCTGTCATTCTTAGGGAGTGGTTTTCAAGTTTAAGTACTTGGGTTTTTTGACACAGCAAGTGATTTGTTAATAAAGTGGGATACAATTGTTTGTACCAGCATGTGGCCCTTACAGGAATTGACAGATTCATCTTTCTGTAATCACCCATTCCACAGCTGCAGAACTCCCTCATAATGAAATTCTGAAATCTGCAAGTAATGTTGCAAGGAGTCTTCCAAAAGTAAAGTAAGGGGAAAGAAATATAAGAATTGTAAGAAAAAAAGTCTGTGGGGGAAGTTGTACTTAACATTATTTAGAAAATCACAATATTGCATCCTAAATTTCATCTTGATTAACCACAAATATTAACATGTCTGTTTGGCTTTCAGGGAGCCAGCTGTTCGGGCCAAGTCAAACTCAATCAGTGAACAGTTAGCAGTAAGTACTGTTGCTTTATTTCTTAACTAATTTGTAGCCTTATATAGGGGAGCTTGGTTGTTTTCACCTTTACGTTAAGTGTTGCTGAAGATGAAGCAAGCACCAGGCAGGATACTTGCAAATATTCACCTTATTAGCAGCAGATTAGGGCCTTGTTTGTGAATGAGTTAGCAAGACATGAGGAATCTCAGTCCCAGTTCTGAGTTCTGGTTCCTACTCTTAAATGCCAGGTACCTTTGCCCACGTGTGTCCTTGTAAAGCTAGTTGTCTTCTCATGTAAATGGACAAATTTAAAATGGATAACAAAGAGTAATTGGGATATTCTGCATGAGTTAATCTGCATGAGATCAAGACTGTATGTGTAGTCTGAGGATAGAAAAAACTGCTGAGTGATTTCCTTAATTTAGAATATCCATTCTTAACTGAAAAGTATTCCACAATTTTGTTATTGCTATGTTTTGTGCCAGTTTTCTATGTAATGACAGCAGTGTGAGCCCAGAGGAGGAGTATAGAAAGTAAGATGGATTAATACATCCATCATTTTATGTTGAAAGCTAGCTTTTCAGTCACCGAAAAATTAAAAGAAACAGGCTCATATAAGTGAGTCAGTGACTTAGGCCTCTGCCAGGGTTAGACTTCTGTGCTATCTGAAGACATGGGGCAGAGGAAAAGTAACTGCAAATGTTTTCTTTCAGAATCCAGATGTAGCAAAGGCAAAGCTAATTTCTCGGATGGCTAAAATGGGTCAGCCCATGCTACCTTTCCTTGCTGGGACAGCAGGTAGTCAGCTTGACTCCAGTGACTCAGAAATAGAGGTATGTTAATGACTTTTGTGAGATTTTGTTTTAATGGCTTCTGTGTGACTTGCTTAAAGTAGAGTTCATAGCAATGACTCTCCCTTTCTACAGGGAATGCTCATTCTGTTTCTATGACAAAAAAGTTTCAGCAATTCCAGTATTCCTGAGTAGTTCAAATGGATTAATTAACAGCTAGCATCAAGTAGACTTGAGTTCAAAATGTTAAGTTGCTCTTTAATGTTCATTTTAATATGTAGAAATGTTTTTAGGATCCAAATTCACTGAGAGGGGCAACACAACCTGTGGCTTCATCTTCCACGAGATCGTCACAGCCAGCCCATGCAGTACTGCCCACGGTGTCACCACAAGGTAATATGCTGGTGAGGCTGTGTTGGGAACAGAGAAATTTCACTTTGCTGTAGGCTTCAAGTATCAGGGCTGTATGAGAGGAAGACTGCTGTCAGGAACTGAAGTAGGAATTGATGAACTCTGATGAGGTGTTTTATCCAAAGCTCCATAGGTAGAATTCATAAAGCATGAGATTGATGTCATTAGTTTGTTTTCTTTTTCATGATCCTGTGTACACATTACTACTTGAGGAAAAGCAGCTGTAAAACAGAATAATGTGTGAGCTGGCCTCTCACCTTGTCATTTAATGTGCTGAGACTTCTGAGATGTCCTGAAATTTCTGTGGCTGGAAAAATCTGTTGGTTGAAAGCATTGGAAATGGTAGCGAAGGGCATCAGAAGGCTGGCAGTTCAGGTGCAGGCCTGACCTGGTTTTTCCATGATAGAGCAATGATTGTCAGCTGAGCAGTCTTCAGAGTTCATCTGGGTAACATCTCCTGTGGGCTAATTTGAAGCACCTTTGGTTAAATGACAAAGAGTTTGTCTAAATTGAACTTGTGGTTAGAAGTGAAATTTCCATGGAAGATAATTATTTGATCTTAGTCTAAATTCTTTGACTGGATTTGACTTTCACAAGGCTTGTGTTCAACTTTCGTTTTTTTCTGTGAAATGTTTATTTATTTATTTATTTATTTATTTATTTGCCTTTAAAATATCCCCAGCAGCTTTCTGATGCGCTGTATTTCTTTGTTCCCTTTCAGTAGCTCAAGCATCTGGTTCTGCACCTCCAGTGTCTTCTGCTGCTTTAATACCTGCAACGATCCAGCCCCATTCAGTTCTGCCTGCAGGAGGAGCACAGGGCTTTCAGGTACCAAACTCAAACGAGGAGACTATTAGAACTTCTGGTTTTAATCAGAAGTTCTTGTCCTTTCTGTTGCTGGGAGAAAGGACTCTAGCAGCATAGAAATGCTTTGAATGACTTTGACATTCTGAGGTTTCAATAACATACTTCTTAGTTTTTATTAGAAAGGACTATTTTTTGTATGTTCATGGCTTCTTGGACTAAGAATTAACCATCGCTTTTCAGCATCAGCTTTTGTGGTGGGTAAAACAAATTTCCACATTCTTGCAGGGTAGGTGAAAACTAAAGGCATATTAGATAAGGTTTTCCTTGATCATGGTCTGTTTTCCTGGGAGAGCTCACTTACCCACTTAATGTGTTCGTGGGTCACTTTTCATCCAGCAAAAGAATGGTAGTTTTAAAAGGTTTGCAGTGCCACTGCTGTGAAGTGACATGACCTGCTTGCCATCAAGCTTCCGGGGTGCTCAACAAACATGCTGAAGTGTATTTTTCACAACAGATACTGAAGACTTGGAACAAAGCCATTGTACGAACGTTTCTATGAGCTATAAAACCAAGCTTATTACTGTACATGTTTTTAGTTCTTTAAGCTATTTTCTGAAAGTTCTGGAAATCAAACAGTGGCCTATGCCATGTGCAAGCACTGTTTATTTTTGAAGGATTCACGCTGAGAAAACATGATAATGAGTAAAAACACTGTGAAGGAAGAAACCAATATGTTGCTTTGGCTTTGTGTTTTCCTGTTGTTGAAACTGAGGAAATTTTGGCAGGTAACTGGATATAGAAAATGAATTTCTCAGTTGAAAGAGAGAAACTAGCCATTAAAGTGAAGCTTTCAAACTGATACATCCAAATCCTGCAAGGTTAAAAGTTGACCCTGATGTTTTGAATTCTTTTCAAATCTTGGAAGAAGCTGTAGTGTGGATTGGTTGAGTGTTTTTGGACTGACAGTGTAAATTGATATGAGTGAGATACTCCTGGCATTTAACACATTAACAGATTATTCTATGTATCTGCTTCTGGTGAGCCCTGAGTGAGTTCAGAAAATGCATGATAAGCTCCTGGGAATGTCTTTGTGTTCAAATTAGTATAAATTACTGCACATCCAGTGAGCTGCAGTGAGCTAGCTGTTCACATGCTGATCTTTTCCCCATATGAATGTAGGGTAGTATACTATTTGCTTAAGCTTTGGTGAAGAAGGTAAATTACTAAACTGTAGTAACTCAAACACACAGATATCTAAGCCTTTTTAAAAAGTCTGTTCTATTTTTCCTAAAGCAGAAGCTGTTGATTGTGTTTATTTGACTTTCTACTCTGCTTCTGTTTTCGTTCAAATACAATCTTTGTTCTGGGGTCTAAAAAGTCATGAACACCTTTTTAGTGTGAGTGGAGAAAATATCTAACCTGTTGATTTGTTCTGCAAGCCATATCCAGGCATGCCATTTGCTTATCCCCAAACTGCTACATCTGCTTCTCAGCTCCAGCCTGTAGGACAGATGTATCCTGCACCTTACCAAGGTATGTCTGTAAAGCACATACTTCTTAAAAGCTTTTAATACCTGCAGTGAGCTTTTTATAGCAGTGGTCTTAGGTGGTGATGGTAACATACACATTTACCCTGTCTGTAATTTTGTGCTGTGTCATGTGTTCTTGCTTTTACCAGAGGGGGCGAATGTTTCCCAGTAAGTATACATTTTTCTTTCATTGCTTAAGGAGTGTGAAAGAGAAGGGAATGTTTAGGTGTATTCCTAAGGTTATGTATTATTAAAGGCATCTTCTAGCTGCTGCTTCCAGTTGTGAATATAACCATATAGCAATAACCATCTTATTGCAAATATTTCTTAAGCTAGTGAAGCGATTTTAACATCTATTAGCTAGGGGAAGAGTGTAAGTATGTATAGGGGCCTTTTCTGAGCAGGAGGAAGTACCTCAAAAAAGGAAATGCAACCTAAGAAGAGCAAATAGCATTTAGAAAACATTTTGGTAATCCCTGTTGTAGATTTTGTGTGGATTCGAGTATAGCTGAGCCTTTCTTGGAGCATGGTTATTCAGTACAGGTTCTGAAGCCAACTTTTGTTCCTGCTGTTTGTGTGCTGTTCTGTTTACCTGAGTGCTCTCAGGCAGCTCAAGAATTTCATGTAGTCATAAACCTGCACGTTCACTTTATTTGGAAAATATGTAGGCTGCTTTTGAAAGTATCTCAAAAAATAGTAGTGTAGGTACCATGTTTAGTATATTGGGTGAGGGAACTGAAGATGAGGAAGGAGGAGAAGAGAAGGGAAGAAGGAGGAGGTGTGAAGGTGGGGGAAAAGAGAGTAATTATCCTATCTAGCTGGTGAGCATTGCTTTTAATGTCTGTGTGCAGACACTTTGCCCTTGTGACTGTAGAGCTCTCTCCTTTCCATTCAAGCACCTGGGGACGTTACTTCCTTTTTGATGACAGAAGTGCGGCAGCATAACACTGAAATCCGATTGGCTGTTAGCAAAGTAGTGGATAAAATGGACCATCTGGCTGCCAAGGTAATGTGTGATGTAGGCAGGATTGATAACGAAGTTACTACTGTTTGCTCTCCTAACATAGTCTGGGGAGATGGCTCTTTGTATGTACCTGCATTAAGTTTGTAAACAGTATCCTAACTTAATGAGAATTCCAGTGCTGTCAGACCTCGAGCTGGTAGCAGTTCAGCTACTACAGAAAAAGTTCATACTACTCCCCATATCTTTGGAGGGGGGGGAGGGAGGTGTGTTTACTTAAAGTGTTGTGTTTGGAGTGCTTCTCTGCACTTCAGATGTCACAGTGTTTGTAGTGGCATGTGCCCTAGAGCTGATCAGACAGAAAGGTGAAATGGTTCTGTGAAATGGCAGATGGTTGACACTTGTCTGCATCCATAAATTCATTTCATCTGGCTTGTTCCTACAGGTGGAGGAGCTGAAGAAACAAAACACTGGGAACAACTCACTGCTGCCTGGCATCTCATCTGTTACTATGGAGGCCTCTATGATCATGAGCAACATCCAGCGCATAATCCAGGTGATCTCAGCCAGTCCATTGAACCATTTCCATAAGGAACTGCAGCCCACTGTGTTATTGCTAATGAAGAGATAGCTTTATGGGCGTGCCCTAAACGTACATCCCTGTGCTCTATTTCTGTGTGGCCAAAACCAGCCGGCCAGGGAAGAGGGTATGACTACAGCCATTTACATCCCTACCACACACCTGTTTTTCTGTGCTCTCAGCAGTTTTATCTTCTGAGACTTTGCAAGCCAGGGTCTATGTACTTGTGTTTAATAGCTCTTGACGAAGAGGTCAAGTGGAAGAAACTTTGTTTCATTTTGAGCTGGTATGGACTTGATCCACAACTGCTTGCAAAAGGAAGGTTCACAGAGGAAATACCATATTGTGAGAGCCACCTATTCAGAACTACTTGGTTTTATGCTTTGTAGGTTTTTCAGGCAGCAGCTTTAGTATCTCTTTAGCTGTGGGTGAAAAAGTCAACCAGATGTAATATTCTCAAGTACAACCATTGTCCTGTTCAGGATTCTAGCTGAATTTATCATGGTGCCTTCTTTGATGGCCTGTTATTCACCACAAGAGGTGATGCACCTCACTGCTGTAAATCATCTGTGCAGAACAAATACTTAGACTGCCTTGCAGCAGTACCTGAGTAGAATGAATGCTCATGCTGAACTGTTCTTTAGGAGAATGAGAGACTGAAGCAAGAGATATTTGAGAAGAGCAGTCGAATTGAGGAGCAGAATGAAAAGATCAGTGAGCTGATAGAGCGGAATCAGAGGTAAGGAGTGGAAGGGTATACCATGTCTGCATCTGCAGAGTTTCTGCCTTACGTGTGCTTAGACCTAACTAGGAGGTGTCCTACTTCTAGAATGTAGAGAAGTTCAGATTTACTTTTTGTACTAAAATATTGGTGTTTTTTAATCCCCTTCTGTCTTTGCAGGGCATATCTCCAAATGAGAGCTTACAGTAAACATGAATATGTAAAAGGGAAAGATCTCATGCCACTTCCTTTTACAGAATTACAGGAGTTGGAAGGAACCTCTAGAGATCATCTAGTCCAACCCCCATGCATGCTTCCTTTGCTTCAGTGGGTTATTCTGTTTTTGCTAGCCTTTCAGTAAAGAGGAAGAAATTGTACAGGAAGTGGCATTCCTAGTTCCAGTGAGTTCCAGTGGTATGCTTCATTAGGTTTAAGAAGGGGAATAACTTATTCAAGGAAACAGCCTGGTAACCACTGGTTTTTGCTATTGAAAATCTTGACTGTGTGGTAGGAATCCTTAGGTAAAGCACATATCTGAACTGATGTAATCTGTGCTGAAGGCCAGGCATGCCTGTTCCACCCTGTGGAGGTAAGGCACTCCTTAGTGCAGGACATGACGCAGAATTGTTTGGAACTTCTTATTAGTGAAAACTGATAAGAAATCCCTTGTGTATCTCATCACTTCTTGCTCCATTTGTGTATTTATATAAAGCTTGTGCCATCTTCCCATTTACAGATACGTTGAACAAAGTAACTTGTTAATGGAGCAGAGGAACCACTCACTGCAAACAACAAATGAAAACACACAGGCAAGAGTGTTGCATGCAGAACAGGAGAAGGTAAAACCATCCTGACAGCATTGCAGAATCATAGGCTTATGGATTCAGCCAGGACAGCTTAAGTCAGGTCTCATACAGGACAGTTGTAGCTTTCAATGTTTTGGAAGCAGTTTTGAAAAAGAAAAGTGAATGTTCCATTTCTTTCAAGATGAAAGCAGCACAGAGTTTATAAATTCAGATCATTGTGCTGTCAGAGCTTGAATACTTGTAGTTTAACAGGAAAGTATCACATTGATACATACACATGCCCAATGTGTTGAAGTATTATGTGCCTCACAGGGCTTTGTCCAGCTGAAAATACACATAGTTGTGCTGACAGTTTCAAAATAGGTCTTTCTTTTTAATTGGTGTAAAGATTGAGTGTAGCTATAAAAAAAAAAAAAAAAGTTTCCTGCTAGAGCTTCTGCACTGTTTGTGCTTGGTTTGCTTTTTTTTTTTAACACCTCTTTTTAATAGCAATCAAGGGAGTTGTTTCTAGGATGATGTTTTGCTTTTATGAAAGGAACTACTGGAAGACAGCTTTCAGACCAGTTAAATGCACTTGTGCATGGCTTTTGTCTAACCCTGGTAGGGCAGCTTTGAGATCTCTAATTACATGGTGTCTTCTGTGCTTTCTCAAGCGCTGTCAGCTTAAATTACAGCACTCTCTTGTACCATTCTCCCCAGCTAAGTTGTGCATTCTCTGCAATTCAAATGTGATAAAATAAATGCTTGTTCTGCATAAGAACCATGAACTGGTGCACTAAAATTTGATGGAAACAGCTGATCTCTAAAGTATGCTAACATTTCTGCAGGGTAAAGAGTGAAGTAATGTATGGGTGATACATGTGTGCTGGTATTAGCTGATGAAGGAGGGATGTATTTTTTACACTGAGTTCAGATTGCATACCCATAATTGGAATTGTAAGAGTGTCTAACCAGGAACAGAGTGAGATAATAACTGAAATTCCTTTCTGTTGGTAAGCACACTGTCCTGCTTGCACAGGGGAGGGAACGTCTTCTGGCAGTATAAGAAATATAAGGAAATTTTCACGCATCATCTGCAGTAGGATTCCACTTGATTGAGCAGTCACTACCTGGATGATAACACTGTTACATAACTAGACTTCAGGCTAGAGCAAATAAGCCATGACTCGCACCAGATAAGCTTTTCCCTAGTTTTGATAGGGGACTGACTGCAAATCTGAAGCCTGGCATTCCTTCCTCTTCCTTTTATCTAATCCACTGTTTCCCTTATAGCTTTGGTAAGAGAACCAGGGAAGAGAATGTTAAAACTGTTTTATGTGTTCTTTAAAAACTGAGATTTGTCCTTTATTTCATGATAGAGACCAGGAATCTGTGGACGGAGTCCCTGAGAAGAGAGGGATGTCAGTAACTTGCTGCTTTGGGATTATACATCTTTGGCCCTGGCAGAGCACATCACAGCTTTCAGTTAAGGGTCATGTTGCATAATGACTGATGGTACCTGCACACTCCTCACAGAAATGAAAGGGTAGTTATGTGTAGGACCTGGTGAAACCAGCCTGATACCTGCTCCACTGCAAGTCATATGGGATGCAGTGTGTCTGTGCAAGGATCCCTTCAGACTCTTCTTTTTTAACTCAGACTTTTGTACTTCTTCCATCTAAGCTTTTACAATTCTTGAATAATTTAAATGTTTTTCTGGCCTATCTCAGGTTCCAGTAGTAACACACTAGCTGTTCTGATGATGATGAATGCCTCTGCCTTTCAACTTGTGTTCTTAACTCTCTCTGTTTCCTGTCACTGCTTTTTCTTCCTAGCACATGCTGCCAGTGGATTGGGGCTGGGACCAGGTGAGGCAGTGTGTCTGCTGTCTGTGTAGATGGTAGATGATTGTGCCCTAGGTGGTGCTCGCCCAGCTTCCTCTTGAGCTAGCTAGAAGTTGGTTGACATGAAAAGAATTGCCTCAAATCTTGAATGAGCACAGATCTTCCACTCAGAAAAGGGCTTAATAACTGACAGCATTGCTGGTGGCTGCCTCCTTCTTGGGCTGCCCTTTCAAAGAACTTCAGCACATTGCTGCTCATTTCATCTCCTTCACGGGAGAAATAGCTGTGATTGTGAAATTGTAAGATCAGGTGTGGATCACATGAGATTCTTGATACCTGAAGGCTGGAGCTGAGCTAGTACAGGCACGAAGTACTCGCTGCAGAAACTTCAGTCTGATAACTGTTCCTGACATAGGATTTCCTTTTTACTCATCTTTAAGAGCACACAAAGATAAGTGTTAAAATAAAATAGAACCCCATGGTGTGTCTGGAGGTTATTTTTAGCATACTAGGAGTCTGTATCCTGAACATGAACAGGATGATTATGGAAACATAAGAAGAAAATGGATCTGGTTTTAGTCGGTCTCTATCAGCGTGGTTCTTAAAAACTAATGGTGTAGTATCCCAACCCTCAAGGTCCACACGTATCATCCTTGCCATGACTGGGAAGATTTTGCTCACAGCTCTTCTCTGCCAGAAGGTGGTGGTAGTAGTCACAGACTTTAGTTCCCTCGTGGATATAACCCTGAGAGGAGGGTCAGGAGATCTTCCCACTTACAGCAATGTGAAAGCCTGTTAGGAATCCAAATGTAATCAGAGATGTACAAGCTGTTAGGTGTTCCTTGCAGTAAGTGAGATTTTTTGATGGATGTAGTTCTGCCCCTGCAGAGGATCCTCTGAATCTTGTGACTTTATACAACAAGATTGGAAACACTCCTTTGTGTCTTTGTTTTGGTGATTTGAGCCTCTCCTAATGCGTTGCTTACAAGGTGCCTAACAAGCTCTCTCAGAACCAGGTTTTTCTGTGAGTTGCTGGCTTTGAGCAGTGCTAAATCTAAACAGGTTAACAAATTGCTCTGAGAACCATGCTCCACAGTGGCAGCCCTAGCCACGCAGCTACCTCAGGCTCCAAGCTGCATGCCTGTGAGGGAAGGTGCTTATTTTGCTACAGTAAGCCTCTCTTATATGTGGGTGGGTTTTTTTAGTGATTTTTTTTTTTTAAGTTTATTGAGATCATTAGATCTTAGTGTCCAGGCTTTAACTTGAGTAGATTGTGGCATAGCATGAAAACTCAGTACCAGTGCTGATAGCTCTGTTCAAGCCTTAAAAATGTGCTTGAACTATTTGGAAAGGAAACTGCCTGAATTAAGCAACGCAATGAGGTTGGTGGCCTTGTGTACCTTTCCAGTCAGTATAGTGACAGTAACATTGCAGAAGGTGATCAGTACCTTCTCAGTTAGGGGGTGTCTGCCAGGTGCTGGATCCCTGATAAGGTCTCCACGACCTCATTGTTCTCCCTGTAAGCACAGTTCTGGCACCTCCTCACATTCACATCTGCAATTTCTTTTCTTCCCCCTTTTCCCTGCTGTTTTGTGCTACAGGCCAAAGTTGCAGAGGAGCTGGCATCTGCCACTGCTCAGGTTTCCCAGCTGCAACTGGAGCTGACTGCACACCAGAAGAAAGAGATGGACCTGCGGAAACAGCTCTGTGCTGCCCTGCAGGAGGCAGAGCGCCATGAGGCACAGCTCAACAAAATGCAAGCTCAGTTAGCAGGTGGGACTTAGCTTGTTCCATGAGAGCTCCTTTATGTCATTCTTTTTCCTCTTCTCTAAGTCCAAAGTTTTTCCTTTGTTCTGGGGTGTTTATTCCTGCTTTCCCTAGGGCCAGTCACAGGGGTATCAAAGGATAGAGGTGCACCAAAAAGTCTGAAAGGCACCTGCATCCTTACCACTACTAAAAGGGCAGTGGGCTGAACTGATGAGCAAAGTCACTGTGTCACAAGGGTGCCTTCTGTAGAAGTAAACTCTTGGCCTTACTGTCTAGCATACTATAAAGGACCTAGATTTCCTACTGACTAAGTAGTTTAGTTCAAGACTGAGGTTTTAAGCACTCCCACTTCACAGAAGCAGCTTTTGGTACATCAGTGTTCCTATTGCAGATGCAAACCGTGTCAATATAGCTGTTCTGCAGGAAGCACTACTTCTTTCTATCAGCCATTAATTTGAATTATGTAGTGCTGAAACCCACTGTAAAATGTATTTCTCCAGAGCTCCAAGAAGCCTCTGAGGACACCCAAACTAGATTCAAAGCTGAGAAACAGAGTCGTAAACACTTGGACATGAAGATTTCAGCATTGGAAGAAGAACTCACAGACTTAAAAGTAGAAAAGGAGACCCTTGAAAAGGTATGTTTGGCGCTAGCTTGTAGAGAAATGCAGGATTTCAGCTGTTTGCTAGGAATTTGACTCAGTGTTGCTCTTGTAAGCATGCAGGTTAAGTGAATCTTGACTCATCTGCAGGCAAGAGTCCCCATACTGGTAGATTTTTGTGCTTATGTGATTTATTTTTTTTCCAGTCTTACTCAGTGCTTTGCAACTTTTCTATCTATAGGTGAATCTCAACTTTGTTTTGAAATAAGATCTCATCACATGAGCTATTCCAGTAAGAGGAAAGAAGCCAGTGCAGTCTGGCCTATGCATAAGCTCTGTTCTGTATTGCAGAATCTTGCTGAGAGAAAGAAGAAATCCCTCTCAGAGAGAGCTCAAGCAGAGGAAGAGATGGAAGAAATACGCAGGTCATATCAGCAGGAATTGGACAAGCTTCGACAGTTGCTGAAAAAGGCAAGGACTTCTACTGACCAGGCTGCAGCAGAGCAGGTAAGGAGCTGTGGGAGCTTCTACAGCTGCTGTCTAGAAAACTTGTAGTAAGCTACATGTAGGAAATGTCTTCATTCTTTCATGAACCAAACAGTTTTTATGACATCAGCCACTTGCTGTTAGGGTTAACTTTAACACAGGATTCACTTCTTTGTCTTTCTAAAATATCATTGCTGGTGTTTGTCACTGCTTTTTGACTCCAAGATTTATACTCCAGAGTTTTGATGCAGACTGGCATGCAGCATCACATTTAGACTGTCTTAAAGATGATGTCAGTGTGAGAGGGGCATGGCCTTGAACTCGTTTTCCAGTAGATAAATGTGTGCCCACTGATGAGTGAATGCATGTGTAGAAAAATGCCACGGGATCTGAAGTCTTGAGTCAGCTTGCAGGGTTGTGGCTGGACCTGAACTCTGAGGTGTGGGCAGGAGCTGCTGATGCCTTCCATCTGCATGCAGGTAGTCCAGCCTAGGGCAGGTGATGTTGCTCTTCCACCACTTGTCTGGGCCCCTAGCTTTCAGCAGGTTGTTATGCAAATTCAAGTCAAGTGTGTGTTTGTTTCTGATGATCTCTCTTCCATGATGGGCAGCTGTCACTCATCCAGGCAGAGCTGGAATCCCAGTGGGAAGCCAAATGTGAACGGACGTTGGCCTCTGCCAAGGAGCAGCATGTTAGGCAGTACCAGGAGGTGTGTGAGCAGAGAGACTCCCTGCAGCAGCAGGTGTCCCAGCTGGAAGAGAAGGTAAAGGACTGTTCCTTATTGCTGAAATATAATGCCAAATAATCAATGACAGTAACCAAGTCCTCTGCTCCCTGACTGTGGTTTGACTTTTAACCTCTTGGCTGTTTGTGGAGTTTGACCTACTCTGCAAGGTGTAAGAGGTGCACACAATGCTGACTTAGAGGGCGAGGGAGCTTGCTGTTGAAGCTCCTGTGTGAGCTAGAGCCAAAATGATGTCAGTGTTGATGGGCTAAAGCAACAGCTACAATCTCTATACAGTTCTACTTCAGTGACTGTTTTTGAGCAGAGATAGTCTTGAGCTGGATGACATTGGAAAGGGCTGTAAACTGATGGGCTCTAGTCCTTGTCTTTCAGCTTGTAGCTCTGAAACAATTGAAAAAAGCAGAGGAACAAAAATTGTCCGAGCTTCAGCAACATTTGGAACAACTGGAGCCTATCAAAGAGAAGGTAAAGAGGATAACAGCAGCTGAACACAAACTGGAGTGCAGTCATGATTAGCCTCAGGCCATCTGTGTCCAGAACAACAAGAAGTGAGTTCAGGGATGTGAGGGAAGGAAGAATCATGTTGCTTCCAGCAAACCAGAACAGGCTCAGTGACGAGGCCCAGTCCTTGCCTTGCTTGTCAACTGACAATTTGCCCTTCACTTAAAAACATAAGGAAACAGCATTGCAAATGTAATTGTAGTGCTATGTGTGGAACTGTTGTTAACTTCAGTTTCTCTTTGGCAGTATTCAGCTTTGCAGTCTGATACAGTGGTGTTGAAGGCTCACTATGAAGAACGTATCCAAAAGCTGGAGAGGGATCAGGACAGATCTTCACCTGCAAACTTCACAGAAGAAGTGAGCTTGACTAGCCAGTATTTCTCCTCATCCTTTTCCTTTGGATTTTTCTCTCTAAAAGCACTATGGTTCTGGTAGTAGGATCTGTAGAGGAGCAAAGGAAGGTTAGACTTAAAACTTGAAAGCGTAGCAGTGTATCTGCCTTGGATTTGTGCAGCCTGCTTCAGTTCTGAAGGAATGGGTTTGGTGTATAGTTCTGAACTGAAATGACATGTTGTACTTTGTTATTGGAATTCCTGATTTGAAGTGCACTGAGTTCTCTAAGAGTCAGCATTTGTTTCTTGGGGTTTATTGCTCCTTTACCCACGGGAGTACTTTATCTCGAGGCCTGTGCTTCAGATGTTAATGAATGTCTGCTTCCTGTCTTGTTCTTTTCCAGGTAAAGAAGATAATGAATGGGGTATTTCAGTCTCTTCGGGGTGAATTTGAGCTGGAGGAGACATACAGTGGCAGGGTGGTTCTAGGTGTTGTCATGAACACTATCAAGGTACAGTAGCAATAGGAGGTAGATAATAAATGTGAGAGATTAAGGCTTATGTTGAAACAGAGTGTAGGGAGCATGAAATAACCATGAAGCAGAAGTTTCCCGTGGGTGGCAAAGCAGCCTAGTAGTGGGACAACATAGAGATCTGTGGTGGTTTGTCTAGGATGTAACCTATGTTCTGTTTCCTAGACTGTAACATTGCAGCTGCTCAGCAAGCAGCAGGAGACACCAGAGCCCGACAGTAAAAAAGAGGAGGAATCTGGAGTGGGTAGACCAGAGGGATTGCTTGGAGCAAAGACAGACCAGGAAGAGCCTGTGCAGCACAGCCCTGCCCAGAGTGCTGCGTGCCCTGCTGATCCCTGCAGAGTGAGCACAGGCTGCATGGTGTCTGGCCACAAAGGTGAATCCACACCTCCTGCTGCTGAGGCCAGAATGCCTGAGGAGGAGCAGGCACAGAGCAGTGGGGTGCTGGAAGAGGAGGAGGTCCAGCAGGAATCTCTCTCTTCTGGAACTGAGCACTGCTTCAATCCTGATAAGGGGCCTGAGCTTGCAGAACAGGCTGTTCCCAAGGTGGATGAGGATTTTGTTCTGACTGAGCAAAAACAGGAGAGCACCCACATGAAGAAAGCAGAGACCGAACATGGCCCCTTCGAAGTGTCTTTGCAGGCAGAAGTTGCAGAAACCAAGTCAGAAGAAGTGGATGTGGCTGTGCTGGCAGACAAACCAGCAGCAGAGCAGAAGGCAGAGGAGCCTGTGGATGGCTTAGAGCCCCCTCCCTTAAGTAGTGAGGGAGGAAACTCCACAGAGCCATCAGATGGAGCTGGTTCCAACCACGAGCCTGCTCCTGGATCCAACACAGAAGAGAAGAGCTCACCTGCCATCAGAGCAGTCCCACAACTGCAGGAACTGGGCTCCAGCCCCAGCCAAAAAGATTCCAGGTAAAGTGTAAGAGTGGAGCTAACCGTGGTCCTGTCTTCCTGCTGATGGGCTGCCATGGCAGCATGCTGTAGTGCAGGATGATGTGTTGTAGGGCTGAGGAGCCATTCCCAGTGCTGGTCTTGGCTGCATTGACAGCCTCTGGCAGAGTTCAGGTTGTGTGGGGCACACTGCTGGGAGGCAGGTGCTCAGGTGTGGGTGGAGTTGGTGGTGTCTGTTGTGAATGGTTCCCAGCTGAGCCTGGAGAGGAGTGTGCAGTTACTCTGGGATCTGTTATTGGTGGCTGCTGGGTGCCAGCACTGAACTGTTCTGCACTCATGAGTGCTGCGTGCCTTAAAACACGAAGCAGAGTTGGTCTGGGTGGTGAGACTTCGATATCATTTTTAATAAAGCACATAAAAGGAAACTAAGAGTCCATATTCTGCAAATGAACCACTTGTTCTTTGTCTTCCAGCCTCTTTGAGGACGATGACTTCTTCAAAACAGCATCTCTCCAATCACCAAAGCCTCGAGTTCCCTCTGAAGAGGAGGATGAGGAGGAAGTGGTACGTGTTTCTTTCCATTCCCAGTTTTCTCAGGTGTTAACCTGCAGCTGAATTGTGAAGTTCTCCCCTGGCAGCAGGGGCTGAGTGAGCTTGGAGCTTCCCAAACATTCTCTGTATAAGTTCAGCTTCTGGGTTTGTTTCTCACTGCACCCGGAGGTGTTGTGCAGGCTGAAAGAGTGACAACAAACTCCTGCTTGCACGGCATTAGGAAAAAGGGCTTTGTTTTCTCTCCCCTCTCCTATCTCTTCAGCTGTGAGCATCTCTCCTGGAAGATTTAGCCATCATATGATAAGTGTAAAAACATCAGTAATGTTTATTATCTCCCAAAAGCTGATGAAGATGTCAGAGCCAGAGCTGTGTGGCAGTTACTGAGTGCTGGGGTGCTGGTAGGACTGACAGCTTTCCCTCTGCTTCGGTTTCCAGAGTATGAAGGGTCGGCCCCCTCCAACTCCGCTCTTTGGTGATGATGATGATGATGATCTGGACTGGCTGGGATGAAGAGCTGCCTGCTGAGCCTGCCAGCCCCCTCCTCTGGGCACTCAGCACTTAATGAGCTGCATCTGTGGGACAGCTGTGAACAGCCAAGGACTCCTCGGGCTCTTCTGCTGCAGACTGCCAGGCCGTGGGAGTGTCTCTCTTTGCACTTTTGGGCGCTCAGAGCCATCGCTGTGAGCTGACACACGGGTTGGGATGAGCTGAGGGAGCTCTCACTGCATGTGTGTACTGCTGTCCTGCTTCCGTGAGCCACTGATTGATTAATCTGAAACCTTATGCAAATCTGAACTACAGGAAGTGCTTCAGGAGAACAAGTCTGGCAGGAGCCTGCAGTAGGTAACAGTTTTTAAGTCAGACTGAAAGTCTTTCCCCAGTGAAGATCCCTTTGGAATGACTCTGTCTGCTGCAGCCAGGCCTCTCTCTCTTTCTCTCCTGTGCCTTTTTCTGTGCTGCTGCTGTCGCTGTGATGGACACAGCACCACTTAATGCAGTGGTGGCTGAGTGTGCTGTGACACAGCTGTGCTGGGAGCTGAGCTGTGTGGCTCAGCTGCTCTCTCTGAGTGAGCGAGGGGGGGCGATGAGGGGCAGCGGTGCTGTGCACTCTGGTTGCATTTCGTGGCACTTCTATTTCTCACCACATTTAATGTGACTTAGAAGTAGGGACAGTATACAGCATCACTAAAACAAGCAACACACACAGCCCTGCTTTGAGAGTGAGGTGGGAGTTACTGCGATAATTCCACCGCAGTTTAACTGCTGCTGAATTTGGTCTGTGCCATCTTTCCTTGGGGAGGGGAAAAGAGTGAGTGCAGCTGTCAGCTCCCTGCCCCTCTGCTCCTCTGTGTGACAAATGGCCAAAGGCAGCAGAAATTGAGGAGGAGAGCAAAGTCTGTGGCACAGCCACGTGGCTGCTGGCAGCATGCTGCTGGCACAGCACTTCCTCACAGAAATCAAAGAACTGAATAACAGTGCAGTGCTGAATGGTGATGGTGAGTGGGAACCATCCTCGTGTGGGGCTGAGTGCACAAACCCTGCTGTGGCTCCAGCACAGTGCCCTGAGCAGGTTGCAACTAACACATTCCACTTCTTGTTTCCTGTTACAGGTAGCCTGAAGGACTTGCATTACATTTCTTGATAAATAAAGTGCAATTAAACCTGTTCTTTCTGCTTGTGTTGGCTTTCCTGTGGTCTAGCTGTGTGTGCTGGGAAGCCAAGCTCAAATCGGGAACAAAAGGATCTGGAAACTTCTGGGAGGAAGCTAAAGGAGCATTCTTGCCATTAAAGCCCTTCAGGGGTCACCAGTCTCTCTCTGCTGAGAGGGGACTCACAAAAGTCTGTCAAAGA